>CM077814.1:42460500-43060500 GCA_039764185.1 Tamarix austromongolica
TGTCTTGATGTAGTGGAAAATATAGAGTCTTAGATATTCGATAATCCCACGTATGGCACATGATATTCTTGATGTACCGGTATCTACAATTACATTAGAATCTACGTTTAGTGTAGGTGGTCGTCACTTGGATCAATTTAGGAGCTCTCTAACACCAAAGGTGATGCTTTCTTTATATTAATACATTTATGTATTGAATCTCATAATGTTGTTGCATTTTATTTACTTGCTTTTTTTTGCTATTTTTTATGTAAATTCAGACTGTACAAGCTCTCATATGCTCCCAAGTTTAGATTCGAGTGAAAAATATAAGGGAAAAAGTTGGTGTAGATCATACCTTGGAAGAGTTGGAGGAAATAGAAAAAGGTAGTAATTAATTGAGCTTTATTTTCTTTTACTTTATTTGATTAAGTTAGTTTTGTTTTATGCCATTTAATCTTTTATCAATTATACTTAAGATAATGTTATTACTAACTATTGATTTATTTACATTTAAATTTGAATAGATGTGGAAGACAGAGCTAATGTGGAGGCTGATGTGGTATCTGTTACTTGAAATGAATGATGGTGTTGAAGAATGAAGACATTGTAATAACTTCTTTGTAAAAGATTATTATTTCTATTTGGAGGACATTGTGGTTTTGTTCTCATCCTCCATATTTTGTGTAATTACGTTATATTTTCTTTGTTTTTATCTTCTCATGTTTTCACAACTTAGTTATTTCTATTTGGAGGACATTATTATGGACAAATAAAAGATTGGTTTGTGTGAGATGATTAAAACTGGTCAAAGCAGGGTTAGTTTTGAAATCGGGTCAACAAGGGTCAAAATAGGGTCAATTTTAAAATAGGGTTAAAATGGGGTCATTTTTAAAATAAGATTGAAACAGGGTTAATTACTAAATCGGGTTGAAAACAGGTTGAAATAGGGTAAATATAAAAACAGGATTAGACCGGATTTAACTTGGTTTTTATGTTCCGGGTCCCGGTGCAGTCTGTTTTGATCTCAATTCGGGTTGTAATTTATATAAAATCGCGTTTCTAGTCTAGTTCGGATCCGGCCCGGTCCGGATTTGGCCTGATGCACACCCCTAATATCATCAACGTATATATAAAACATACATATAAGATATACTTATCATGTTTATATGTTGTAATTACCATGTAAATATGACATAATCTCTATTTTCGACCTCCTCTCTCTCTCTCTCTCTCTCTCTCTATATATATATATATATATATATATATATATATATATATATATAGAAACTCGATCATGTGCGCACCTATCTGTTTGTACAAACGTAGGAACAATTACTGACCATTGGATCTAAATTAGATCAAACGGCCAGTAATATATGGAAGATAAAACACGGCCTTCTTCGCCGAGCCCCGCCCCATTCTGTTTCAACCTTGCCAGCTCGCTCTGACCCCCAGACCCCATCGCGCCTCTCTCTCTCTCCATCGCACCTCTCTCCCTCCATGGCACCTCGCTCCCTCCATCGCACCCTCCATCGCACCTCTCTCCCTCTCCATCGCACCCGTTTCTCTAGCTCCCCCTCGCCATTTCTGCTTCTCCATCTCTCCATCGACCTGCTCCTCCCATATGCTGATAGATTAAGCGAAGTACCCGACCTCCCTCAATTTCCACTCGTCCTCTACTCCGACGAGCTTCGTACACCAGCAGACGAGCTCAGCCGTTGTTCTATTCGACCAGACCTCAGCTCCTCCATTCTTCAACCGCCACTACACTGCCACACATGAGACAATCGAAGCGGCGGCATTGCGACCTGAGCAATGCTCCTCCATTCTTCAACCGCCACTACACTGCCACACAAGAGACAAGGAGAAGTGGCGGCATCGCGACCTGAGCAGGAGGACAGAGGTATTCGATTTTTTGTTCCGTGTTTATGGTCGGAGGGTCAATTGGCATTTTCATAATTATAACAAAATTGAGTATTGTGTTTTTCCTTGAGTTTGATTTGGTTGTTCCTCTCATTGATGTAGATGCCGCCTTAGGATTAAATTCTTTTTCTCTGTTTTTTTTGTTCCGCTTTCTTATGCGAATGTCATCGACAATAGAGTTATTTTTTTTTCTATCAACGTTTGGATGAGAGGGGTATTAGTAAGCCAATTTGGATGATGATATCATGGTTGATGATCGGAAGGCAGGCAAGTGGGCAGGCAGCTGGTCGTATGTAATGAAATGTGAGGGAGGAAGTGGTCCAGCATCTTTTTCCGAATTAAGGTTCACAAAAATGGCCGCGTGCTCTGTACTCCCTTGGTATTGCAATCTTGTCTTAAACCAATTTGGATTTTCAGTCTTAGCCCTCTCCAAGCTGTTTCCTTTTTATATTTTCTTTTGCGGATATCAGTATGATTTATAAGCCAAAATTGCACGCCCCCTACCAAATCGGTGCAAATTTTGGCTCTTATAATGATTTATATTTAATCGACGGGCCCCCATCCTCTTCCCTCCTAGTCCTTCGGGACGTGGTAGGAAGGAACTTGGGTATTGTTTTGGTGCAGAGCTGAAAGCTATACGGCCAATTTAATAAAAAGTTGCGTTTTGGACATTTTGGTCGGTCGGTTGGTATGGCTTTTGATATTGTGTAGTCCTATTTGTTTGTTGTACTATACAGACCCCGTGTGCGTGCCCTGCCCCTCCGAATGAAAGAATAAGTAATTATGAATCCCAGGAATTTTAACTTCGTTTTTCCTTTTGGTATTAGTATTATGTTGTGTTGTATTTGTTTCCGTGTGTCCCGTCTTGTCTATGCTCTGTATGAGACTTGTATGGTTTTGGCGCTATTAATTTTTTATATTTGGATGATAGATTTTGGCATGAAAGACCAGAGTTGGATGTAAATTTTAATTCAACTTCATGAAGGTATTGGTCATTTATGCTTTTCGTTGTAGTTTAGATGATAGTGTAAGGTTTTTTTTCCAAACTTGTATAAGGTTTAATTTAAGAAATTGTCAAATTTTGAATCATGGAAGATTGTTTTCCTTCTCATATTGTATAACTAAATGAATGTATATTTGACTAGTATGTTTATGGTTTACATGGTTTAGGGTTTAGAGGGTTTAGGGTTTAGAGGGTTTAGGGTTTAGGGATTAGGGTTTAGAGGGTTCAGGGTTTAGGGTTTAGGGTTTAGGGTTTAGAGGGTTTAGGGTTTAGAGGGTTTAGGGTTTAGGGTAGATGGTTTAGGGTTTAGGGTTAGGGTTTAGGGTTTAGGGTTTAGGGTTTAGGGTTTAGAGGGTTTAGGGTTTAGGGTTTAGAGGGTTTAGGGTTTAGGGTTTAGGGTTTAGAGGGTTTAGGGTATAGAGGGTTTAGGGTTTAGAGTTTAGGATTTAGAGGGTTTAGGGTTTAGGGTTTAGGGTTTAGGGTTTAGAGGGTTTAGGGTTTAGGGTTTATGGTTTAGGGTTTAGAGGGTTTAGGGTTTAGGGTTTAAGGTTTAGAGGGTTTAGGGTTTAGGGTTTAGGGTTTAGAGGGTTTAGAGGGTTTAGGGTTTAGGGTTTAGAGGGTTTAGGGTTTATGGTTTAGGGTTTAGAGGGTTTAGGGTTAGGGTTTAGGGTTTAGGGTTTAGGGTTTAGAGGGTTTAGGGTTTAGGGTTTAGGGGGTGTAGGGTTTAGGGTTTAGAGGGGTTAGGGGTTAGGGTTTAGGGTTTAGGATTTAGAGGGTTTAGGGTTTAGGGTTTAGGGTTTAGGGTTAGAGGGTTTAGGGTTTAGGGTTTAGAGGGTTTAGGGTTTAGGGTTTAGGGTTTAGAGGGTTTAGGGTTTAGGGTTTATGGTTTAGAGGGTTTAGTGTTTAGGGTTTAGAGGGTTTAGGGTTTAGGGTTAGGGTTAGGGTTAGGGTTTAGAGGGTTTAGGGTTTAGGGTTTAGGGTTTAGGGTGTAGAGGGTTTAGGGTTAGGGTTTAGAGGTTTGGATATTTGGTTTGGATATAGGTTTGGGTTAGTTTTTTGGTTTGGTATTATTAAAATCTTGAATGTTGATTTAATTTTGATCTAATGGTTGAGATTGGTTCTTATGTTTCTATAATAAAAAAAGTTTGCATGTGAACCTCACCCTATATATATATATATATATATATATATATATATGACATCGTAAATTTTAAGAATAAATTTTGACCATTAATTTATTTCAAATTTAATATATTATAATTTAAAAATATAATTATTATATTCATACTAAAAAATACCTTCATAATACTATTTTTTAATAAATTTTATCAATATATATTAAAATATATAAACCATCAATTTATATTTGAGATCTGTAATGTCATATATTTCCTTAGAGATGGAGTATGTGTTATCCACTTTTTCTATTATATATGTTGTGTTTTCTTAGCATAATATACATGTTAATGAATACAATCACTATGAAAATGCGATATAGTTACTATTGAAATAAGATGTAATCACCATTAGCCAACTTCATATGTATATTTATAGGTTTTTTTGCTTGATTATATGATAGAATCTTCAAATGTATATCATAAATAAGCTCTGTTATCGTTTCATAGTGTAAAATACAAGCAAACTATAAATTGTCAACTAATAAACACTCATTCATTATATAAATTATGTCTTTATATAGTAGGGAAAAAATCATATAACAGAGTTGCATGTGATTAGTATGCCAAGTTTATTAATTATCTAGTCATAGAGTGGTGGTGGTGCTGGTAATGATGATGATGATGATGATGATAATAATAATGATATCATTATTATAATTATAATTATATTTTGAGTAATTTATAGTGATAATAATAACATAATGCACATAATAAATTGTTATTAATAATAGTGATAAAGTTAGTGAATATAACATAACAAACTGGTGATTAATGTTAATAGAATGGTAATTATTATATTACTAGTTTGGTAACTATGTTATTAAAGAGTGATGATTATCTTTAGTGACAATGGTGATCAACTTCTATTATATATTTTTTATTATCAATTATCATCTCAGTTATTATGATTATTATTATATAATTATAATAACAATAGTTATTGATATACCTATATTAATTACTTGTATATAAAAATGTAGTGGTGATTTTCTATATTTAACGTTACTTGAACATGTGACTATTAGCACTTGTTTACATAAACATAGCCGAATAACTAGCCACAAAATAATTCATTATCGGCATTGAATTACATTCTTCAAAAAATTTATTAGATTCTTTATCTACTCTTTAGTGAATTATAAATAATTAATACACGATAAAATTACATTTATTGTTGTTGTTAAACCTCACTATCAACTCATTTTCATTAACTGTGAAGTTTCATTTAAAATGTGGTATTTTTTAATTGATCATATGATTTCATTTTAAGCAAAGAATAATATTATGAATTTCGATCAAAATTCTCATCTCCTAACAAATGAACGTTGAAAAAAGTTGATAGAGAGATACTATAGAATGTAGGATGAAAAAATATGAGATGTGTGTATTAAATAGAAAAAAGAAATATGAGTTTTGCAATAAATAGTAAAAAATACCACTTTTTGAATTGCACACCATGTGGACCTAGCAAGGTGCTTGCAAGTTCATCATATAATATGTCAATTTCTATCATATTTGTTATATTAATTATCACCACTACAAAAAGAGGTATAGACCGTAGTAGAAAAAAGAGAAAGATGGTGGAGCACAACGACAGTGTAGGATATATCTATCTATATTATTGACAGCAATTTAAAACATAATTATCTATAACAAAATATTATGGTGTATAACGGGAGATTATAGATAACAATTGTGGACTTAAAATCGTAATCTTTAGTCTCATATAGACTGCAATTTTAAGCCCACAATTTTTGTCCAATGTCTTATGGTTATTTTATGTTAAACTATAAATGATAATTTTAAAATATAAAAATCATCTATGTGTGATTATAGATGGTGATTTTATCTTAAAATCACTCTATACTTTTTTTTTCATGTGTTTCCCACGTACGAATAAAAAATGGTGATGAGGTAAAATTGTTGCATATATTCCCTATTTTTCTTTTTTAATTTATAGTACTTGCTTCTTGTACCATTCACAATTTATTGCACAAAAAAAACTCACGTACATTTCCAACTGATACATAAGCATCAATGTTGTGTATTCCATCTCAAAATTTACATTTTGCATTATATATTTACATTAACTTGCCACATAGTAAGTTTTTGTATAACATTTATACAACAATTAACCGCTCATAACATCAATCAATTTAAATTAATTTTTTTTACATCAAATACTTATATGAATACTAAATATAGAGAAAATAGTAGAGTTCAAGATAGAAAATAAATATACATTTTATTATAAGGAATTAATCATAAATTAATGTCATTGTTATCAACTTAGTCTCTCCATTTCTCATGGGCTTATTAGGAGCTCTACCATATGAAATAAAGAAACCACACTAGATAACAAAGACTTTTCTTGTGAAATCATAGGATTGACATCTTCATGATGATCATCAAATGCCATACCTATATCAAACCATCAAAGTAAAAATTAGGCATACATTTTAACAAAGCATTGATTACAAATATAATATACAATTTTAACAATTAAGGCATGCTTTACAATATTCACAATGAAATTCTTTAAACTATATTTGCATACACTATTCATCTACTTTGCTTTACATTGTAGTGTATACCTTTCTTATGGATAAATTAAAATTCAAGTTCATCAAATCTTTCTTCATGATCATCCCAGACATAAACATCATCAATAAAATCATCAATATTGGATGAGGAGGATAGGTTCATACTCAATACATTATCCCCTTTTATTATCATCCCATTCATTTGATGATAAGACTATGTCTCATCATTTATCGACTAGATCAACAACAAATAACAATTTTTTGGTTTGTGAGGCCAATATAGATGAGTCCTTTATATTATAAGTATGGAAAGATCCACCTTTATAAACCCTACTTCCTTACCGGATATACCATTTTTATTTTCAACCCATTTGCAATCAAATAAAGAAATCTTAAAGGAGGTGTAATCCATTAGCCATATACGGCATATCACTCCATAGTACATCATGAATGCATAAATAAGGTTTTATCTCTACCACTTGCTGCATATAGAGCTTCAAATACTATACTCACAACACTATATGCATGGTACTCTTATCATCTTACTCTTTCATGTATAAAGTACTACCGTTAATATAATATGAGTTGTAGCACTTTACATCCTGATGAAGGGGGTATGATAATCAATACAATTAATGTTGAGATTTAACACCTATAATGCCAACCACTCTGAAAATGAATCATTATGTTTCTTTAATAACCATTTATTGTTTCTATATGGATTCAAAACCTTGATCATATCCATGTTTTACTACAAAAATGGTTGGAAATCATCTGTATTATGAAGTTTATGTGAGTGAGATTGTCTCAATGTGTAAGAATTATCAATCTTGACCTTCAAAATCCTTTACCTTCTTTCCCTTCATCTGATATGTAGTTCCCCAAAATTTGCTACTACAAATTTTTATTTTTGTGGAAGTGTTAATAATAAAATATTAGTAAATCTAATATCGAAGATGTACTCTCTATACCCCATCTATGTAGGGTACAATGCTAAAAAGTAATTCATACCTAGAGATCAAGTGTGGGAAACACTGGACCCTACGATGATATGAGCTTATGAAACAAAGAGAGAATAAATATAATAGAAAATAGAGGACTAAAATTCTAGGGAGAGAAATATATATCTTACTAACCTAACACTTGAACCAACCCATAACCATTCATAGTAGGTAATCATTTCAAAGGAATCAATTGGAAATTTCCTACAAAACAAGGTGGTATATGTTTATGAGAATGAGAAATACTCATACAATAGATGGTTAATACTTACGTATTGAGTAAGTTAACATAGCACATGAAAAGAAAATGACATGTATAGAACATAGGGAACAAGAAGACATATACTACACATGTATTCTACTCATGATACGGGATGACCTAAGGATGTGACCATATTAAATTCCATACTTAGGTAATCATACATTTTTATTTACTTAGTCACTTGAGTTTAGGAACTCCACTATTCCATAATCAATGGATCGGTAACATAAACATAAAAAACCCTCTACGACATAACACACCTGAAAAACCATAGGTTTGAACTCCTAATCCTTAAGTATGCATATCCCTTATAAGACAACAAATAATATAGAGTAGATCTTGAGCCACGCTGGTTATTACAATAATTAGGAAAAGTATCAAATGAAGCACCATAGTCTTGATTCACATGATCTTCCACTTTGATTATTAATGTTTTAATACTTCTTTATTCGATACTCATCATGTAATAATTTATCATTAGGGTTCCTCCCTTCAAGTCATCAGTTATTATAATTTTCTTAAGAATGATGAATGCTTATTACTTATTACATGCAATACCATTTACTTATGAATTTATTCCAACAATTGTTATAGATTATAACACTTATGACTATTCCATGGTTAATTAATTCCACATGTTATAGCCATTAGATATCATGATAATGCATATAGAAAAATAATATGCTCAATAAGAAACATAACCAAAGTAAACAAACCATAATGCCCCCACAAAACCCTAATTTACCATTTTACATAATTTAGCATAACTTCATAAAATAACATTAAGATTAACATATCCAAAAATAAAGGCTAAACTCCCACGTTTCATAAATACAATACTAGTGCTACCTCTTATAATGCCCATTGAAACCCTAATTCACGCAAGGGTCATAACTTCACACTAATGTCTCACCAATTTACCAAATTTAATATAAATTCCTAAAATAACATTAAGATACATATATCTAAAAGTCAAGCATAAAATTCCACATTTTATGTAACACCCCAAAGTTTTATAACCTAAAATTTAAATGTTTAACCTTTTATTTTGAATAATTTAATCTTTAAATTATTTATTTACTTATTTTTTTGAACCTTTGACTTATAAAAAATAAATAAAATTATTTAATAAATTAATATAATTATTTTTTATCATTTTATCTTACTCTTTTTTATTTAAATAAATCTCAAATCCATAATTTTACCAAAATTATTTTATTAAATTAATACTCTAATTTTTAGATAAATTAATATAATATTTTTCTAATAGCCCAATTTTAATCTAATTTCTAATCCTAACCATAAATATGTTTTCCCTTTCTTTTTGTTCTTTTCCTTTTTCCATTTTCTTCCTTTTCTTTCTTTTCTTTCCTTCATCCCTTGGGCTAGCTCGAATCATCCCCCTTCTTCTTTTCTTTTTCCCTTGGGCCAACCCAGACCTTCTTCCTTTCTGTATTTTCTTTTTCTCTCAAGTCGCCCTAACTCCTCTCCTCCTTCTTCTCTCCCACGCAGCCCAACCCCTCTCCTTTCTTATTTCCCTACACGACCCTACTTCCCCTCTTCTTCTTCCCCCCCACTTGAACCTGGTCAAGCACGCCCCAGACCCCTTGCGTATGTCTCTTCCTTCTCCTGCACCCCTATACGCCTCCAACGCTACCCCTCTTCCTAGCAAGACACCTTGCACCGCTGCCCTCCTACCTGTCCTTTTCTGGCCTTGCATCTCCCCTAGTCCCCTTCTCCGTGTGCCCTTTTTTTACCATTTCTATCCCTTACCACACTTGCCCTACCTTAGCCTGCCACCTCTTACACCGCCACCTACCCCGCACTCAGAACACCCTCGTCTCTCCTCCTCCTCCTCCTCTTTTCTTCTTCTTCTTCTTCTTCTTCTTCTTCTTCTTCTTCTTCTTCTTCTTCTTCTTCTTCTTCTTCTTCTTCTTCTTCTTCTTCTTCTTCTTCTTCTTCTTCTTCTTCTTCTTCTTCTTCTTCTTCTTCTTCTTCTTCTTCTTCTTCTTCTTCTTCTTCTTCTTCTTCTTCTTCTTCTTCTTCTTCTTCTTCTTCTTCTTCTTCTTCTTCTTCTTCTTCTTCTTCTTCTTCTTCTTCTTCTTCTTCTCCTCCTCCTCCTCCTCTTCCTCTCTTCTCCCTCATGGTATTCCCTCTCCCCTAACCTTCTCTTCTCCTTTCTTCCTTCTTCTCCCCATCCCTTATTTTTCCCTATCACCTCATCTACAGCTACCTCTGGCACTTGCACCACTAACCCAGCCTCTATCGTCAGCCACCATCCCTTGTCCTTCATCCCCTCCTTCCTCCTCCTCCTATATTGCCTTGTCTCTCCTCCTTTCTCCCTTGGGGAAGTCCTTACCAATTTCCCCTACCACCGTCCATTCTCCCTGCATAACCCCCTCCTCCACTATAGCTGTTGCTAGTGCCTCCACCTCCTAATTCCCTACACAGCCCCAAGCATCCAACACCTAGCCTCTCTTGTAGCCCTACCTCCCCTCCTTCTCTCCCCTTTGACACCCTCTATAGCTGTTCAACCACCTTTCCCCCTCCCTTTCCTCTACCACCGCAGTTCCTCCTAGATGCCTGCCACTAGCCACCCACTTCTTGCACCATCACCTGCAGCCACCCAACATCACCTGCACCTGCCCTTCTCTCCTTCCTCTTATTCTCCTTTTCTTCCTTTTCTTTCCCTTCTCTACACCTTTCTCCCTAAAGCTTGCGCAACTATCTCCACCGTCTTCGAGCCACCTGCACCACACCTTCTAACCACCAACCATCTCCTCCCTCACCTCTTGCACCCAACAGATGAAACCAACACCTCCCACCATCACCCATAACCTTTACCTGAGCCACCTTTCTCCCCCTTCCATTCATCTAATTGTGCATGGCTCACACTGCATATGTAGTGTGAGTTATGCCGTCTAAATTTTGTATACTATAGGTAATAATTAAGGTATAAAGGTAATTTGGTAATTTCATACTTAATAAATATTTTTAATAAAAATAATTATTTCATTTATCTAATATTAATATGGTGTTTGAGATATTATTTTTAGGCACAAAATTTTATTAAACGGAGCCTAAGTATTTTTAGCCAAAAACCGGTTAAATTTATTTTTACTGGAAATTAGGTAACCTTTATACCCTACTAAAATATTTGGATATCTTATGTTAGCACATTAGGGTTTTTGACATGTGATTTGTGAAGATATGATATTTATGAATAATCTCATGATTATTAATGTTATCTTGGAAAATGAAAAAAAAAAGAATGCATGTTATCTTGTGTAAGATGTTATGTGTGTGAAAGGGTGATTGAGAAGAGGGTCTAATGTTCAAAAGTGATGATGTATGTTATGTGTATATAAAATTTTAGGTTAAATATGTACGGACACTCATAGTAAAAATATTACCGCTATAAATATTGCTAAGAATGGATATATGAGTTTGGTGTATTATAAACACATGTGTTAGTAGGAATATTAATATTTTATTGTCTAGGGATATTTCCATAAATTTTAATGTATGATGGTGATCGTTCTAATAAATATGTATGCTAAGTGTTATGTGATGTTGAGAATGATAATAGGTGTTTATAGCATTAAGAATACACGTTCAAGCATGATTATCAATATTTCATGGACTAAGGGCATTTTGGTAATTTTGAATGTGTAGTGGTTATCCTCATAAATATGCATGATAAGTAATAATTGGTGCTAAGTATGAAAATAGTGGTTTGTGGTATTAGTAATACATGTTTGGCATGAATATCAATATTACATGGTTTAGGGGCATTTTTGGTAATTTTACATGTACTATGGTGATTAGTCTAATAAACATGCATGATAAGTATTAATTTATGTTAAATATGATAATAGGGGTTTATTGTCTTAGCATCACCTAATTCAGCATGATAATCAATATTACATGATCTAAGGGTATTTTGGTAATTTTACATGAAGTATGGTGATTAGTCTAATAAACATGCATGATAAGTATCAATTGATGTTAAATATGATAATAGGGTTTTATTGTCTTAGTATCACCTATTCCGGTATTATTGGATCTAGGGGTATTTTGGTAATTTGGAGTGTACCATGATGAAAATTCTAATGAATATTCATGATATGTGATGTTCGTTATCAAGCATGAGTATGGGGGTCTTGCTGTATTAGATATGCATGTTTTAGCATAATTATTACTATTGCATGTTTAGGGGTATTTTGGTAAATTGGGCTATGCAATGATATTTATTCTCATAAACATGTAGGAAGTGCATTAGTTGTTGATTAAGCATGAGAATATGTATTTGGTTATTTTAGAAGTGCATGTTAGGGTTTCACATGTATAGGCAAAATTGTTATTTGGTATGTCAGGTAACTTAACTTCATGATCAATAATTCCATTATGGTGTGCTATCCTTTTTATGTCAAGTTGATAAAATAAAATAAAATTTGTGATGGGAATGGATGGTAAAGAGGTATCCTTAGCCTTGGGGGTATTTTGATCATTTTGACCTGAAGTGCTTAAGAGTGAGTATTTGAGCCTAGGATGACCTTAGTGGACTATTTACGTTGACATTAACAATGATCTTGATTTTGGTTACCTTATAATGTTGGAAACAAATAAAAATGGATAAGTATGATGGATGGATTATATGTGATTATTGTGTGCTTTTCATAGTCACTATCATAAAATACTAATACTTAAAGTAAAATACCTCAAAGTCAGAAATGGTGGCTTTTTAGGAGTTGTTATCTTAAAGACGTGGTTTATCCCACTATTATTGTGGATTTTGTTGGTGTGCTTTAATTCCCCAACCAGACCTTACATCTTATTTTATTTAGCTCTAGGACCTAAGTAGGGGGTATGTATACTTATGGATTAGGTGTCATTGTCAGTAGAGTACTATGTACCTTTGTATACCAGTGCGACCAGGGTGCCTTTGCGCCCCTGGGTTGAAAGTTGGTAGGATATTTTCCTGCCCTTATAAGTTAGTATGATTGGGTTACCTTAGTGTCTCCAGGTTTGTTGATCTCCCCTCAAGTAAGTGAAAATGGAATTGATTGATAATTGAATGGAAATGACTATTGGGATGTTTCGGTACCAGCCTTTGTGCGTACATGTTATTTGGTAGTAGCCTTTGAGCCTACTTATGTTTCGGCAGCAACCTTTGTGCTTACCTGTGAGTTGTTAGTAGTCTTTGAGCCTACCTGTGTTTGGGTAGTAGTCTTTGTGCCTATCTGTGATTCAATAGCAGCCTTTGAGCCTATATGTGATTCGGTAGCAGTCTTTGTGCCTACCTGTGATTCGGTAGCACGCTTTGTGCCTACCTGTGATTTAGTAGCAGCTTTTGTGCCTACCTATGATGATGTGTGTATTGGATTGTGTTGATGGGCCTACCTTTGATGATGTGTGTGTGAGATTGTGTTGATGGGCCTACCTGTGAATTGAGAAATTGTGGGTTGGTTAAGAGAGTTTAGCATATTGTTGAGAATGGTGTGGCTTTCTAATTATATTACAAAGAGCATCACTTGAATGTTTAATTTTTAAGTTTCAATTATTTTTAGGTGAATGAGTATTGGTAGCATATGATCTTGAAGCATGTGGTTATATGAATGATTATTGCATTTTAATTACTTTATGCATAATTTAATGTTCATGTGATTGATGTGATACATCCGGTGTGTTGCATGCGGGCCTTGCATATTAGTCTTATAGGGTTACTCAGCATCATTGTATTGAATGATTCATTTTTTGGGCCTCTGCTTATTTAATGGGTAGTGGCGTTTGCAAGTTAGCTTGCAAGCTCTATTCAAGGATTTTTCTTCGGGTTAAGAGTGTAGGGTTATTCAAGAATTTGTCCAGTAATTTGAACCAGAATTTTATGAATTTTCTTTATAATCTTTTATATTTTCTTTCCACTAACTTTATTTTATAACCACGGTTAGTGGGTGTTATTTGAAAGGTGGATTTACCTCCCTAACCATTACGTTACTCTGAATAGTGGAGGGAACTGGTCTGGTACTAAGTATGGTAGTAGCATCCTGAAATTTATTCTCTTAACTTCCACTTGTAACTTTTGAAAACGAAAATTTTTAGTAGTAAATTTTTGGGGTGTTAAATTTTATATATACAATATTGATGCCACCTCTTAGTTACTATTTCCAAAATTAAGCCATTTCTCTTACTAGTATACTTAGGTTACCCACGAGTGATCTAAACCTTTCATAAATCAGTCTTATAATATTTATAACTCAAAAATACTCATGCAACCCAAACTTTTTTTAGAACTAACCCATAATGACCATAATTACCCTAATTCACCTAAACCTCCCAAAACATTTTTTATTATTACAACTTAACTCAAACACATCAAAACCCTACCATGTTATATATTGACATTTATGTAAAAACCTCAAGGATTATAATGGTATATTTAATTTCACATAACATCACAACAAAGATCAAATTACCCCTAGGGTCAAAATTCATCAGTTACCCACAACATTCCACTAGCCCTCGTAACTCACCAAGATTGTACAAGCACCCACACATTAATGGAAACTCAAATACATAATTATCCTTAATGAAAATAACAAAGCCATTTGTAGCACCCTTAAATTTACGAATCGAAAAATCTCATTTAAAAGGAAGTATAAGACATACATAAATAGGTGTTACCACTGTAACTAACATAAATCTGGCTTACTTACCATTCTCACATCAATTATAAGACAAGAATAACTTATAACACAAGACAAACTAAACATAGACTAGGGATACCTTCATAAACATAAGTAAGAGTTTTGGAGGCTAACTCCAAATACATAAGTAAATATCCCCAAAAGAAATGTAAACAAAAGGTATCTAGTTTAGAACAATAACCGGATAGCATAACAATCCAATTCCCAAACCCCATACATGAGATAAAATCACCCTGTCCCAATCAAAGAATTATAAGCAGCATAATCATTTAGTGGGTCCTCAATGACTTCCAAAAACTCAAACGAGTCCTCTCCTCAAGGGAATAAATATGACCCATAAAAAGGATGATTAGTACGGTATGTAATGAGTAAGGTAAAAGTACAGTCAAAGAAAGGTTACATAAAAAATGTAAATCATATAGAAGCACAAATGAGCATGGCATCACAATGTAAGATAATTATTGATTCTAGAATTATGTCATTAGTTATAATCATCATCCATATTTTTATTTATGTTGAGTTTAATAACCTCAGTATTCTTAAACTGGTGGAACAGTCTAAAACACCTCTCAAGGACAACACACTCGAGCCACTATTATCCTTTGGTGGAATAGACCCAACACCTCTAAGAGAAAAATGCATCTGACCACTATTCTTAAACCAATGGAATGATCTGAGGCACCTATCAGGGAAAAACACATCTGAGCCACTATTATCTTTTAATGGAACAGACCCCACAACCCTCGGCTCACGTAATCTTTCTCTTTAAATGAATAGTATTTTATTCAAGGTGGTATTTCTCAAGGCCCTTATACATAAGAATATATAGACAGGCAAGGTTCATCATATATATTAACACAATCATTTGAAATACATATAGCACAACCAATATGTCTTGCATACACTTTCCTAAGAAAGGACCACACCCCACCTCAAGAACCCTAATTTCATATTTATAGTGTAACTCCTCCCTCGATGCTCATTTTATCACCCAATTCCATACCCATCACATAAATTTTATCAATGACAACATACCAAAAAATTAAGGTTTAAATCCAACATCTTGCACATATGGTAATAATCTCCCTTTAGGGTTACAATTCATCTCTTCTATAAAACCTTAATTCCACCATTTAATCATAAATTTCCCCATAAACTTTATATAACCAAAAAAATTAATATACATTCCTAAAATATTATTATTGATGTCGTATACAAAAAATTGAGATCCAACTCCCTCATTTTATACGCACAATAATAGTCTTCCTTTAAGGTTACTATTCGTACCCTTATAAAACCCTAATTACACATTTCAATCACAACTTCTCCCCTAGGACTCATATTACTCCCAAATTCTATATGCATACCTAAAATTCCAACATCAACACCATATTTAGATTTTATGATCAAATCCCAACCTTTCGTACATATGATCATGATTCCACCCCTCAGTTTTATTATTCGCACTTAAAGCCATATTTCTCATTTATTAGACCTAAATCATTCATTTTTCACTCCAAGTGTTTCATATAATATCCTTAATCAATTTTGAACCATTTAACACTCTAAAATACCCAATATTCCATTTTAAACCATATAGACCAAAATGCCCCTAAGGTAACTAGAATACCTATTTTTCCACTCGAATTCCCAACGAGAATGGTTTTCAACCTTTTACACATACCATCATCATAAAAATGCATAGCCGCGATTATATATAGATATTTTGTATTCAAACAATTCATAATTTCATGAATTTCTTACCTTTTTTTCCAACATGAAATACCACATATCATACAGTACAAATGCCAAGATAACATTTTCATACAATATATCAAGCATGTTGTGTAACACCCCCAAAATTCACTAATGAAAATTTTCATTTTATTAAAAGATGGAGTGGAAGCAAAGAAAATAAAACTATGAATTTGGGATATTACCGTCGTGATCAGCACAACCCCAGCCCCCAGCTAGTCTCGTACTAACCACAAGGCTAAAGAAAAGTTAACGTTAACCATTAAACAAACTTAAAACAAGAATTCATAGAAGAACTAGAAGGTTCAGAATACGGAAATCAGAATACATAATTAAAGTTTCCAAAGGGACAGAAAGTACAGTATGACAAAATAGAACTGAAGAAAACTGATACAAGATAAAAAAAAATAGTAAGAGAATCCAACCAAGTTGCTTTTGGTCCCCAGACCAAGTCCAAGCTCAACTCTTAGCCCTGCCCGATGCCTCATAAGTATTGTATGCATTGAAAATAGCATCTCCTGCTTGCGCAAACTTAGGTGGGCCCTCTACTTATGGGAATGAGTAGCACTCATGAAATGGGTGGTCAGTACGCTACGTACTGAGTAAGGTAACCATGCATCTACAACCAAACAAAGAAGGCATATAGCACAAGCATGATCATATAGACAACATACCAACAACACAGATAATAAAGGTTGCGCTATAGTTTGGATAATCTGATTCTTTAGATCCTTGATTAATACTCATTTCACACCATGCTTATTGTCAATCCATCTGAGTGCAGGAACCCTACTATTATAGCCGGTGGACCAAAAACTTACAGGGTGGAACGCTCCTAACCACTATTATTATCGGTGGATGGTCTCTAAGGCAAAGTGTTCCTGGCCACTATTATTTCTGGTGGACCGGTCTGGCCCCGAATCTCATGGTGTTTTACAATAATTACTTAGTGTCTTTCC
Source organism: Tamarix austromongolica (assembly GCA_039764185.1). Classification (NCBI taxonomy): domain Eukaryota; kingdom Viridiplantae; phylum Streptophyta; class Magnoliopsida; order Caryophyllales; family Tamaricaceae; genus Tamarix; species Tamarix austromongolica. The sequence goes on from CM077814.1 coordinate 42,477,814, forward strand.
CATGTCTTATCATCATTACATTTGGTTTGTTGAGCACAGAATCTCCCACTATTATAGCCAGTGGATAGAAGATAATTAGGGAAAAACGCTCCTAGACACTATTATTCGTCGGTGGATCGGTCTCCAGGGCACCCTAACTCCTGGCTACTATTATTCGCTGATAGAATGGTCTGGGCCCGACTCAACAATCTTCCTCTTTAAATGGTTAGTATCTTATTTGTGTCTTATTCAATAAATATTTCCACCCTTGACATGCATGTTACAATTTGTCTACTTTTATTCTCCCAAGAGGGCTCGTCCCATATCTTGAGACTTTTGTACCTCCTAATACACCCCAACATCCTTTCCTTCTTCTACTTACTCACACTTCAAACCCAACTCCTAAGTGTGTGTGGGTCAAGGCCCACCACCTTATGCCATCCAAGTCCACTCACTATTATCCCTTAGGGTTTTCCCCTGAAATCCTAATTGGACCTATGTGGCCCATCCTTCCTCTGTCTCATATAACTAAAGCTCCTTTACCACCCAACACATCATCTCACTTAGAATCCACCCTAATCATTTCACTTTACTCCCTAAATACACATGTGACCACAAAACCCTAGTTGGCCACCCAAACCCTAGCACCTTTCTTCCCCATATGTCACCTCTCCATTACTCACCTAACATCTTTTCTTCCCCATGGCACCCATACTCATCCTCCATATGATAATCTTCCACTCATCCTCAATTATTTTTACTTTCACATCCTCCTCTAATTAGGGTTTTCCTTCCAAACCCTAGCTAGGTCTCCTATGCACCCTTATACCAACTCACATACTATTTTTCACCCAAGGACTCCAATAACCCCAACAAATCTTCCCTTACCTTACTTATACCCCAAGATAACTTTTCTCACGTAAAGATCATTCCTATGCAGACTCCATCCATCCCATGCAAACCCTAGAATTTCCCATACAAGATTCACACCACTCATTTATTTTGTTCATAATCTCCTTTTATTTCCCCCCTCAAGGATCATGAGATAATTAGGTCAATCTCATATCCCTTTAGTCGATCACTTCCCCCTTTTCCCTTTTCGTCCTTTCACCCCACATCATATTATTAAACACTCTAGCATGCATATCCTAGAGGGTCACATCATATAACATCATAAGCACAACATATATATATATATATATATATATATATATCATTATATGTATGCCATAAGGAATTCACATAAGCATACCTCAACTCCAAGCAGCACTACAAGTAAATAGTCATAATAATCATAAAGTACACGAACATAACATAGCACATGACATACAAGGCACATAATACACACATATAGTTGGTCTTAGCTACATCTTTACCTAATACAACACCGGTCTTGGAGCATGCTCCTATGCCTTCTTAGGATTTTGAGTTGATTCAACTATAAGAGGGAAATACTAAGGGTTAACTTCCCTTTTACCAAAATTACCATTATTCCTACCTTACCCTTATCATAGCCTACTATTAGTGTTAATAATAATAGTAATTGTTTTAAAAATAAAAGTAGGGTTATTATTCTCAAGGTAGCTAATCATGTCATTAGTAGCCAAAATAGGCCTTAGAAGATATATTGGTTCGTGTTAAAGTATTTATAGCAATATTTATATTATTAAAGATAATAGCTTTAATATTACTAATAATATAAGTAGTAGTAGTTGTAGTAATAATACTAATAACAACCCAAATCCTAGTAGTAATAATAATGATATTAGTAATACTAAAGCAGTGACAATGATAATAATAATAATAATAATAGTTCTAATCTTAAGAATAATACTAATAAGGATCCTAATAATCATAATAGTAGTAACCTTAGTGATAATAAGGTCAAGGTTAATAATAATAATAATAATAATAATAATAATAATAATAATAATGATAGTAATAATAATAATAATGATAGTAATAACAACAACAACAATAGCAGCAGCAGCAACAACAACAACAACAACAACAATAATAATAATAATGTTAAGAATAATACTACTATTAATAATAATCGAAATGGTCATAATAATATAAGGGTTCAAATATTTACAATAATAATAATAATAATAATAATAATGATGATGATGATGATGATGATGATGATGATGATGATGATGATGATGATGATGATGATGATGATAAAAATAATGATAATCATAATATTAATAATAATAAGGTTTTGACCATTAATAATAATAATAGTAGTAGTAATATTCAAAAGTTAGATCTAATAATAAAATGATAAAAAAATAATAATGATAACATAATAATAATAATAATAATAATAGTAATAATATTAATAATAATAATATTAATACTAATAAAAATGATAACACTTGCATAAATAAGGTTTAAGGGTTAAGGAGGTTAGGGTACCAATTAGGGATGGTGGTGACCAAGCGGCACCAGCGGCTACGACGACGACGGTGGTGGGGGAGAAGAGAAGGTGGAAAGATGGTTGCTTAGGTTAGAAGAGGGGGAATGAGAGGGTGTTTGAGGTGGTGGTGGATGCCTTAGGTTGAGAGGGTTGGGATGATGTGGTGGTGCAGCTAAAGGGGCGGTGCAGGCGGCTGTGGGTGTGGTGGCCGAAGGTGGTGGAGGGGAGGAAGGGAGAAGGAGAGGGAGGCAGGGGGGAAATGATGGTAGGGGAAGGTAGGGAAGGTCCCACTGGTGGTTTTGGGGGTAGAGGGAGTGGTGGTTGTAGCGGATGGCGGTGCGAAGGGCGGTAGTGGGTGAGAATGGACTAATCAGGGGGCCAACTTTGCACGGTCAAGGTGGCTCATGCAGGAAGAATCTAAGGTGGTGAGTGGTGTAGTTCGGTGGAGGGTGGTGCAGGGAGTGGTTTGGTCGGCGACACTAGGCGACAGCGACGGGGGGTTGTCTAAACGGGTGGTGGTCAAAGGGAGGATTTTTTGGGCAGGGAAAAAGAATACCGAATGAGGGTAGTTATGGGGTATTTATAGGCCATTGAAGGGGGGAAAAATATAGGAGGAAGAGGAAAAGAGGGGGAAGGTGAGGCAGGACCACCAACTGGCGGTGGCAAGCCGGTGCAGGTCTTCCATTGTAGGAAAGTGGTTGGTTGTGGAAGAAGAAAGGAAAGGGGAATGCACGCATGAGGAGGGAGAAGAGTTGATTGGGTCAAAAATGGGAAAGGAAAATCATGGGGGAGAGAGAAGGACGGGCTTGTCGGTGGTTGGTGGTTGCTGGCGGAAAACGGGTGTTGTAGGGGTTGTAGAGTTGCAGGTCAGGGTCGGGGAAGAAGGAAGGGGTGGACCGGCGAGCCTAGGGGAAAAAGAAAGAAAGAAAAAAGGGGAAGAGGACCTGGTGGCTAGCAAGGGAAAAGAAAAGGAAAATGGGCCTTGAGCCGTGCGAGGGAGGCCGGAGGTCTGGGTCGCGAGGGGGAAGGCTGGCCCAGATCGGGGAGGAAAGAAAAAATAGGAAAAGGAGAAAGGAGAGGAAGGAAAGAAAAAAGGAAAAAGAATGGAAAAGGGAAAAAGAAAAATGGATGGGTTGGGCTATTTAAAACATTTTAGTGTTTTTGAATTTTTGAAATAATAATATTTTAATAAAAATAATACATAAATTCCTTTTTTAGGTTAATTTAGGATATTTTGAATAAATTTTCCTTAATTCCATCTTAATTAGCAAAAAACCCTTATTTTTTCTAATTAAATTATTTATTATTTTTCTCTTAATTTTATCTTTATTACTTCATCTTATTTTAATAAAATAATTTATTTAATTAATTTTCTTAATAATTCCTTATATGGCCATTATTTCTTAAATTAGGGTTTTGGGGTATTTCTTGTTGAAACAAGCAAAGGTACACATGTTTTCACATAAAATCCCTAAAAAAGTGGTTACCATCTTTAACCACACAAGACCTATGCTTCCTCCTCCACTACCACTAAAGTATCACTTAGAAGTGAGAATATATAAAGTTAAGACTCAAGAATTATTAACCTAAAAGAAAACTAAGGTAAATGAGAGGGAAAAAATAGAGGTAATAAAAAGTGGAAAACATAGGAAGGGGTGCATGGCAGGGGTGGTGGTAGTTTAAGGATAGGATGATGGTTGGTAGTAAGGGTTCGAGTAATGGTGGTGTTGGGACTGGCAGGAGTTAGTAGCATGGAGTGGTGGTGGTGATGGTGGACTTTGGAAGAGGTGGCATGGATGGTGGTGATGGTAGCTTAGGGGAGGGTGGTTGGTGGTTAAGGGCAGTTGTTGGAAAAGGAGTGGTGTGGAGTTGGTAGGGCGATGGTAGGGTAGTAGTAAAATACCCCAAAATCCTAATTTACGAAATTATGGCAAAATAAGAATTTATTAGGAAAATTAATTACATAAATTATTTTATTAAAATTAGAGGAAGTATTTAAGGCAAAATCAAGAGAAAAATAATAAATAATTTAATTAGGAAAAATTAAGGTGTTTTGCTAATTAAAATGGAATTAAGGAAAAATCATTCAAAATATCCTAAATTAATATAAAAAGGGAATTTATTTATTATTTTGCTAAATATTATTATTTTACATATTCAAAAATATAAAAATATTCTAAATACCCAAACCATCCTGTTTTTCTTTTTCCTTTTTTTTCTTTCTTCCTTTTCCCCCTTCTTTTTTCTTTTTCTTTCCTTTCTCCTTTTCTTTTTTCCCCTTCTTCACCCGGACTGGGCCAACCCCCTTACGACCCAGACTCCCTCCCCTTCTTCCTCCACGCGGCCTAAGTCCGCACCCCTTTCTTTTTACTATGCCTGTCACCCAGTCGCCCGATCTGCTTCTTTTTTTTGTTCTTTTCTTTCCTAAACTAGCCAAACCAACTTCTTCTTTCCCCCTTCCTTCTTCCCTGACCCCCACGCCTGCAAATCTCACCCTGCCACCACCGTCCCCCCTTTGCCACCAACCACCGACCAACCTACACCCTCCCCTCTCTCCCCCATCTTTTTCCTTTCCTTTTTTTACCCCAACAACCCCCGTACCTCCTCATGTGTGCCCTCCCTTCTTTCCTTTTCTTCTCCCTCGACCAAACAGACCTTGCAACTTTACAAGCCTGTAGTGGTCTGCCACCGCCAGCTGGTGATCCTGCTACACCTACCCCCTCTTGTCCTCTTCCCCCTTTGTCATTTACACCCCTCAATTGCCTTTATATACCCCCAACTGACCCCTTAATCAGATTTCTTTCCCTACTTAGAAAATTTGCCCCTTACGCCACCACCTGTTCAGACGACCCCATAGCCACCGTCGCCCAACGCTGTTGCCCAAACCACCTACCAAACTACTTCGTACATCACCCTCCACTGAACCACACCTTCCACCACCTCTAATTCTCCCTACACTAGCCGCCATAGCTGTGCAAAGTTGGCCCTTCAATCTACCACTTTGCACCCACTACTGCCCTTGGTGCCGTTGTTTCCGCCGCAACCACCACTCTCCCTACCTTCCAAAACACCCACCTAAACCTCCTCTATCTCCCCCTACCTTCCTTTATCCCTACCTTCCTCTCCTTCTCCCTTCCTCCCCTTCCACCACCTTCGGCCAGTACACCCATCGCTGCCTGCGCGGCCCCTTTGGTTGCGCCACCACCACCATTCCTACCCTCTCAACCCAAAGCATCAACCACCACCACAACCACACTCTCACTCCCCTTCTTCTAGCCTAGAAACCCTCATTTTCAACTTCTCTTCCTCCTTCACTACCGTCACCACCGCCGTCGTGTGCCACCTAGTCACCACCCCCTATAGGTTGTACCCTAACATCCACAACCCTTAAATATTATTAATGTAATCGTTATCATTTTATTAGTATTAATATCATTCTTCTTCTTATTATTATTATTACTATCATTATTACTATTATTATTATTGTTGTTGTTGTTGTTAGTATTATTATGACTCTAGTATTATTATTATTATGAATATTCGAACCATTATGATGATGATGATGATTATTATTAGGATTATTGTTACTATTATTATTATTAACTTGGGATCTATTATTACTGATGCTAATATTAACATGATTATTCGAAACCCTATCATTATTATTACTAAGATTTGAAGTATTGTTATCATATTATTATTATCATCATCATCATCATCATCATCATCATCATCATCATCATCATCTACATTATCATTATGGTCACTATTTTATTATTATTATTATTATTATGATTTGGGTTATTATTAGCATTGTCACTATTATTATTATTATTATTATTATTATTATTATTATTATTATTATTATTATTATTATTATTATTATTATTATTATTATTATTATGGTTAATATTAAAGTTATTATCTTTAGTAATATACATATTACTAATAATACTTTAACATAGACCAATATAACTACCAAGACCTATTTTGGGTAATAATAGTATGATTAGCTACTTTAATATTATCCTCTTATGACATGCATGATAGGAGGTCCTAAGTAGTATGATCTGGTGGTAAGAGAAATGGAAAAGAATGAGGAAAGTGAGTTGACTAGATAATGGTAATGATGACCTAATTATCTTATGACCTATGGGTGGATAAAAAGAGGAAGAATGAAAATAAATTAAGGAAATGGATCAAAACATGCATGGAGAGTCTAGGGTTTACATAGGATGGTTAGTCTTTCTATGGGGATGACTTTTATGTGGAAAAAGTTGATTTTAGGACTAAGTAAGGTAAGGGAAGACTTGTTAGACTAATTGGAGTTCATATATGAAAAATAGTCTATGGATTGATGTAAGAATGCATGGGAGACTTGACTAGGGTTTTGGGAGGAAACTCTAAGTGAGAGAAATGTGTAAGGAAGGGAAAAATAATGGAAATGGTTAGAATGAGGAGAAATACATGGAAGGGGTGTAGCATGGAGGAAAAGTGAGCCATGTGAGAAAATGTGTTTGGGTGTTGAGGGAGTGACATAAATGAAAGGAGAAGTACTAGGGTTTCGGGGAGCAAACTAGGGTTTTTGTGATCATGTGTGGAAATTGGGCAGTGAGGTTGTGATGTTAGGTGTGAATCAAGGGAAGTGATGGTTTTGGTAACAAAGAAGAGCTTTGGGTTCTCATGGTGAGTGGAAAAAGATGGGAAGGAATTCTCGGGGTCATAGGGTTATGTTAGATATGTGTCATGAGGAAGAGGTGACCGTAAGTAAGAGTGATGAATGAATAACGTTGTATGAGGAAAGAGAGATGCTAGAGTTTTGGGATGGCCAACTAGGGTTTTGTGGCTACGTGTGTTATATGGGAAGTAAAATGGGTGCTTGGGGATGAATCGAGTGAGGTGATGAATTGGAGGAGCATAAGTTGTGTGGGATAGAGTAAGGTTGGGCCATATAGGCCAAATTAGGATTTCTAGGAGGAAACCCCTAGGGAGTGATATTAAGTTGATTAAGAGATATGGAAAGTGGGCCTTGGAGTTGAGTATTCATGGTAATGAGGAAAGAGTGGGAAAGAATGTCTGGAAGTACTAGAGGGAGTAGAAGTCCCAAGATATGGGACAGGAGTTTCGAGAAGTAGAGTGGGTCATGCATATTTTGTAGGGGTTGTGTATGGAATAAGATACAATAAAACACTAAGTACTTAAAGTGAAAGATTATCAAGCTAGGGCCCAGTGAGGTTATATATTTTCTGCTCCACCGACTATAATAGTAGTTAGGTGCGTTTTTCTCTACTAAGTGATTTTTCAATCCACCGGATTTAATAGTGGTCATGATCTTTTTCCCTATTAAGTGCTTCCGATCCACTGGCTATAATAGTGGAGGATTCCAGGCTTGATAAACCAAACTTTGCATGGTAATAAGTCATGGGATGATACTATTTACTTACAGTGGAACACCTCATGAGTTTAGGCGAGTGAGGATATATTTTTCCGGTGGAACGACAATAATAGTGGTCAGATGTATGAAGTGTTTCCGGTCTACCAACTATAATAGTGGGGTTCTCATACTGACGCAGAATTAATAAGAGAAATTTATGAACCAGAAGTATAAGACATGGAAATATACTAATTATTTACAGTGAAACACCATATGAGTTGGGGCTAGTGAGGTTATATATATTTTCCAGTCCACCGGCTATAATAGTGGTCAGGTGTATTTTGCCCTGCTAAGTAATTTTCTAGTCTATCGGCTATAATAGTGGTCAGGAGCGTTTTACCCTGTTTAGTGTTTTTGGTCCACCAGCTATAATAGTTGGGGATTCCAGGCTCTATAAACTAAACTTTATATGGTAATAAGTCATGGGAAGATACTATTTACTTATAGTGGAACACCTCGTGAGTTAGGGCCAGTGAGAATATATTTTTTAGGTCCACTGATAATATTAATGGTTAGGTGCGTTCTACCCTATGGAGTGTTTTCGGTCCACTGGCTATAATAGTGGGGTTCTCATACTCACATGGAATTAATATGAAAAATGTATGAACCAGAAGTATAAGACATGGAAAGATACTAATTATTTACAGTGGAACACCATGTGAGTCTGGGCCAATGAGGTTATATATATTTTCCAGTCCACCGGCTATAATCGTGGTCAGGTGCATTTTGCCTTATTGACCGATCCACCGAATATAATAGTGGGGTTCCTGTACTCTCATGAACTTAATATAAGAAATGTGGAAGACAAAATATTATTATAAGTCTAGCTTGATCTTATAAATCTAAATTATGCCTTGTATGCCTTACGTGTTTATTTTCTTGCATGACCTTACTTGTGTGCTTCTTGCTAATATTACCCATATGATTACCTTGCTTATTATTGACCATCCATTTTATGGGTGTTGCTCATTTTCATAAGTAGAGGACCCTTTTAAATTTGTGCAAACAGGTGGGATCGTGTTTGATGCCTATGACGTACGTACTAGATGCATCAAGCGGAGATGTGTACTGACCATTAGACCTATCTGGGGCCGAGAGTGGATGTTGGTTGGACTCTCTTATTCCTGTTTACTAAGGGTTCTCGTTTTATTTCAATTTTTTTCTATGACATTGTACCTTTTATCCCCTTTTGGGAGCTTGACTATGTAACTCATTTTCGGTTGTAACAACTTTTATCACGCACTCTGATTTTACTATTATGAACACTTGATTTCTATGAATTTGTGTTTAAGTGTGCCCAATCACTACAAAATATATGACTTGTGTCAACAGTAATTTAGTCACATATTTTTTTTTTCTGTTAGCAAAAGTTACTAATACCAATAGATATATTTTTATGGACAATGAAGAAAGTTTTCTCTACAAAAATTTTTTATCTATTGGTAAAAGTATGTTATGCCAACAGATCTTTTGTCTACTTTTATATTTGTGGGTATTAGTAGTATTGTGCCAATAAAATTAATACCCACTCATATATCTGTTGGTATTAGTATATAAGGAAGATAAATGTTTCAACTATTTTTATATCCCTTGGCACAACACATTTATTCCTCTTATACATGAAATACTTCTCTTATTATCATAATTGCCAATTTTATATGAAATACTAATAATATAATATATAACCAGATTTATAATTAACATTATATTCATTGTTAATATTATAACTATGATAATTAAAATAATAAAAAATGTTCCTAAAATAATAAAATATTATAAGAAAAGTAAGAATCAATCAATTAGTGCTTCGAATGACCTATATGACGAGGTCTCACTGCTTGATTGGCGTAATAGGGGTTTAGGGGGCGTTGTATCCCTTGTTTATAGATCCTTTTGAGCCTAATATTATTATAGTTATTCATATAATTATTGTAAAATTTCTTATTTTTCAAATTCAATTTCCTTAAACTTAATAAATAACTATTATTATGGTAAGCATTATTTTAATAAATATCATAATAAAAATAATAATTAGTTAAATTGCGTTCTAAATAACCTAGGATAGGGGTCTCGTGGACCGGTCAGCTAGTTGGGGGTCCGGGGGCACCATACGCGTAGTGTAATACCCCGCTTATTAAAAACCTAATTTTCATAAATATTTGTGTTTATTTATGTGTTTTAATATTTAATTTTATTTTAATTAGGTTATTTAATTTAAATTTTATTTCTACTTTAATAAGTGTTCCGATTTATTTTAAATAAAAGCTTTTATTGGATAAGTATTTTGTTTATTTCTGAAAAACATTTTATAAATTTTTTTGGTTAAATTTAATCTATTTAAAATTATATATTTGATATAAATTCTTTTAGATATTTTAATAAAAATAAAAAAGTGTCGGTCAATACCAATGAACACTACCCCACACCCTTATTCCCTTTCGAGTTTCGGTCTTTCCTTTTGTATCTTGACCCCCTGGTTATTTTGTTCTTACTATCTTCCAAGTAACGAGTGGTCGTCCCTACTCCCTCCTCCGTTTTGTAGAACACCGCCTCGTTGTCGCTCGACTGTGCCACCATAGTTCCCGGTTATCGCCGTCTACAGTAACATGATAGCATTAGCGGAGCAGCCGCAACTGAATAGCAGCAGCAGCACAGCAACAGCGTAAGAAGACATCAGCGACGCACCACCGACCGGCCGCCTCTAGTGTCAGTCTGCCACCGACGAGTGCTCCTCTCCCACTGACGATGCTCCACCGCCCTTTACCCGCATTGTTTTGGCTAAATTCGTTTGATATATTTTCCCAAAACCTTAACCTTTTGTTTTGATTAATTTTGAAAGAATGGGCTTTAATTAAGCTAAATTAGTTGTTTAATTAAGTATATATGTATTGTATAATTGAATTGGATATGCCAATTGTGTGGTATATGTTGATTTTTGGAATTTGTGATTATTAATCCGGTTATGTCTGGATATCTTGGATTCATTCGATTAAGCTATTTTGGATAATTTGATTATGCATTATACTTTAAAATATACTTAGTTTCAAATTGGAATTGTCAATTCAAGAAATTTGTGCAAAATTAATCAGAATTTGTTTTTTAGGTGAAATTCTTGTGGATTTAAATTGAATTGTGTAATTGAGTTATTTTATTAAATTGATTATACATTTTTTAATAGAATATGTTTAATTTCATTTTCGAACCGTCAATTTAAATATTTTGGCACTATTTGACCGGATTTACAGTCTAGGCTCAAAAACCCTAATTGTGTTAAATTGAGTATTTTTTTAATGTTTTTAATCAACTGAATATACATATGTTATAAAATAGGTTTTATTATATTTCTAAATATTCAATTTAAATAAATTAATAAAATTTGACCGATTTGCATTTTTGGTCCTAAAACCCTAACTTTCAAATGAAATTATGTAAATTATCATTTGTATAGTTTTTTTCCTAAAATTGATTTTATAGAATTATTTAAAATGACCTTAATTGTATTTTAACACGTTTAATTTGGATTAATTATTTTGAATCAATTTGGATTTATATTTTGGGCTTTAAAACCCTAATTTTTGGGAAAAGTTTATGAAATCAATTAAATTGAGTTAAAATAAGCTAGCTTTGATTTAAAATCAATTAAATTGAGTTTTTTACTTATCGTTTGGATCAATTCTATGAAATTGATTGATTTGACATTTTGGGATTTTATGCCCTAATTGTGTAAGTGATTATTATTATTTTTTTTACTTTATATTATTTTATGTTTTGAATAGTTTTTCTAATCTAGTCTTTACGTTTTCTATTGGTGATCTAGGAAGATGCTCTAATGGATTCGGAAAGCCCAATGTGTATACTAGTTTATAGTTTTTTTGGTTTCTCTTTGGTTGCTTTGCTTAAGGTTTTAATCTGGTGATAGGTTGCTTGTATGATTTGTGGGTTTATGGGTCTTTTCAAGGGATTTTGAGCTGTAAGTGCTCAATGCTAATGCTTTATAGCCTAAGGTACTTGCCTTTTCCTTTTTTTGTTTATAATGACCTAACATTATTCTAGTTCTTGGTGGAGCTAGCAAATAGGACTAAATTAGTATTAGGAGAGTGTTTTGAATTTTTCTTATTTTTTCTTAGTCAATGTTGATGATATTTTATCTTTTACTCGCAATAGGGTGGTGAATGGAGCATTAGGTCTTAACAACCCATAGGGCAAGTTCCTACTTTAATTTTTGTTCTTTGCTTATCATATTTGGTTAGTGTTTATGTCTCTCTGAGCTTCTATTATGGTTACCAATAATTTCGAAAAGGGGTTGGATTCAATTATGAAAGTGATATAATTTGTGTAAAAGCTTTAACAGGGTTGTAAATTGTTGATTCCTCTTTCACTAGAAGTTATCTTCCCTTTTAAGCTATTCTTGCTTGTCGGTGAAGTTAGGAAGGTCAACACTTAAATGGTTGTTAAATATTAGTGGTTCTACAACTTTTTCTTATTAGAAATTGTTGTTTCTTTGTGGTAATGTGGTAGGAAATTATTTGTTGTTTCTTAGTGAACATGGTTGTATATAATGGTTGTTAAACATTAGTGAATCCATGAAATATTTCTTACTAGAATAATTATTTGAATAAAAGATTTCGTTTGCTTTTATGTTGATGATATTTGAATCTAAAATAATATCTATCTCTAAGATTTTGTGTTAATGTAGCTATATTATCTTTTTTTTTATTGGTTCAGAATATGCAACATAATTTTTTTTATAAACTATTATTTTTTTACGATCAAATTTCATATGGGCATAATTGTACTCTTCTATATTTGTTTTTGATATATAGTGGTTGTACACTTGTCTAATTGGAGTTTGAGTATTAACCGAATTTGTTGATTGAAGTTCTTTACTAAAAGCCAATTGGGCTTTTAAGACACAGTTCTAGATATTTATCAATTTATATTTTTTCTATTGAATTGGTTGGTTGTTATCATTTTTTGACCTTCTTATTACTTTTATGATGTTGTCTCTGTTTGTTACTTTGTTTAATTATGGTTCAATTGATGCAAAAAAAAAAAAAAAATCACTTCACCAAACATGCAAGGGACACTATATGGTGGCCTTATATTGGTGGATTAGGTAGCATCACCTACAATTAAATTATAGATTTATTATAATTATAGTTATAATATATAAAGCTACACACATCGTGTGCTACAAAAAACTATTCTTCATTATTAACCTCTGTCCTTATTTTCCTCATTATTTTGATGTCTCTACTTGTTGAAAATTATGTAGGAACTTGATTTCATGCATGTATTTAAGGACAAGAGTTTCGTGAGACAAGGAGAGTAGAAAATACTTACAAAAGAGCCTTAGATACATTCCTTGACTATACATTTGCAACCTCAGTCATTGATGGAAATAAGATTTCTTGTCCATGCTCGACTTGTGCAAATCGATTTTATCATGAAAGAAATGTGGTTAGAGGTCATCTTATAATGAGAGAAATGGATATAGACTATCAAAGGTGTGTTTGGATTTTACATGGGGAACAAATTGGCAATAAAGATAATGAAATTTCAGATTGGGGGCTTGATGATGATATAGGGTTCGACGATGTACATGATGGTTCATGCGATGATGTTCTTGAGATGGTAGGAGATATTTTTGAATTTCATAGGACATGTAGCAGTTGTCCAGGTTCTAATGAAGAAGCTGATGCACTTTTTAAGTTTATTGAAGATGCAGGGTAACCCTTATATCCTGGTTGTGAAGATTTTAGTAAACTCTCATTCATTGTTGAAATGTATCATCTAAAATATTTATATGGAGTGACCGATATTGCCTTTGATGCCTTAGTGAAATTGTTTAAAATAGCTCTTCCTAAAGAATTAACATTGCCAAACTCTCATAGGCAAATGCAAGGGATTATAAAAAGACTTGGACTTGGTTATGAGAAAATTGATGTGTGTCCAAATGATTGTGTTCTTGTTAGGAAGGAAAATATTAATTTAGATAATTGTCCTATTTGTAATGGTTTAAGATGGAAAGTTGCCGATGATGGAACTGTGGTGTAGCTAGTGGCAAAAAGGTTCCTTTAAAGGTATTACAACACTTTCCTTTGATCCCAAGGCTTAAAATGTTTTTTATGTCATTAGAAACAACCCCTTTAGTGAGATGGAATGAAGAGGAGCGAAAAAAGATGGTAAGCTCAGACATTTAGCAGACTCTTATCTTTGGAAAGATTTTGATGCTAAGTACCCAGAGTTTGCTAGTGATTCAAGAAATGTTAGGCTTGGCTTGACAAGTGATGGGTTCAACCCATTGGGCATGATGGGTACTCAATATAGCATCTAGCCAGTAGTATTAATGATTTATAACTTACCTCTATGGTTATGTATGAAACAATCATACTTTATTCTTTCATTACTTATACCTGGCCCAAAGGCACCTGGAAATGACATTGATGTTTTTCTTGAACCATTAGTTGATGAGTTAAAGGCGTTGTGGGAGGTAGGATTAGAGACTTATGATGCCTCAAAAAATGAAACGTTCTCTCTTCATGGTGCCTTGATTAATACCATCAATGACTTTCCAGCATATGGTAATTTTTTGGGATGGAAAACTAAAGGAAAAGTTGCATGCCCACATTGTCATATAGATACTTTCTCTGAATATTTGAGGGGAAGCAAAAAAATGTATTATATGGGCCATCGCCGCTTCTTGGATTCTAATCACAGATTTCAACGTAGGAGAAGGGCCTTTAATAGAAAAATAGAACTCAAACATCCTCCTAAATCATTTTCTGGGACAGAATTGTTATACCAAATGGATGGAATTTATGTCATATTTTGAAAAGACCCTCATGCTCATAATAAAAGGAGAAGGGAGGATAAAAAAAGGCCTTGGAAGAAGAGAAGCATATTCTTCCAACTTCCATATTGGGAGCATCTTCTACTACACCACAACTTAGATATGATGCATGTGGAGAAGAATGTTTATGAGAATTTACTTGGCATGCTTTAAGGTATTGAAGGGAGAACTAAGGATATCTCACAGTCAATACTTGACTTGTAGGTAAAGGATATAAGGTATGAGCTGCATCCAATTGATATAGAAGATAAAATATATCTACCTCCATCATGCTTGACATTGACCCAAAAAGAAAAGGAGGAAATACTAAGCATATTAGGTTATGTGAAAGTACCGGATGGGTATGCTGCAAACCTCAGAAGGCAAATTGTTGATGGAAAAATCTCTGGCTTAAAAATTCATGATCATCGCATCATAATACAACAAATATTACCATTGGCTTTAAGAAAAAATTGGAACAAGGATATGAGGAAGGTGTTGATTAAGCTAAGTAATTATTTTAAGGAACTTTGCTCGAAAAAGGCAACAACCCAAGACTTGGAGATATTAGAGGATCGCATCGCTCTCACACTTTTTCACATGGAACACATTTTTTTTCCTTCTTTCTTTGACATCATGGTGCACCTAGTTGTTAATTTGGCTAAGGAGGCAATCATTATAGGTCTAGTATTTTATCGTTGGATGTATCCTATGGAAAGGTATGTACATTCTAGTATTTTATTTATTATTTTTAATGGAAAATCAAACTTATAGTTATATTATGTTAGTAATATGATAATAATGTTATAGGTATTTGAGGAGGTTGAAAATGTATGTTCGTAATAAAAGTCGTCCTAAAAGATCAATTGTAGAAGGATATATTGCGGAAGAATGTCTAACATTTTGTTCTAGATATTTGCCTGATGTTCAAACAAGGGAAAATAGGCCCACACAAAATGATGATGATGATGATAATGAATTGCATAATGGGTTGCCTATATTTTCCTTAAAGTCTCGTGCAATGTCTAAGAAAAAAGATGTGCAACCGGAATATATGTTGATTGAGGAAGCACATAGTTATGTGCTTGCAAATTACGATGAAGTTGAATTATTTGCACAGTAAGTCCTAATTATCTTTGAATAATTTTTTTAATCATTTCATATGTATTTCTAACTTTATCATTTGTTCCCAGAGAGCATTATGATATCATAAGAATTGAATACCAACACATGTCAAATATGATTGATGAAATCCATAGAAGAAAGTTCCCTGAATGGTTTGCAATGAATGTATGTTGATACTTATACTCATTATGTTTATATTATTGGTTATGCATCTTTTCAGTCAATGAGTGTTATTACTTATTAGGTCTCCAAGCATCTGCCAAATGAAGCATGTGTTGCAGAAGAGCTAATAATTCTTAGTCTTGCTCCAAGCATGTGGATAAAGATAATGACTAAAATAATTTGCAATGGATACAGGTGGCACATGAAAGGCATTGATAAGATGAATGTAACTCAAAACTTTGGCATTATAGTCAATGCAAACATAGATATTGGGAGCATGTCTTACTATGGTGTTTTGATAGAAATTATTGAGTTGTCTTATCCTCGTGGAAGGAGTGTTATTTTGTTTCGATGCCATTGGGTTGATCCTAGTAGAGGAGTTAAAGAGGACGAACTTGGATGTACTCTTGTTAATTTAAATGTCATTCTGAAAAAAAAAATGAACCATTTGTCCTAACATCTCAAGCATTGGTGGTGTTCAATACCCCAGATTCTAAAGAATGAAATTGGCATATTGTTAATGTCACTAATCCAAGAGACTTGTTTAAGATGAAAGATGATCTCATACTTGAAGTGGATCATGGACAAACTAGCATGCCTACAAATTTAGATGTAGATGATTTTACTATTACTAGAGAAGAACAAGAAGAACCTTTCTTTTCTATGATAGAAGGCAATAATGATGATGAAGAAATTGAAGAATATAGTACCCAAAGTGACGAAGAAGATAAAACTTTATATAATTATGATACTGAGTAGTGTAAGAAATATGTATCTCTGTCTGATTTTGGTTATAATGTTAGAAATGCTATTTTATGTTTGTGTGTTTTGGTTTTGAAGATTGTGTACTTTAAGGTTTTTAATAGTATTTATTTTTCTTATGCTTAAATGTATTTTGTATTGTATGCCTTTTAATATTTCTAATTATTATTTTAAATATGGTATGTTGAATGAAAATATATACTAATTCTACTTTGTATGTTACTAGGTTGTCACGTCATGTTTAGAAAAAGCATAAAGCAAGAAGAAAATAACTACAATAGGTCGGGAACAATTAGAGGTAAATCTTTCATTCTTTTTTCTTCTTCTTTTATGTATTTTTATTTTCTTAGCAATGTAAATGGTAATTGTCGGTGAAAATTTATTTTTAATATGTTAGTTTTTGATTTCTAAGTTGGATATGGAAACATAACTAATTAAATACTAATTATGTTATTAAGTTTCCATGTTGTCTTTGTAAAAGGCATTGAGCAAGAAGAAAGTAACTACAAGAAGTTAAGGACAATTAGAGGTAAATTTTTCACTATTATTGCTTTCTAATCTTCCTTAGAAATTATTATGTTTTAGTAGTACTAAATATGGTTTTCAGTCCATATTTCTTCATGATTTTTTTTGTCATTTGTTTTATAAGTAAGTGAATTCATTACTATTAATTCATCATTATTGTTGTATTGTTTATGTAGGAAGTTATTGCTACAACATCTAGAATTTAAAAATTTCCAAATGGAGGACAATAAATTGAAGCAATATGACATACTCCTGGGCTAAAGAAAGTGATTGTAATTGATCCATCCACATATTCATTAGTTAAGCAGAAACTATTCATGCCTATGTCACTAGAGGAAGGATCTCTAAGAGCTGAATTTGGTATATGTTTACTTATATTATGTTTAATTGCTACATTCAGTAATCTAAGACATGAGTTTATTCTAAGTTTTTTTACATTCAATTTCTTTCAATTAGGAGGGCGAGAAAAGATAAAATATATGAAAACTACTAAGGAAACAACCATTAATAGGTGGTCCATGTTACTTAGTCGCATGGGTAAGTTTAAAACCTTATTTGTATGGTAATAGATGATCTTGTAATATATGAAAATTACTGATAAAAAAACATTCAATGGTAGAAATTTATTATTTGTATGTCTTTTAAGATTATTGCTAGCATTTATTGTTATTTGTTTCTCATTTTTTAAGTGGAACGTCATAGACAAGAATCTTCTTACTCAAAGATTAATAGTCTAAATGAAATGATAGTGCAAGATCCTTTGAGAATTCCCAATACTGACATATGTAAGTTATGTAAATCTATATGTTATAACTTTACTTTAGCATTTATTACCACATTCTCCATGTTGAAAATGAATAACTTAGTTACCCTTTTATTGTTGTTTTTAGGCAAACGACATAGTCCTGGCCGTATCCAATCCAACAATGTGTCATCTATAGTAGAAGTCAATGATGGTTCACAAATCGAGCATGCAATTTTAGGTGGCTATAACACCACAAATAGAAGAAGATTTCGAGGTACAATGTCTAGAAATGAAAAGGGTTGTGGATGTAACAAGACTAAAGTGTTAAAGAAGGCTGAGTATGTGAATGTCAATGAACATATTCAACCAATTAGTAATTCAGCTAGGCAATTGTCAACACTTATAGGTCGATCGACACATGATCCTACCCGTTTGCCACTTGATTGTTGGGATTAGAGAAAGATGGATAGGACATATCTAGATTCGATTTGGGAAGAAGAAAAGGTACATTACCACAACATTTAATTTATCAACTTTCTTATTTTTGTTATATGTATTATATAGCTTTTGTTTTCTATTTCATTTTCTTCTTTTATAGATCTCTTATTACTTTCCTGAAAATCCAGAACCATATAAGTGGGCATTAGGTAAAATCCATGAAGCTTGGAGAGCTCATAAGTCTGATTTGAAAGTGGTTCATTTTGATGGAAAACACACAATCAAGCAATACATTCTAGGCCAAAGGAAATACCCAAGACCATGTGGTTAGAGATGGTAAAATTTTCGGAATCTCCAAAAGTTAAGGTAGTGATTTCTCATATAATTATTTCAAAAAAAAATAGGCTATTACTAAGATAGTTCTATTAGTTTTTTTTTATACTAATATTTTTTTTCTTATATTGCTAAGGAAATGAGTCAAAGAGGGATTCACAATCGTGAAAATTCAAAAATGTGTTCATATGTTGGTTCAAAGAGATTTACATGCATCTGAGCGGAAGAAAAGGTAGGTATATGATTAATTCATCTATGCAATACCAAATTTATTTTACTTTGTATACTTGATATACAATTTCATATGTGTTTTGATTAGGGAAAAATGGGGAAAGAACCTGATGAATTGTAAATGTGGTTGAAAACTCATGAACTGAAAAAGGTTTCTAAGCATAATGAAGCTTCTACTAGAACAAGAGTATGTTTTCAATCTATTTTGATTTTAGGGTTATATATATGCAAATCTACCTCATCTACTTCCCATTAATAACATTGATTTATATTTTATAGAATACGATTCTAGATGAGATGACTGCACTTCCAGAAGGATCTGATGCTAATGCTCAACGTGAAATATTCAAAAAGGTGGTGGGAGAAGATAGGAATGGATATGCAAAAACCTTTTGGTCTTGGTGTAAAAGTTCCACGATCCCACAAAAGAAGATGTGTTTTTGAGGAGGAATGAGCTAAAAGGATAAAATCTAAGTCTAGATTTGAGAGGTTAGAAAATGATCTTCTTGAGACTAAAGACCAAGTAAGATATCTAACTGGTATAATGCATACATTATTAGAGAATCAATTAATTTCCTCACTAAATGTTGATAATTTTTTTTACATTTCTTACATAACACATTAATTTTGGTATATATTTTTTTTACCTTTGAAATAGTTTATAGATGAGTAAAAAAGAACATTATGGGTCACATAGTAATTAGGTTGGGTAACTATGGTATGGTTTCACTACACTATAATGCCTAAAAGACAAAAATTATATGGTGTTATTAATTGTTTTTCCTAGTATGAGTAAAAATATTATATATAGATACTAGTAATTACAATACTAACCAAGAATACCTAGAGTAAAGTAAAAAGGAATAATTATATTAAATGTACAAAATAGAGTAGAAAAAATCCCCTTTTATCACAAACAAGTTAAATGAATTTGTATCACCAACCATAACTACCATAATTAGTAACCATTGGTTATTGATACAAAAAGTTTAACAACCAAATACCATTTCATATGTTTAATGTTACCCTAGAAATAAAATATTAACAGAAACATGTCTTACCTGTCCCTTATATTCCATAATCGGGAAATAGTATACTACTACTACACTACCGATTGAGTTGAAACCTTAGCCTTAAATTCCTCATCTATTATTTATAAATTTGCTATAATTATAGTTGAGAAGATATATATATTATTAACATAATAACTAAGAATAGAGTGGGTGATATAATCAAACTTTTCATACTACTGGTATAGGTATTAAGACCTGACTAGCTACTATATGTTGCATTTGTATCAAACATTCATACATATTATAGATGATTTCACTTATGAATATATTATGTAGCTCTTTAAATTACTAGTTTCAACTTCTCTATCTCCAACTATATAAAATATATTTTTAAGGTAATATATTATTTTTAGAAAGCTTTAAAATATTCTCATTGTCTAGCTTTTTTGATATGAATTTAGATTAATATGATTAAGTTAATTGCATATATATATTTACAGAAAACTTGTTGATGGTTATTATCAAATGGAGGATGAAAATAATGAAAAGGATGACAATGAAGAGGAGAATGAAGAAGATGATGTTTGATGCATTTATAAAGATGCTTTTGTGAGTCAGCTTATGAAGATGGTCGATGCTTTTGTTTGTTAGATTACGATTATGATCAATGTTTTTGTATATCAAATTATAAAGATGCTTAGTGCTTTTGTATATATGTTAGCTAACGAAGATGATCGGTGCTTTTGCTTATAATCTTAAGAAGATGCTCGATGCTTTTGTATATCAATGTATGAAGATACTTTTGTATAATAGCTTATGCTACAAGTCGTATATATAGTAATGTACTTATAAGACTTTTATGGCTTTGGGAGCTAAACAACTAACTATTTTGTACTACACAATGATAATTATATATGGTTTAGTTAATTTTATATAAGCATAAATTGTTACTATAGATGAATATTGTTACCATAGGTGGATATTGTGGTAACACATAATATCAATAAATTTTGTACATTTCGGTACAGGTTTTACCAACATACACACACACACACACACACACACAGAGTTAAAATATGTATAACCAACAATATATATGTTGGTAATAGTTTTTAGTAATAGATATAATATTGTGTTTAATACTTTTAGTCACAGATATGATTGTGTGGTCAATTCTTTTTATCACAGGTATAATTTTGTGGCTAATGCCTTTAGTCACATATACTATTTTGTGGATAATATTTTTAGTTACATATATTTTTTTGTGGGTAATAATTTTAGTCACAGATATTGTTTTGTGTTTAATACTTTTACTTACAGATATAAGTGTGGGTATAATTTTTACTAACAGATAAATATCTGTGGGCATTATCAGTTATTCCCAACAGATCATATATATCTGTGAGTAAAACTTTTAAGTACAGAGGTTTTTATCTACAGTTTTGTCACAAAAAAATTTCTATTGGTAAAAGCTTTTGCCAATAGAAAAATAGCTTTTACCAACAGATAAGGCTCTGTTGGCACAAATCATTTATTTTGTAGTGAATGATTTATAAAACTTTTCTTTAGGGACCCTGCTTGTACTGATCACGGTGGTAGCACCTTCGTGCTTGTATTTGCCTATTTAAATGAAAATTTTCAATTATATATTTTGGGGGTGTTACAAGTTGTGGTGCCCTGCAAGTGGTGGCTGAAGTTAGAAGAGGTGGACGATGGTGGTGTAGGTAAGGTGGTGGCCGAGAGAGGAGGAAAATGAGGGAAAATAGAGGGCTAGGTGTGGTGGTGATGTTGGGTTGAGGTAGTTGCGTGGTTCTATTGGGATGGTGATGGTGAGGTTACTGCCAACCATCACCAACCCAAGCCACTTCTTCCTTCTCTCCCTATCGTGCTCTATGGTTTTTCATTATAGTATATGCTCATGTGCCCTCACACGCCCCAACCATGCCTCTTTCACATGGCACGCAGATGACCCTCACACAGCCCATGCACTTCTATTCTCTCTTGTTTCTCACAAACCTATGCACCCCATGAAAAACCCATGATTTCCTCTCCTTGTTTTCCCTTGTATACCCATGCATACCTCTCACACCCGCCTGTGAGTGTTTCTTTCTCTCGGCATGCATTGCATGCATGGTTGTGCCTTCTGTCTTTATCCTATGCATAATTATGCCTGTCATCCCTCCTCCTTTCCTCTCCTCCTTGGCTATGTGAACCACCGAAGCTTTCCTCTTGGTAATGCCCAACACATATGGTCTCTACCTCCATTTACTTTGGCCTTTTCTACCAAAACTTCCCTATGGTTGCACTTGAAATCATTGAAACCCTCTCCCTTTGCTTTGGCCATTTTTATTGAGCACTAACCCTAGCAACAATCACAAGTGTCGATGTTCCCCTCTTTACTTTGATACCTTCCACCTTTTCCCTCCTCTTTTCTTGCTTGACCTTCTACAATTGTTCCTTGCTTCATTGTTGCCAGCTTATTTTCTAACCCTCTTTCCCAAGTTGATTTTAATTAATTTTGGTTATTATTGTGTTATACTATATGCTAATATATGTGGTGGTTGTGTTGATGTAAGGAGTCAGAGAGATTGAGTGGAGACTATTTGGGTGAATATTGCTATATTTATTTTGCTTCGATAAGAGATAATCGTACCTTTCTACTAAGATGTGAAATCATGTGCTGACGCATAAAGGTCATTATGTTTCTTAAGATATGATTTATGCATGGGTTTGTGAAGGGATTTGTGTATTTGTATTTATGAAAAAATTGTTACAATAAGTATGCAAGTGTTATGGAAAGGTGTGAATGTGAAAGTATGATACTATATAATTAGCACGTAATTGACGTATTATTTAATAAGAGATATATATATGTAATATGTTACCAAATGCACATCTAGGGTTTTATTAGGGTTTATAATCTTATCAAGTTATGATGTAAATGTCATGATAAGTGCTCCATGATTATCTTTACATGATATCTAAGGTTGATATAAATAGCATGAAATTAATGACACATGATTAGGGTTTGTACATTACTAAATGCATGAAAAGTAGAAAATATAGCTAATCATTAAATCGTAAAGATTACTTATGTGCTACATTATTATGAATTATTGTCTTTTAGCATTTTTATGACAAACTCCTCATAATAATAATGTTTAGTATGAAATTAGATAATAATGGTGAGATTAGAGTTTTGAGGACATTTTAGTTATTTTCGAGCTAATGCACATATTATGAATAATTAGACATAAGATGACCTTAGACTTATAATAGGTTGACATTAGAGTTGACTTTGACTTTGACTTTGACATAGACCAATGACCTTAGGATTTCAAGGAAAATGGTTAAGTATGGAATGGGAATTATTGTGCTATGTGTGAAGTTTGTGATCATCCTATAATATACTAGTACTTAAAGTAGAAGACATCGAATTCTTGAATGGTTGCTCTCTAAGGGTAATTACCCTAGAGACAATGTAGAATCCCTCAGTTTGCTTGGTTCACTATTGTGCCATTTTGTCCCAATAAGGCCCTAGTTTATTTTATAGGTGACATACGGATATGAGCCCTACAAGGGATATCGATACTTAAGGATTAGATGTCCTAGGTGAGGAGGGTACTAGATTACCTTGTGCACCGGTATGACTAGAGTGTTGTTATGCCTCTAAGTTGGATGGTTCGGAGGATACCGTGATGTCTTGTGTGCCAGTATGACTAGTGTACTTTTATGTCTCCGAGTTATTATTGTATCTCCTCAAGTAATTAAAAATGAAGGTAACTAGTGTGTAAGATAGTAAATGGTTTGATTTGGGTATTGTTTCAGTAGTTGTCGTTGAGCACTACCCTATTTGGGTATGTGGCTTAGTAGTTGCCTTACTGTCCTACCTTCGGTATTTGGAATTATTTTAGATTTGCTCATTTGGTAGTTACCTCAGTTCACTACTCTTGGTATTTGCAATTGATTTGATTAATTCGCTATTGGTCATTTTAATATCGCAAACTTCCTCAATGTATCCCTTCCATGTTGTTATCTATGTACTTCATTTTAATAGTACCGACGAGTTCCATTTTGTAGTCCCCTACCTATTCAATGATAAGTGATGATCTTACAAAAGTACTTTGAGGGTTTAACTTGATGGATTCTAGTAGTGGGTTGAAAGTAAGGACTATTTGGTGTTCGTCCGAGCATCTTTTGATCCGAATATTTTTTGAACTCTTATTTCCCTTGCTATTTTTCCTTTTGTTGTATTGTAACTCTTTTGTATGATCCTTTTTATATTTGTTAGAACAAAGTTAATTTATAATGAAATCACTAATTTGTTCTTACGTTGAAAACTTTAATTTAAGCAAAGTAATGTCGTAGCATTAACACTTAGTATAAGTATAGTAGAGGATACGAGGCTTATACTGTGTGTGGCGGTAACACCCATTATTTTTGTAATTAATATTTTCACAAAACAAAATTTTCATGTAGTAAATTTGGGAGTGTTACATTAATATAATTACTTTATTTTCAGGATATTAGTTGGAATAACCAAAACGACCATGTGATTTTTTTAGGTCTAATAGCGTTATTTGGTGTAAAAAAAAAATATTTGTGTCATTTCACATTAAGCACTGATCAATGGAGAAAAAAATAGGTAAAAACTATTTGTTGAAGATATTTTGGTCTTTTATGAGTCAAATATGGAGGAAAATGGGTTGAATGATTTCTAGTTATAATGAAGGACATTTTGGTCGCATTGGCAAAAAATTAACCTTAATGTCAACCAAGTTAACAACAAATCTAATAATAGAGTTATCTCATCTTTTTTTTCTTTCTAAAACACAATAATATGGGGTACAACGGAAAATGAGATGATATTATCTTGTGTGTGCGTGTGTAGGATTTGCTGGTCGTATATAAAGTGTGTTTGATAATATATTTATGTTAGCATGAAGCGTTTTTGACAAAAAAAAACTTTTAAATTAAGTTTGTTTGTGTTTGAATACAAATATTAAAAGCTGTTTTTTTAAAAGCTTGTTGGAGTATCTTATACGAAATAAACTTAAAATTTTAGCTTTCAACTTTTAGCCTTTAACTTTAAGCTAGTTTTACCAAACATACCTATTATTGGAAGAGAGATAAATATGATGGCACATATTTTTGACCAAGTTTGACTCTAACAATCTTTCTTCTTACCTTTGGAGCTGCACATCTTTTCATTTGTTAGGCAAACTCTATTTTACTCGAACCCTTTGGTTTAAAAGCTCCTCCGGATTAAAGTGAACCCTATTAGGTTAAATAAGGTAGGTAAATCTAGTTTAGATAAATAAGTATGAATATTTTAAAATATTTTGTGTATGCATTATGTTCATGTGCGTGAATAGGTCATAACCTTATTTGTTTAGAGATAAACGAAAGTAAATACCCAAGTTTTATAAATAAATTAACCTTAATATCCTTGGGTCATTGATTTAGAAGTTAATATTTTCAAGGTTAAAGAAGATTAATTTTGAGCCTAATATAGATTGAGTCTCAAAAAATATGTCAAAGACAATTAACAAAAAAAGTTAAGTTCTTTCCCAAACTTCAATATAATAAAACAACATGAACTTTATTTAATTAAAAATTTAAAATTTTATATACTTTAATATAAATAAAATTATAAGAATATTAATTTTAATATATCTAGATTAGGTTAATATTATCCTAACTAATTTTTTAATCCTAATCCTCCATCAGTTCACCCAAAACACGATACTGCGACACGTTCGAAGAGGCTGGAGCAGAGCCTTAGCTACGACTTTAGTTCTCCGATGCCCATGGTGAGCATAGGCAGCAAATGGATTGCAACTGCAGCAAGCATATGGATACAATCCTTTGCTGGCGGCGCATACGCTTTCAGCGTGTACTCCTCTGTCCTCAAATCTTCTCAATCTTACACCCAATCAACCCTCGACACCATCTCTGTCTTCAAAGACATCGGTGCCAATGCTGGCATCATCTCTGGTCTCCTCTACACCGCCGCAGTATCCAGTGGCTCATCTACGCATATGAATCACTTATGTGGGCCGTGGTTGGTTCACTTGGTCGGGGCAATTCTATGCTTTTTGGGGTATTTCTTGATGTGGTTGGCGGTGATCGGCCTCCTCTATCGACCGCCGGTGGTGGTTATGTGTTTGTTCATGTTTTTGGCTGCTCATGCCCAGACATTCTTTAATACGGCAAATGTGGTTACTGGGGTGCGCAATTTTGAGGAGTATAGCGGAACTATTGTGGGTATAATGAAGGTATTTGTTCTTTTTTTTTTCAAGGTGTTTGTACTTATAATTCCCCCCCTCCCCCCGGGCATAGATGATATGAATTTAGATATTCAACCTAAATGAAGTTTTCATTGATTTAATCTGAAAGTAGATTGCGTGACTGGTTGATATATGGTTGTCTTGGCGTGATGCCAATAGATTAGCGTATTTTAATTCTTTTGGCAGCTGATTATGAAAATTCTTCCACATACACCTGTGTTTACTGTAGAAACTAGAAGTTTTTTTTGTTTTTTTGAGGCCAAGGTATAAGCAGGCAAACAGAAGCCTCATCAAAATCATAGAAGTTTATTTTCATTGTGATTCGTAAAAATCACCATCACATTAAGATGAAAATGGTGAAAACTCTTCACAAGACAAAGGTTAGCTTGCCCTCTTGAAGCTACTCCTTTAAAGACAGGAGCTGGACAGTAAGTAGTGTCAGATTTAAGATTAGAATTCTACGTAGGCTTTGGTTATCAACGAACTTAGTTGGCGAGAGATGTATTGTTCTTCTATTTAGGATTTTTTAATTACATCCATATGGACCATAACACTTGTGATTCTAAGTTGTCAGTTTAAAGCTCCCCAATTAACGTATCATTACTGAGTATTCATTTACGATCAGGCCTACTATTACTATACCCAAGGCTGGTCCTAAATATGTTCAGTCAGAGTTCAGTTCTTGATTGGAAATAGAATTATAGAAGGCCATGTCAAATCACAACCTTTCCCAGATGCAATGCTGCTTCATTATGAGTAATCAGATAATTATATGGTCATAACTCTTGTAAGCGTATAGCTTGGCAATTGAAACACATTTTCTGTGCTTGATGAATAATTGGGATGTACTTGGTGGTTTCTTCATGTTTGTATGGTTGAATGGGAGGGGGCCTGGTTGCCCATTTGTTTGGACTTGTGTCTGGCTCTATCATCTATGTGCCTGTGCTGATGTTAAGCACATTCCTCAAGATGCCTTTTGTTCTATTTTGGGAGGGGTGATGGTTGAGGGGAAGTGGGTTCCTGTTCAAGGGCATTGTACAGTACTTGTATATGTTGGAACTCATTGGTCATTGATAATAGCAGTCTGGATTTCTTGTGTTTGAGGGAAAGCCCTAAGAGTAAGAGGAAGATAAACCAGTGATTAAGTATATTAGGAGGAATGCAGCTGCTAGCAAGGATTAGTGTGGGTCAATTAGGGTCTTCTAGTGCTGGACTGATCTAGTGGGGTTTGTATGGTCGTAAATAAGTAATTTCAGGTCTTGGGGGTGGGGAATCTAAGTTGTTAGGAGTATGCTCAGTCATTATTTTTATTCTGTTATTAGATTTGCAGAGTCATCAAGGCTATTGTGGGGGTATATATAGCAGGTCAGTTAGTTAGCAGGGAGGTAGGAAGAAATTAAGTGAATAATTGGAGGTGCAAGGTCCTCAAAACCTTAACTGTATTCTTTGCTATTATAGTATCAATACCACTGATTCTTCCCCACAAATTCACTGTCCATTATTTTGTATGTTTGAATTCTTATCAATTTGGTATCAGAGCTCTCTTCAATCCTAGGGAAGATGGCTCCTTTAAAAGTTGATTTGCTAGAGGGGAAGCCTGGCCAGTTTTGTGAGGAATGGCTAAAGGAGCAGGAAGTGAAAAGTGACACTTAGAGAACTCCAATACCGGAAGAGGTTAAAATCGATGGAGAGCATGAGGACGGAGCAACTAGTAAAACATGACGGGTCTAGTTCATCTCTAGAAGATTTGGTTAGACAGAGAGAGGAGATTCAAGGCATTTTTGCTACACCATTAATGACAACTGCGAATCCTCCTCTAACTAAAAGCAAGGTGGAACACCGCCCCCCTAGATAACTTGAGTTCCCTTTATTCAACAGAATTGATCCCGATGGTTAGCTTTTTAGGGTGGGGAGGTATTTTGCACTTCATCATGTGGATGATTGGGAGAGGTTAGAAGGTGCCATGGAAGGGAATGCATAGGCCGGTATCAATATCCTGAGGAGAATGGGTAGTTTGATACTTGACCAAAATTCAAGGAAACACTCAACAATTTTCAATCGTGCCATGAAGGTTTCTTATGTGAGAAATTTTTCTTGGTAAAGTATGATGCCTTTGTGGAAGGTTTCATTGAGCACTTTGAGTTGTTGGCTTCCCTGCTACAAGGACAACTACCAATAGAGGACCTCAAAGGGACCTTTCTAAATGGGCTGAAACCTAGGATTTGGGTAGATGGGCCTATGATGAGTTCCAATGGGCTGGTTGAGTTGATGGAAGTGACACAAATGGTTGAGGATAAGAATAGGGTGATATTGGGTTGAATTTGAAAACAAAGCGGGGGTTGGTGATATGGGCTCTCAACTCTTCATAAGACCTAACAACTCGATAAACACTACAGGTAGGGGCACTAGCTTTGCCAACCCTAATTGCTCATTCCCATTGCCCTTGTTAGCGAAGTTGGACGGAAATCTATCCAAGCAAGAGTCGAGATCCTACTAGCAAACTCTTAAATGAGGTGTTGTTGCGCAAAAAGGAGCAAGGGCTTTGCTTCGAGTGTGATGGAAGATTAGCCCTTGGATATGTGTGTAGAAATTGATGGCCCCACGTGCCTCTAGTTGACAGAAAAGGGGCCAAGAAGGATGAAGATGATAGTGGAGGGCTGACAGAGGTCATTGGAGATGCACTGGAAGAAATTGAGGGAGCTATTGAACTCTCCATGAATTTGGTAGTGGGGATCAAAACCTTGAATGCCATGAAATTCAGAGGGGAGGTGGTCCTCATCAATTGTGGAGCGACCCACAATTTCATCTCAATTGACTTGGTTGACCAATTGTAGCTCCCATTGTCTCCGATAGCTGCATATAGGGTCCTGATGGGGACTAAAAATTCCATAGCAACCCAAGGGGCATGTAAATCGATGAGGATTTCATTGCAAGGGATGAAGGCGGTGGAGGATTTCCTACCACTCCAGTTGGGAAGTGCAAATGTCATATTAGGTATGTAGTGGCTCGAGAAGTTGGGGTTGATGCATGTGAATTAGTGGAAATTGGTGGTGAAATTTGTTTCAAGAATAACTCAAGTGACTCTCAAAGATGAATGTAGTTTATGTTGTGTCTGCATTTCTCTCTGTACCATGACTCGTTTAGTACAAAAGGAGAATGGTGGACCATTGATTGTATGTATCTCCCTATAGCTATATATGATAGTAGAGAAGACAATGCCGGTAGTTCTTGAGGACCTTATAGTGGAGGTGAAGGAATTCCCACACCTAATTCAAAACCCAAAAGGCCTACCCTCTGTTTGCGAGCTAGACCATTCAATTGTGTTGAAGTCTGGTACTAACCTTGCTAGTGTTAGATCCTACCGATATTTGTACATTCAAAAAAATGAAATGGAGAGGCTAGTTGGTGAAGTGCTAGATGCAGGTATTGTAAGACCTGGCCACAACCCTTCCTCAAGTCATGTCTTGTTGGTAAATAAAAAGGCTGGTGGATGGCAATTTTATGTTGATTAAAGAGCCCTAAACCGTGCTATAGTGGGGGCCGTGATTTCTTCTAAGCTAGATTTACATTTGGATTATCAACAAATCAGAGTTAAGTTAGCTAAAATGTCTAAGACGGCATTCCGGACACACAAAGGCCACCACAAATTATTAGTCATGCTGTTTGGTTTGGCTTGGCAAATGCCTATGCAACCTTTCAAGCATTAATGAACAAGGTATTTAAACCGTGCCTGGGGAGCTTTTTGAAGATATTCTAGTCTTTAGCTCATTGATGGCTGATCATGTACACCACTTAAGGATTTTATTTGAAGTGCTGCTAAAACATTCCCTGTTTCTCATAAGAAGAAATGTCCTTTTGGTTTGCAAGAACTTGAGTACTTGGGGTATATTATATCAGAGAAGGGGGTGGCAGCTGATCTTGCTAAGGTGAAGGCAATGGTAGAATGGCCTATCCATAATAATTTAAAGGGTCTGTGAGGATTCCTGGGGCTCACTGGTTATTACCGCAAATTTGTCCATCAATACGAACACATCGCAGCCCCATTGATCAATCGGCTGAAGAAGGATAATTTTGGGTGATCCTGAGGCATAAGCTGCCTTTGACATGCTAAATGAAGTTACGACAACAGTGTTCAGCTTAGCATTACTAGGTTTTTCCAACCCTTTTGTGGTTGAGTCAGATGCATCTGGAGTGGGGTTAGGGGCCATTCTTATGTAGGAATGGCGCCTGGTGGCTTATTTCAGCCAAGTCTTGGAGCCGAGAGCCAGACTTAAGTCCGTATACGAGCAGGAGTTGATGGCTATTGTTTTCACGGTACAATGGTTGAGGCACTATTTTATGGGGCAGCAGTTCATAGTACGCGTAGATCAGAAAATCCTCAAATACTTCCTTGAACAGAGGGTGGTTCCGGAGGTGCAACAGAAGTGGGTCAAGAAGCTGTGGAGTTATAAATTTGACATTGAGTATAAACCACACAATGAGAATAGAGCTGCAGATGCATTGTTGAGATTGGAGGATGACTCGACATTGCTTACTATCAGAGTGTATTGAGCTGGGGACTTGCAAGACCTGCCTTAACAGACTTATCAAGACCCACTGTTGGGGCCTATTAAGCAGGGTCTGATTCGTTTTTATATGGCTAAGGATGGTTACAACCTGCACAATGGGCATTTATTCTACAAGGGCAGGTTGGTCCTTCCGTCAGGATCTTATATGCCTCTGGTCTTAGCAGAGTTTCATGGTGGATGCATGGGAGGCCACTCCAGGTACCCAAGACCCTCAGAAGGATAGCTCGAGAGGTGTATTAACCAAGAATGAGGACTCAAATTCACAAGTCTGTGGCTGAGTGCAATGCTTGTTAGCAGTACAAGGCGTCCACTTTAAGTCCAGCAAAACAGGTTTACTTCTCAGTGGACTTTGTCAAAGGACTGCCCTGTTCAGATGGATTTACTTGTCTCCTCGTGGTAATTGATCATGTTAGTAAGTATGCCCACTTTATACCTCTTAAGCACCCATACACTGCTCTGTCATTAGCTGTGTTCTTGTGAAGGAGGTACTGCAACTTCATGGCATGCCTCGCTCCATCATATCCGATTGTGACAAGGTATTTGTTAGTCATTTCTGGAATGAATTATTTAAGATACGGGGCACCATGCTGAAGTATAGTTTGGCTTATCACCTACAAACAGAGCCAAACAGAGGTAGTGAACTGCAATATTGAGGCTTGTTTATGCTGTTTTAGTAGAAATAAGCCCAAGCAGTGGGCAAAGTGGGTACTGTGGGCAGAATATCGATACAACACTACGTAACACACATCCATACTACACCGTTCAAGGCAGTTTATAAATGCAACCCTCCTCCACTGATCAGGCACAAAAAGGGTGCCACTTATGTGGTAGTGGATGATGCATTGAGTTGTAAATAAGTAATTTCAGATTCTGGGGGTGGCAAATCTGAGTTTTATTGAGTATGGTGAGTAACTATTTTTATTTTTTTGTTGGATTTGCTGAGTTATTGAGTCTGTTGTGGGGATATATATAGCAAGCCAGTTAGCAGGGAGGGTAGGAAGAAATTGAGTAATTGGAGGCGCAACGTCCTCAAAACCTTGACTGTATTATCTGCTATTAAAGTATCAATACCATTCTCCCCCACATATTCACTGTCCATTATTTTGTGTGTTTGAGTTCATTTTAGAGGACTGATCGTCACATAGTCATGGCACATTACTTAATGAATTGCTGCAGTTTGTTGTTGAATGCTGGCTATTTGAATTGAGGAATGTCACTTGTCTCAATGTCTTTATTTGGTGCAACGGAAAAATATGACTTCAATAAGCAGTACATCATTTTTACATCAGTAATCTTTTTTTGTCTGGATTATCATATCAATAATAACTGTGATAAATGGATGGACTTGACAGGTCACATGAAAGTTCACTGAAAGAGCAACTAAGTAAACCGATAATTATGTTCATTCTTGTTGATTTTCATGCAGGGTGATACTTGCTAGCCATTTTTTGTATAAGAAGGCAAGTTCTGGCTCTTAAAACAATACCTGAATAAAAGATACTTTGTTCATGGTTTTTGTCATTATTGCTTCTGCAGAAATTTTCATCACTTTGCCAATTATGTTGTATCTACCTATTTTGAACAAGCATGTCTTGCTATGCTGTCTTAAGGAGTGATTCGTAGATTTTCAATTCCGGTAACTGGTTCACAAATACATGACCTCATCTTGTGCCATTTCACTAATTCATGGTAGGGTTTTTTAGGACTGAGTGGAGCAATCCTAATCCAATTTTATCAAGCATTATTCAAGGGAAAACCCAGCATGTTCATCTTGATGCTCGCATTGTTGCCGACTCTAATCACCCTCTCACTCATGTGCTTGGTGAGAATTGATCTACAAATTAGACGTGGAAACAAGAAACACTTGAATGGTTATTCTTTAGTTGCTCTTGGCATTGCTGCATTTCTTATGATTGTTATCATCCTAGAAATTGTTGTCACTCTTCCACAGTGGGTGCAGATCTTCAATTTCATAGTTATTATACTGCTGCTCTTTTTACCTCTTATAATTTCAGTGCAAGCCCAAAGAGAGGATTCAATGGTAAGCCATGAGCCTTTGCTAGGGGAATCTGAGATGCTAAGAGCTGAGTATCAGACAGATTCTTATGAACGGCCTGAAGATGCTGCTCAAGTGGGGATCAGCTCAAGCGATGATGTCCTGCCAGCTGATCAGAACATGAACATCATGGAAGCCATGAAAACCTTGAACTTTTGGTTGTTGTTTATTGCCATGGCCTGTGGTATGGGCTCGGGACTAGCTACCATAAACAATATGAACCAAATTGGACAATCACTAGGTTACAACTCTGTGGAGATAGATTCACTGGTTTCGCTTTGGAGCATATGGAATTTCCTTGGCCGATTTGGAGCTGGATATATATCAGATCAAATTTTGCATAGGAAAGGGTGGGCAAGGCCAATATTTATTGCCATTACTCTGGCAGCAATGGCAGTTGGCCATGTGATAATTGCTTCTGGATTCTCAGGGAACTTGTATATCGGGACAATTCTAGTTGGAGTGTGTTATGGTTCACAATGGTCATTGATGCCCACCATCACTTCAGAGATATTCGGTGTCCTACATATGGGAACAATATTCAACACCGTTGCTATCGCAAGCCCAGTTGGATCTTATATTCTATCTGTAAGAGTGATAGGGTATATATATGATGAAAAAGCAGGGGAAAGTGGGTCGTGCACAGGGACTGGATGCTTTATGCTGTCCTTCTTCATCTTGGCAGCTGTTAGTCTTTTCGG
The DNA here is from genome assembly GCA_039764185.1 of Tamarix austromongolica. NCBI lineage: Eukaryota > Viridiplantae > Streptophyta > Magnoliopsida > Caryophyllales > Tamaricaceae > Tamarix > Tamarix austromongolica. The sequence continues at coordinate 42,511,430 of CM077814.1, forward strand.
TTTTTATGTTGCCCTGACATTGTTTTTACGTACAAGGTTGTTCTATAAGTTTGTTGTCCTCAGAAAGTTGCAACAGTTGCAGAGAAGGTAAAAACATCAATGGTGAAGTGTGTTTTCCCTTCCTCGTTGGGTTGGTTTGATTTTGAATCTTATTGCCGATTACGTGTATCTGTGTCTTTCTTTGTTGTATTAATGTAACAAGTTGTTATGCTTATTGTATATTGCAAGGAATTTTTAGGTGGATCTGAGTTATAGTGAATCTTTCCAAATAAAAATCAGACAAATGTACTTTATATGTGATCTTCACGTTCAAGCAAGTGAGCGCTCATGGTGAGTTAAAACCACTTTTAATATAGAACTCCATAATTTATGATTAAGTATTTACATTTATAAATAATTTTTATACCTATTTGGCGAACATGCACAAAAAAGTAGATATTATAGAAATCCCAGAATATTGTCTAGAGAAATGGGGTCATTTGCAAACAATATTGATTGCAAAATTTTGGAACACCATCCTCCAGAGATGACACAAACAATGCTTTAAAATTTGTCTTAAATAATCATAGAAGATTCTAACCATCAAAACATTTCTAGGAAAATTCTAACCATAGAAGATTTGACCATAAAGGTACAAAGAGAAATTATTTTCCAAAATTTGTGATGAATCTAAGAGGTTTGGACAAAAGAACCAATAATTATAAATTTAAGAAGAGACCCAACAAACTATTTCATTATAAACAAGATTTATAGGAGAAAATGAGCAACTTGCTATTATTAGATACTAAGTCTAGAAGTGTCCATAATATAGTTAAATTGTTAAACATGTTGTAATGCCATAGATAAACTCAAGAGGGCAGGGGTGAATTGAGTGTCACATATATTAAAAACCTTCTCATATTTGTTTAACTTTGCAAACCTAGGAATTGATGTGGTATCAATTCTAAGTATTATATTGTGTTTAGTATTATGTACCTATTACGTTGTTCCTGCATTGCGTGAATGATTCATGAGTAAATAGAGAATGAATACGTGGGATATTGCATGTATCGACTTCATTTGGTCTATGTCCACAACCGGCTTATCTCTCTTTCAATACGCCATGAATTTCAAGATAATAAAGCTAACATTCATGTCTAACTCTATACTTAAAATAAATCTACTTGAGCAATCCTTATTATAATTCTATAATTGTTCTCAAGAACACTCATACCCATTAGGATTAATTAACTCTATATAACATAAAGATTATAAGGATGATTAATTACGTAACACTAAAAGATTTACTATTAAAAAACTTAATTTTACGGAAGCAATAATAATAAAATAATAGGTGCTATGTCGAATCCAACATAAAAATGTATTCCCTGTACCTAATTTATGTCGTATGTAAGACTAAAAAATAATTTGTATCCAGAGATTAGGTATGGGAAGCAATTGGTTCCATAACAATACAAGATTGCGAAATAGAGAGGAGAGTAGAATAATAGAAATAGAGGACTAAAATATAGAAAGAGAAAGACCTGGATAACCATATTCTAAAACCAATCCAAATAAGTAATTATTTTAGAGAATCACACCAAAAGCATTAATCATCAATCACCTATAAAATAATGTGACATTTGCTCATGGAAATGATCAATAAGCATAAAAAGAATAATAAGTACGCAACGTGTTTAATAAGGTAACAACACACATTAATAGAATAATGCATTTATATGTAATACCTCATTTATCAAAAACCTAATTCCTTTCAAAATTTTCTATATTTAAAAATGAAAATATATTATTTTGAATATTTTATTGCATCCTCTATTGAATTAGAAGCTCTAGTTTTATTTTTGAAACATTTCATTTCTATTTAGTAATCCTTTCTAAAAAAATTATCTTTGTGAGATCTTCTAAGCCACTTTTGGCTATTAAAATTTTCCGAATCATTCTAATTCTTTCATTTTTTTAATATTCATGTATATTTTTTTAATATTCTAGACTCTTTCAAATCGCTAAACTGAGTGTTGGTAAAAAGACACTAGTCAGTGCACTAGTACGCCTTAATCATGTTTTAAACCTTGAAACGAACCTTTTAGCTATCCCAAATTTAAAAAAATTTGGGTATTGCTATATTTGAAATTTATTGAGATTTGAGTTATTTTATAATATTATATCATTATTTTTATAATTTTAGATTTGTTCAGATAGTTTTTGGCATAATAAGTCATCAAATGCGAATTTTCTTCTTCTAAACTTGATCAAATCTTGTTGGGATCAATCCCAACCTTTCATTATTGATTAGTATGGCTTAGAAATACTACTTTATTCCCTTATAATTTCATGTCATACCTCTCCTTTTTAGTGGTCAAATTGAATTTGCTTTCCTCAATAAAATTATCATATTATCCTTAACTACATTTTGTTTTTTTCTTCTTGCTCCTTTCATTTCTTATTCTTTCTACACCTTTTATTCCTTTGTGTTGTGGATGATTTGTGTCCAATTATTCTCCTCCCTCATGTGGTACCACCATCACCTTTCATTTTTAGATATTTATCACAAAATATGAAGTTGCTAAAATACATTACATCATTACACTTATCATATTTTCTTTATTTCTTCTATTATTTTCTTTTTCCTCTCTTATCCCAAGTTTTTTATTATATTTTTCTCCTCATTTTTGACAACACCTTCACTCCTTTTTCCTTGATATTTTCATTAAATATCTCATGGAAGACTTAATGAGTAAGTTTCTACCATAATTACTAAACTAACCTTTCTAATCTCTTACCTTAGCATAACTTGTTTCTCTCTTTGTTTTCCTCTTCTCCCCCATAAAATTCCCTAAACTTTTGTCCTCTTCTTGCATGCCACCACTTCACCATATAACTCCCTCTATATTTCCACCATGATTAAAACTTTTTTTCTTTAAACTTTGAGATGATAAGCTTACCTTCTAACGTGGATAATTTCTTCTATTATGTTTTGCACCACTTTCTCTCTTCTTTCTCCTCTCCATATCATGGATTACTATTTCTTTTTCCACCAAAATTGAAGTTTAGTTTTCTTCCAAAATTAAGATAAGAACTCACCTCTCTTTTCTCTGTAATTTTATCTACTTTGATTCGGTTACTATGCAATTAATCTCTCTAAGATTTTCATGGTTTTTCTAATGTTTGGGAGCTTGCTAGAAGATTTGATTTAGAATTTAAATATTTGTTTCTTTTTCTAATTAAGAGCTTACTTGATGTGAATTTTATGAATTTATATTTAAGTAATTTTGAAATTTGCTGTGAATTAATTACTTATAATTGTTTGTCTTATTTGTTGAATTAATAGGAGAATAATGCAGCATATGGATTCTGTGGATTTGGACATAGTTGCTGAGAAGTGCAGAATATGTTTGGAGTGTACAGATTATGTAAATTTTTGTTAAATATTTTGTAATCCCATATGATGCATTCGCCGGTCGGAATGGGCTAATGGATATTAGGACGGTTGTATAATCCGCCACCCGGTCCTTAATTTGGACTAGATGGATTGTGGATTAATCAATCCTTAATGACCATGATTAGCTAAAGTTGTTTTAGCTTATGGGAAATTAAGCCTTAAGCTTAATTGTATTTGGGACATTTTTTTTATGTTGGTTGTAATTGGGCTGGTCGACACTTCATTCTTTTGATGCTTGGTCGAATGTGGGCTGGTCGACACTTCATTCTTTTGGCCCAAAATTTTGTATCACCGTCCATGCAGGCTTGTATCTTTCGTATGTATTTGTCGAGTATACGGCCTTCTGTGTACATATATATAGGCCGAATACATTGTCATACACACAAAATTTTTTTGACAGAAATAACATCAGTCGATATTTTTCTCTCGATCTCTCTCACGACTTCTTCTCTCTCTTGGCGATTATCTCTTTCGCTTCTCTTCTCTGATTCTGTCTCGTTCTCACCTTGATCGATCTTGATCATTCACCTTCTAATTTCAGTTGCCATTGAATCAATTGTGCTTCTGAAACTTTGGTTCTTCCTTTGGAAAGTTTTCCTTAGGCTGTGCCGGCGAAAATCGAACGTTGCGCTCGATTAAATCTCTCGATCCTTTGCGAAACCCTAACCAGTTTCCATCATTACTTTTTGGTAAGATCTTATTATTTCATATAAGCATGTTTAATGTGGTGAAACTAGTGGATTTATGTCATGTTTGGTTGATGTGGGTTTTAGTACAAAGTTGGAGATTTTTTTCCTCTTATGGTTTTGGTAAGTTTATGATACCATATTAATCTTGGTATTTATTAGATTAATTTTGGTGTATAACATGTCATGATTTGATGATCCTAAGTATGTGCTATTTTTTTAATTAAAGATTTGTATGATTTAGGGGGGTTTTTCTCCTTAAAGTGTTTTATGAAATTATTTATACCACGTTATAGGTGACAATTTATAGATAATTTTCATATATAGTATGCTTTGATTTGAGTATGTTTGGGTGCTCCAATTTTTGGTTGAAAATCATGAGAGTTTAGATGTTATTCATGTTCTTTGCATTCTTCATGATATTCAAATTTTTATCAACCAATAACATCCTAATTATCATAAGAAGGGTTTAATATAGAATTGATTATGTTCATGATAAGTGTTTTCATTAAAATTAACTGTAATACCCTATTTAAATAAATCCCAAACTGGATACCTAAACTTAAAATTTTGATTAGTATGTGTAAATAATCATAGAATCATTTTAGGTTCGGGTGTCTTGTTGTTATGAGTAAGGCTATATTTACTAAATTATGTTACTAATTTGGACTAGTATATTAATAGTTAGAGGAAAGATAATAATAATAATAATAATAATAATAATAATAATAATAATAATAATAATAATATCGATAATTGTAAGAATAATAATAATAATGGTAATAATAATAATGGTGGTAGTAATACTAAGGGTGATAATAATAAGGAAGTGTTTCTTTGATAGAATCTCCTATTAGTACTTAATGACCTCTCAAATTGTTGGTATAATTCAATTACTATTCAACTAGCCTTTTTAACTAATTAAACCTAACCTAAAACCTACCCCTCAGCATGCAGCTCCTTCCCCTTCCTCGTGCACCCTACCTACACTTGCAACCCAACCAAACCATCTAGCCCTGGTAGTAATAATAAGGGTGATAATAATAAGGAAGTGTTTCTTTGAAAGGATCTCCTATTAGTATTTAATGACCTCTCAAATTGCTGGTATAATTCAATTACTAATCAACTAGCCTTTTTAACTAATTAAACCTAACCTAATCTAACCTAAAACCTACCCCTCGACATGCAACTCCTTCCCCTTCCTCCTCATTCACCCTGCCTACACTTACAGCCCAACCAAACCATCCATCCCCAACCAACCGTGTAACTCTCCCTCTCCCCATGCACGCAACCTGCCTACACTAGCAACCTAAATAAACCCTCCAGCCCCTTAGTGTGTAGCTCTCCCTCTCCCCATGCACACAACCATACTTGCACCAATAACCAACCAAATCGTCCAACCCCAACCAAAACCATTCTGCCTCCCTTGCTCTTCCCCAAGCTGTGCACGCCCTCATCATTTTCCCCTACCCAACCAAACGCCTTGCACCTCCTCCTTCCCTATGCCCTCTCTTGACCACGCCACCCCTCTTGCCCAACCATTGACCACCGCACCCTGCCCTAATCCCATCCACCTTCTTTTCCCTTCTTTACCTTCGTACTACAACCCTTTCTCCTCCCCTTTTCCATTTGGTTCTTTTCTCCTCCCCGTGCAGCCCTCCAAACCTTTTTCTCCTACTTCCAGTCACCAAGCAATGACACTGCCAGCATCCCTCCACCTTGCTCCGTTTACACCATTGAGCCAGCCACCAAGGTGCCACCACCCTCGGCCCTGCCTAGCTCCCCTCTTCTCCTTGAGCATGAGTCCCCCTTCCCTTGTGTTTGCTTGGTTAACCCCTAGACCTATGTTAGCTTTAGTTCCTATTAATTTTGTTACTTAATCATCTCACCTTAGTGTAGATACTAATAGGTATTCATATTTCATCGACCGTGTTATTAATTTTAGGTAATCCCGACCTTACTTGAAGTGTCCTTGGAAGAGACATTTTGGTGGCATTAATTTCGTAGCTTGGAGGTAAATCCAACTAATCTGTAGATGGTAGAATTTTTTGTAAAGGTGGTATATAAATTTTATAGGATAAGGAAATTATGCTAGGTGGATGTTATCGTATGTTTTGTATTTCCTTACCAGGAAATAGAAGCATGCAATCTTTCGTTCTATGTGAATTTTTTGGATTATGGAGTAATATGTGTTGCCATGTCAATAGCTAATAACTTATGGATGGCTCAGTTATGTTTTAAAAATTAGACCATGTACTTATATAAATTTTAGCTAGAGAAAAATGTGCATGTCTAGGGTAAGGGTTCAACTAAAATCCTAGTCGTGCCTAATACTAGACCTACTAATAAGTTAAACATGTGCCTTGGATATTCTAGATAAATTTGGTTGTATAGCATGTTGACTTTAGAGTGTAAGTATGACTAAATGGTGGTTATTATGTGTCGCATGTTCTAGGGGTAGAAATATAAATTTTTACATACCATGATTCATATATGAAGTTATCTCATGAAATTAGCATGGATATTATGATATGATAGAATTGCATGCTAGAGTTGTACATGTGCCCTATATTATGGGTGTGTTTAGGGGTAATATGGTCTTTTTCGTAATAAGGACATTATTATATGATGTAATTATTGTTAGCTATTCTATTTTAGCCTTTCATGACAATATCCTATGGAAGCAAATCTGGTAATAAAGCGAATGAAAAGACAGTAGTTAAAAGTTGGAGGATATTTTGGTCATTAGAGAAAAAATGTGACTCGACGTGAATAACTGGGCTAATTGATCTAAGTGTTGGCCTCAGAATAATTTTGAAAATAAATTGGATGAATGGAATGGATAGTTTGGAAATGGATAATTATTTGGGCTATGACATGATATCTAACCCTAGGTCATGTTGGATTGAAATGTTGCGACCTTTGTGGTCCTTTGGATTTGAGATTAGATGATTTATTTATTGTGGAGATCCTTGTGGTCCATTGATTGATTGATTGATGGCTAAATTGTACTATTATGGACCTTAGTATTCTTGAGATAATCACATTGAATTTCATAAGACACCAATCACTTAAAGAGGAAGATTTGAGTTTGGAAAAGGATCTCGTGCCTTAGAATAGGCCCCCCGAGTGCATAGTTGGGCCTTCGGGTCAAATGGCCCACTTCTACTCTATAGGTATTCCATACACCCTATAGAGGGTACACGTACTTAAGAACTTGGGTACTGATGTTTAGTATGGATGACTGATATGTCGTGTGGCTTCCTTGGCGAGCTTTGCCTTGGAATTGAGTGATTTTATTTGGTAATACCTCCTTGATGATCATTGTCTTGGATATGATATTGTATTTCACTCGAGAATTGATATTCAATTGATATAATTGGATTAAACACCCACCATAATACATCTGTAATAATTGGATTAGGCATGGCTTGAGCATGGTAGGATCGTTTGGTAACATTAACAACTTTCCCTATTATGTTTAAAGTAGGATTGTTAATATGTTGAAATGGTTGTGAAATTTGAAGCATGTTTTCTGTACCATTGCTAGGAATTTTTGATCTAACTAATGTTGTCAATTGTAATGTGGGGTCATATTATGAAATTATTGTTTTTACATGTGGTTGTATGTGTTTGGTTATAATCCCTTATTTGTATGTTACGTGTGATGTGGGTATGCTACCTCTGCGGAGGTGCTATGATTTACTCAGTATAAGGAAGTTGTACTGATACTATCACTTTTCAGAGGAGTACTTGCGTGTCATGTAGTGGCTGAAGGATTTTGAGGACCGTCATCCAGACGACTAGCTAGACTAAGGGAGTGAGGGTCCCTGCCCTTATAACCCCCTTTTTGTAATATTTTGATGGAAGGGATGAGTGTAAGGGAAAACCGTTGTCGCACCATCGCATGCTCTTTTGTAATCGGTTTTCTTTGGGCTCCTATGCCCCTTATTTAATTTGATATTCTTATTGTACGGAGAATCTCTTATCCGCAAAATCTTTATTTGTGTATCATCTTTTATCTCGCTTTTTATTTGATTTAAGTTGTATCGAGCCTTAGCACTTGAAATAATGAAGTTAAGGAAACTAGATTTATGTGAAGTGTAGCGGTGACACCCACTATTTTGTAATTATTGCTTCCGTAAAACAAAATTTTCAAGTACTAAATTTGGGGTGTTACATTAACAATTAACCAAAAAGAGCATTTTAGCATAATTAAGGGCCAATGGTCAAACCTTGATCATTGATCATTGACTTTGACTATATAAATAGTAAATTAATATAAATAGTATTTTTATGGAATATTAATTTTTTATAATATAATTTTTTGATTTTTATTTTTGAGCTTTTAGGTATAAAATATCATTTCTGTCAGTCGATAAATAGTACTTTTTCTATAATTGTGGAACCTTAATTTGATTTGGTTTAACTAATTTTATTTGAAGTTTTTGTGCATTTTGGTCCTAATGGAAAAATATAGTTTTCAATGTTTTTGCCCTTGTTTAGGGTTATTTGAACATATGTATTGGATTTCAAGTATTATAAGTGTGTTTTGGTCATTTAATGACTAAATAAATGAATAATATGATAGTTTGGACTTTAGGGTTTTAGTGAGCTAAGTTTGACTTTTAGTTTGCTTTCGAGACTCTTACTTGGTAAGAAGTGAACCACTTTTATTTTTATTAAAGTGTTTCTTAAGGCCTCTGGCTTTTGTGTTGGGGTATTTTCCTAAAATAGTTTTGAGGGATGATGATCCTTTAGATAATTGGTTTTCATGGTTTTGAACAATTTGTAAATATTTTTTAAGGTTTGGTGTTAATCATAAACACTTGTGATGTGAAAGGTTACCATTATCCTTTAAAATCGACATATATGTTTTTTATGTAGTGGTATTTAACACATAGTCCTATGGACTTTCATTTCATGTTTTATTGTAAAACAAAGTGGGTTGCTATTTGTAATGTAGCTTTGTTCCTTTTCTACTCCATAGGTTCTTTGAATCCTATAGGAGGTATACACACTTAAGGATTATGATACTATTAGAGAAGCCATCGTGGTAAGAGACCATTGGTGGTGGGCATTAGATGTCCAATATTCCATGGCATTTGGTGACCAATATGAGGTGGACTTATTGTCCTTAGAAAAGCCCTTTGGCCTAGATGGTCGTGTTTTGTGGATTTGAACTCCTATTATTGATTACTTTACCAATATAACTATTTGTTGATTCCTGGCCGAGATAGCTATGTGTATGATTTTTTTTTGTCATGATGGCTATGATTATGTTTATGACTTACGTGTCTATAGTTGATGGGATATGATGCCTGCATATGAATACTGAAATGTGTTTAGTTTAATCACTTGAAAACACTTGTATGACTACGAGTTATATGATATGGATTATTTGTTGAAATGCATATCATAGATACTTATAGGCTCTACCTAATTCCTCTCCATGACCATTGAATCCTCTCTGATTTTATGCTCTAATTGGAATACCATGTAACAAATTAACATTGTTTTTGACCTAGGTTGTTAGATTTAAGCTTCCATATGTGGTTAATTGTTAGAATGATTTAATATTGATAGAAGTTGATTTTCTAGAGTTGCCTTGGGGTTTTGTTCTCTTTTCTTATCCATGATCAAATTCCATTATCAACATGATGTATTGCAATGTGATAACATGTCTTGTATGAATCATAATTATGTGAGATAATTAGGTTTTACTTGATACGCTCGCCGTACTAATACCACAAAATTTCAATTTGTGTAGGTTCTCATGCTTGGCTATGTGGGATTGAGGGCATCGAGTCCTTAATTGGCTCTCTAAGTGTTGCGATTTGGATCCTTAGGATCATATATTCTATTTTCTATTAAATCTTGTTGAGATTTATTAGCTCTTTTGATCTTGTATCTAATTTCTTATTTTTTGTAAGCCTTGTATTAGACTTGGATTAGGTGAGTACTATACATGACTCTTAAGATATGAGCTTATTTTTTAGCCTTGCACCAAACTTAGGTTAGATATTGGCTGTCTCCTATATTGGATGTGGTGGTAACACCTTATATTTCTTATTTAGCTTTTGTAAATTGTGTTATAAAAAAAGATTTGGTTATAAAAATAGGGTTGTCACACTATAACACATAAGATTCATACAACAAGATGGATACTATATAGGTATATATTCACGACGTGAGATAATTCAAGAGAAAATTGTATTAAATTTAATACTTTGGCAATCACGATCTATTTACTTAGTCATGTTGAGATCAAGGACCCTACTTAAAGCATGAAATAGCTCTCAGGGAAGAATGTTTTTGACCACTATTCATAGTTTGGTATAATAGATAATGACCCTCCTAGGGCAAACACTCTTGAGAACCTCTAGTAAACTATTAATCATTAAATACATATACCCCTATACTCCAATGGATTAGACTAATATATAGTATATTAAAGTCCTTTGGTTATGAGAGAACAAGACAAAATAATAAATGTTACATGTACAACTAGGTTCTGGCTCACGTGACCTACTTAAATTACTAATATCTTATTAGATCATTTATTAACACTTATCACATAGCAATGTATCGCTTCATTTACTCAAAATCATAGGACTTCCACTTATATTACCGTTGTTTTATCACATGGCAGATCGTCTATCATTTGTTACATGAAATACTAATTATTTTTGAACTTATATTAACACTTGTTATTATTTAAAACACTTTGAAATGTAACATGGATAATCAAATCAAGCATTCTATTGTCCCATGAATTAATGATGCATAAGTAAAGACAGTAAGTACAAAAGAGGCATTACATAAGGGAAAAGACCAAAAAGTCCCCGCTAAAACCCTAATTCACAAAATAATGCATAACTTCGCCCATAAAGCTCCCCAAAATACCAAATTTAACACAAAATTCCAAAATATCATACTAATAACCATATCTAAAAAATAAAGATCTAATTCTAATGTTTCACACATAAAATAATGATCATAATCCTAGGGTTTCTAAGCCCATTTAAAGCAATTTTCACATAATATTAATATTTATATTAACCATAATTACCCAACCACTTTACAAACCACATTTATCAATAATTAACCTAATAATACTTGCACAACCTCAATTTTCCATAATGAATCCAAAAATAACTATTTTGCCCTTATTCCTCTTTGACACCTCAAAATATCTTATTAACATAACTTAATCTTCACTAAACATAACCTTAACATATTATATATCAAATTTTATGTAAAAGCATCAATACAAAAAAACTCATGACTTTAGCCAAATGCCTTTTAAATTAAGATTATCAACCAAACTTAGCCAAATTCATATATTACCTCCCACATACTATATAGCACCAATATATATATATATAATTTACTTAATTTGAATCAAACCAAAGGCCACCAAAGCCCTAATGTCAAAATTCTCATAAGCCCGCTCAACATAATACCTTCTCCAAAGTACTAAAACTCATGGATTAATAGTTAACAACATGCTTGATAAAAATGACTGAAACATATATCATCATGCTTGGTAATTTACCACAAAGCCTAACATGACCTAACATGATGTTTTACACAAAAATCATAAAAATTACACACTCTTCATGAAATCATAATAACACATAGATATAAGCTCAAAAAATAAGCATAATTTCTAGCGATAAAACATGCTAATATGAGAATGCATAAAAGAAACACATATAACTAGAAACCCTAATCTAGAGTTATGTATCCTTACCTATCTACACTTGTGTCTTAGTAAAACTCCTAAAAACCTGAATCTAATCTCCTTGATCACCTAAAAAGATAACAATAGGGTTAGTAAAAACTAAAAAGATTAGCATGGGATAAGGTAACGAAATGAGTGAAGGATTAAGGAGGAAACAAAGTTGAGTTGTGGTTAGGTGGCTTGCATGAGCCAAGATGACAAGGTGGGTCTTAGCTATGTGGGCAATGCACACTGCCAATGGGTGACTTGATTGAATTATTGATGTAAGAAGGGGAATACAATGTGAGGATTTCACATAGGTTGAAGGTGGTGGCATTAGGTGGTTATGTAGGGAGGAGTTGGTTGCAATAAGGTTGCACATTGGTAGGGGTATGATGGCGTGAAGTTGTGGCATTATAACACTCCCATTTTTTACTATTGAGCAATTTTTTTTAAAACCTTGAGGAAGTTGAAATACAAGACAATATTGTGAAAATGGGGTGATATTGCCTCATCTAATGCAAAATAGACACCTCAATACCCACCCTAAATTAGACACAAGGATAAATATTCAACAAATAAAACTAGGATCAATTGCTAAGTTAAGGTGAACATTGACCAAACTAGGATCAAGTTCTCTTTAGTAACTTCAATCCATCCATTAAGATTCATTAGTATAGGTAAACTTATAACTATCTTAGGTCATTATCCAATCATGATAAACTCAAAATATCATATTTGAGAAGAAATAAGAAACAAAAGCGATAATACCAATCAATGGGTTTTTAAAACTAGTTGACGGGTTTTGCTAACTAGTGGATCATTTTCATATAGTAGTCAATTGGTTAGGGCACTATCAACCTTCTCTATGGTGGTGAACTAGCCAGTTGGTCAACCCCACCGGTTGAATATTCTTAGAACTAGTTGATCGGTTTGGTTAAAACAATCGATAGCTCTAACTAGAGTCTAAGACTACTGGGGTTACAAACTAACCAATTAATTGGTTGAATAAACCAAGTGACTAATCCAAGAATAAGTCAATGGGTTTAATCCAAGACCAAGACCACTAAACTTATAGACCAACGGGTCGATTGGTTTTGCTAGACCAGTGGATTGATTTTGAGGACAAATAGATTGATCATGGAAACCAATTGATTGGTTAAAGAGAAAACAACCCCACCCAGCACTTTACACACAATCACATTTTACAAACTTTACTCAATCAAATAAAACATAAACTAGCAATATACAGATAATATGATGAGAAAATCATACTTGCACCTTATGAACATAAATTAGAGCATGGAAGGAATACATCACATTCTCTTCATTCTAGGCCATTATACAATAATCTATCGATCATATCACACATACTAATATCACTTAAGACACTCAGAATATAAAAGGTAATTACGAATCTAAAACCATATTTATGAGGCTTATGCGTACAAGACTTCAAGTTAAACTTGCTACCAACTCTTTCATTTATTCAACATCTACCTACTCTACACGATTTGTATCATTATAACCCATGATTTTACTAAAACACATAATATAAACTTCACTTACTTATACCATTTTCCATAAAATAAAAAAGATAATGGTTTACCTAAAAAGAACTCAGCAACCCACCAAAGAGAGCAAAAGTCTTAAAAAATCCAAAGCCCTTTCTAACTTTGAAACACCTTACAAGAAAGCAAGAATAAAACTGAGTAGAACCTTTGAAATCATCCAATGAAGATCTAATAATATCATAGACCAAGGATATGAAATCATAGCAAACCCACCTCCTCAAGGGAAAAATAGAGAACACAAAAAATGAAAGATATTCCCTCACTCCTTTCCTAAATCTAACCCCACATTGCTTAATATCAAAACAAGAAGGAGCTAGAGAAGGGATTAGAAGAGGAAAGAAGATAAAAACAATAGTTAAGGAGAGGAAATGTGGGTAAAGAACGTATGAAGAAAATAGGGCAGTTTAGAGGTTAGGGGAAAATGGAGGAAATGATGCATTTGGGTTCAAGTTACCAAGGGTTTCTAGTGGAAAAAGAAGGATAAGGGCCATATAAATTGATACCCCCAAAACTCTATCCTGACTCCAAGCTTTAAAATGCATACTTTAGAGTATCAAGGCTACACCTTTCTAACTTTGAGCTCAAATGATGAAAAATGAAATATTACAAGGCAATGTGCTTTAAAAAAAATTGAATCATAAGAGGGGAATAAGGACAACAAAGAGGGAATTGAAGCTAAAATATATAGGGGTTGAAAGGTTGATTATCCCACTCAGTATTATTATAGAAGAGCGAGAAAAGAAAGAAGAATAAGATAAAGGTGTTGAAGTCATGAAAGTGACTTATAAGAAATTTTACCTCCATGAATCCATATAAAACAAATAAAATAGGTTAGGAATGTTCAAAAGCTTTTTAAAAACCATCAACAACCTCTAAGAAAAAAATCATGATGCTAAAAAAGTTTTATGGAAAGATTCGCAGTGAAAGTCGAGCCCAAAGAACAACCAATTCAGTCAAACCAGTTGATCGGTTTGTCGGGCTTCAAAAAATTAAATTTAAGGAACAAACCATTTGATATGTACCTCTAAATATCCGATTGGTTTTTTGATAAAACCAATTATCTTCTAAAATTCAAGACAAGCTCAAAGAAAACCATACAAACCATAAACACACCTCCAAAACAAGATCAAACACACTCAAATAACAATCAAATGCATAGAATAATACAAATTTAATACTTTAAAAAGTGGGGTATTGCAGGCATAGGTTGGGTGATGTTTGCATGAATAGGTAGAAAAGGGCAGAGATGGTTTGTGTGATGGGCTAACAAGGTGGTTGGAAGATATGAAAAATGAGGCTACAAATCACATGTTCAACATAAAGAATAAAATGGAAAACTAGAGAAAAGAGAAGGAAGGACGACGGGGAGACTTAGCAAGGAATAATTTTAGAATAAGGAAGAGACATGATCTCTGAATTGGGTTAGGAGGAATGATATAAAAAGGGAAGAGGAAGAAAGGAGTAAGTTGTAATACCCTGAGTTTAGCTAAGCCTAATATTGAGTGATTAATATTGTAACGTAATTTTGATACTTAGAAAATTTATACTTTTTTACTTAACCCTAATCTCTATTTTGAATGATTAATACATTAACCTCAACCTAACCCTAAAAGGTTGTTAATTAAATTATCCTAATACCCTAACTTAAATTATCTTAACCTAAATCTAATTCTAAACCCACACTTATTTTCCTCCTTCCTTTTCCTTTTTTTCTCTTCTCCTTTTCCTTTCCTTTCTGTCTCTTTTTATTTTTCCTATTGATCTGCCTTTCTTTTTCTTTCTCTCTTGCATCTCCCTTCTCTTATATAAAATCTTACCCGATTATGCCTCTGCCCCTACCATACACTCTATCCCCCATCAATTACCGCCTCCTACAAGTGTGGGTTGGCTTTTAAATTTTGCTTGATCGTGCCTCACTCCCATCTCCCTCTATGTGTACGTGTGTGTGTATATATATATAGAGCACATTAAATGGTTCAAAAATACCTCCTCCCTCCCTCTAAATTTTTTATTGAAATTCACACTACCATCACAACCTTATTTCCTTCATCTCCCTCCATCTTGCCATTTCCAAGCACACCCCAAAAACTACCACGAACCACCCTTGCCGCTCCTCCCTCCCTTACATCGACAAATTTCACTGAAACCACACCACAACCACCGGAAAAAAATCATTGTTCCATTCCCCATTTACTTTAGCAAATCCCACCAATGTCTCCTCTTTTATCCACCATCCACCACCTTCATCATCCTTCACCATTCCCTCACCTCTACCTTTGCCTAAAATCACCACAACAACCCCACCACCTCCAGTTGTTCCCACCATAGCCCAAACATCCTCTTTAGTGTCCTCTAATACTCCACACTCCATAGAAATGACACAAACTACCGTTTCTACCTCCATTCCCTCGACCTCCACCACTGAACACCCCTACCTTCAATCGGCCATTTCCACTACAACCCACCTCCTTTATTCAACCAATCCCACCATAGCCAACCACCCCCTTGGCCTCCCCTACCGGTGCTTGCTCCTTATCAATGGTACAAAATATCATTGCTCCTCTCCCATTCTTTCAACACTCCCCACTGATCCCCCTCCCATTGTTGTGAAACTCTCAGTCGAAGCCATAATCTTCGTTTAGTTTATTTTTTCATCCTTCTGTCACTCGTCTTTACCTTAACCCTTATTTAATTGTATCATTAAGTTATAATTTCACTTTTTTAATTGTTTATTAGGTGATTTACTAGAAGTTCCAAAAGAGATGGGATAGGATACATGCTTAGAAACATGTGCCTTTTTCAATAAGGATACTAGTCATTGTGAGGGTTTTATGCTAAATGTATTATACAATTATGTGTAATAATATGTTATTATCACTATGTTTTTAAATGCATGTTGTTCATGTCATGATATGAGAATATTATATTATATGATGAGAAATGAGAAAGCAAAAGAGCATGAGATATTGTGATGAAAAGTGTGACCTTTGACAATGTATTTGATGCACAACATAATATTGTGTTGGTTTATGCAGTTATTAAAAAAACTTTAATGTATAATGGCGAGTTCTGGAATAAACACGAGGTCCTTATGTTTATTGACATAGGTCGTGTTTATTCACACAATGTGCTTATGCGAGTTTTAGGAAAAAAGTCTAGAGTAAGGTAATAAACATGGAGGGGCCGTGTTTCCCAAATACAAATTGTGTTTTTCCTTTATTTCCGAAATGCGTTGTTTTTCTTTGTAGGATTTTTCTATTGTAAATGAGATATGAGAAAAATCTTATCGCCAAGTTGTGTGACCTAACTTCTTCTTCTTCTCCATTAATTAGAGAAATGTAAATCCGTGTAATTTATTGATTGATTAGTTTAATCATCCTATAATTAAAAAATAAAA
Source organism: Tamarix austromongolica (assembly GCA_039764185.1). Lineage (NCBI taxonomy): Eukaryota > Viridiplantae > Streptophyta > Magnoliopsida > Caryophyllales > Tamaricaceae > Tamarix > Tamarix austromongolica. The sequence goes on from CM077814.1 coordinate 42,528,252, forward strand.
TGAATAAAGATCCCTATTTTTTCCCCTTAGTTGTTCTATTTTGTGATTGATCCATCAATTTTTCATCATCTTGTTAATTTTGATTTTAGTTTGGATCCATTCAATCCATGTAAGTTCGCAGCAATTTGGTATCAGAGCTTTGGTTGTTGAAGATATATATGTTGGGGATTGATACTAATTTGAAAAAAATAAGTCTTAATTAGAATTAATTAGATCACACAATAATTAAAAAGAGAAAAACACTCAAGAACACAAATTGGGGAAACATATGATCTTATTGATGTGAAGTTATTGTAATTACAAAGAGAATCAAAGAATTCCTCACCTAAATCACTCAATTCACCAAGGAATTACAAGAGAACTAAAGGGGAGAGAAGATGATGGCACTATGCTTATTAGGGTTCTAATTGTATGGTATTTATACTAAACATGGACCCTTGTGTTTCTTTTTAGCTTTGATAATCTTTAGTATTTCAAAAAAAAAATTCTTTGTTTGACCTCAAATCGAGCTGATTCTTGATGCATGGGAAACATAATAGAAAGATATACAACTTTTATGTTCAATACTTTTCCAAATTCTGGTTGCATCAAGGTCAAATTGTCACATCTTTCGAGCATAACTCATAGTTCTACTCCAAATTCATTCGAAATACTTCACACACCAATCAAAGCTATTATACACACCAAATATGAGTTACAAGCTCACAATTCTCCACTTGACAACGTATTTGAAGTAGCTAGAACCAGGAACATTAAAGACCATCTATAAAAACCCATGGGACTTAAAAATCCCTCATGGTACACAAACACCAACCAAGTCTGAGTAATGCTTGAACTTACTCACCGTCAATGGCTTCGTTAGCATATCCATTGGATTCTCAGTAGTAGCCACCTTCTCCAACACAACCTTGCCTAAAGCAATAGTAGCTCGGATGAAGTGGTACCTAATATCAATGTGCTTCATCCAACGATGGAAATAATTCTCATTCTTTGCCAAACAGATAACACACTGACTATCACTATGAATAATGGGAGCACCATGACCAAACCCAAGCTCATGAATGAAATCACCGAGCCACAAAGCTTCTTGAAAAGCCTCAGTCATAGCCATATACTCAACTTCAGTAGTGGCAATGCAATCACATCTTGCAAAGATGACCTCCAGCTAATTGTCGAACCACCAAGATAAAACACATAACCTCCAATGGATCTCCTATTATCAAGATCTCCACCATAATCAGAGTCAATGAACCCAATTAATGCATCAATCGACCCCATACTCCCAACAAGCTGATACAGTACCCTTCAAGTACCCCAGAATCCACTTTATTGCTTACTAGTGAGCCTTCCTAGGATTCACCATATACCTGGTCACAACAATCACAGCTTGAGTAATATCCGGCTTGGTATAAACCATAGCGTACATCCTGTATCCCATAGCATTAGAGTAGGGAACTGTGGCCATAAATTCCTCCTCATCTTTAGATTTGGGGCAATCTAAAGTAGACAATCTAAAGTGAGTCGCCTAGAGAGTACTAACCAACTTAGCATCAATCATATAAAACCTCTCCAACACCTTGTTCACATACTACTCTTGTGACAAGTAAAGATGCTTCTATCTATGGTCTCGAATGATCTCCATGACAAGAATTTTATTTGTAGCTTTCGGATCCTTTATCTCAAACTCATTCTTCAACATTATTTTTACCTTGTTAATTTCAGACAAATCTTTTGCTGCAACACGCATGTCATCGACATACAACAAAAGATACACTAGAGAACCATTACCAACTTGCTTCAAGTATACACATCCATCGTAATCACTCTTAGAGAATCCATGCTCAATCATAAGCTGATCAAACTCTTTTATCATTATCTCGGCGACTGCTTTAGACCATACAATGACTTCTTCAATAATCACACATGATCCTACATGCCTTCAATAACAAAACCATCTGGTTGGCGCATATAAATCCCCTCCTCGGGCCCACCATGCAGAAAAGATGTTTATAGCATCTAATTTCTCTAAATCCATATCTTGCATAGCCACAAGCACAAACAAAGTATGAATAGAAGTATGCCTGACAACAAGGAAAATTACCTAGTTATAGTCTACACCAGGCAACTGACTGAACTTGCGTGTAACTAAATGAGCCTTGTACCTCGGTCCCTCAACATCTAGAGTTCCCTATTTGAACTTGTACACCCACTTGCAATAAACTATTTTCTTCTTCCTAGGTGCCTTCACAAGTTCCCATGTCTGATTCTTCCATAGATATTGCATCTCCTCCTCCAAAGCAGCACACCACTGTTCAAAGTCAACACTAACAATGGCATCTGTGTATGACACTGGCTCTTGTACATCAACCACAGTCTCAACACTAGCCAAAGCATAACATGCTAATTCCTCAAAGTCATATCTCACAGGAGGCTTTATAACCCTCCATGGTCTACTTGGAGCAACGCCCCTTTGCTCCACCCGCTGCCTGGATCCACCCACTTTAGGAATACTAGGTCTCATACTAGAAGAGTCTGGTTGATCCAACTTAATCTCTACCTCCACCTTATCCATAACACCACACAGGTTCTCTTGCTCCAGTTCTTCAGATAATCTATAAGAAGAAGACTCAGTCTTTTGGAGGAATACACATTCATTAAAGGTAACATCCCTGCTAGGCAAAAAATGGATGTAACAGGGTCCCATAACCTATACCCCTTCACACCGGATGTATAATCAAGAAAAATACACTTTTTGGCTCTAGGCTCGAGCTTTCCATGATTCACATAAGCATAGGTGGGGCATCTAAAAACATGCAAATCAGAATAATCAGTTGGTTTGCCAGACCATGCCTCCTCAGATGTCTTCAAATCAATGGAATGATTGGGTGACCTATTCACTAGGAATGCCGCCATGCAAACTACCTTAGCCCAAAACTCCTTACCTAATCCAGCCTGTGACAACATACATCAATCCTTCTCTAATAGAGTCTTATTCATCATCTCAGTAACCCTATTCTGTTGTGGTCTTCCAACACAAGTGTAATGCCTAGCAATACTATGGTCCTCACAGTAATTGGTGAAACTATGCTCCACAAAATCGAGGCCATTATCTGTCTTGAGACACCTCACCTATCTCCCAGTCTGCTTCTCTAATAAGGTCTTCCAATGCTTGAAAACACCAAAGACATCATTATTATTTTTAATAAAATAAGACCACACATTTCTAGAGAAGTAACCAATAAATGTCAGTAGGTATCGCGAACCACCCTTATAGGATTCCACAAATCCGAGTGAACATAATCTAGAGGCCCCTTCATACTATGTGTAGCCTTTAAAAAGCTAATCCACTTTTGCTTGCCAAATACACAGTGCTCATAGAAATCCATAATACCTGTACTTTGCCCATCCAACAACCCTATCTTAAAGAGTTCGGTCATGTCTTTGTCACTCATGTGTCCAGGTGGCATATGCCAAAGTCTAGTAACATCTAAGTCAAACATACTCAATGATGTTACCGTAATTGCTCCCTCAACAGTGGAACAACAAAGCTCATACAGTGTCCTGACCCTCTTTCCTTTTATTGCAACAAGAGCCCCTCTAGTAATCCTCATTGTGCCATTTTCAATCAGACAATGATTTCCATTACAATCTAGTGAACTCAATGAAATCAAGTTCTTGGTCATCTCAGGGACATGTCGAACATTAAACAATGTTCTGACCACAATATCATGATATTCACCTTCACTGCCCCAATCCCAATAACTTTGCATATAACATCATTACCTATCAAAACTACTCCACCTCGAGCTATCTTATAAGTCTAGAACCAGTTCCTGTTGGGAAAAATATGGTAAGAGCATCCAAAGTCCAAGATCCACCTGTCCATAATCTTGGTTTGACTATCAATGATAGTCAAGACATCACCATCACTATCATATTGGTCTATAGCAACATCATCCTTTGTGTTATATGATTCTCCAGATTTCGTATTAGGAAAAAACTTCTTAATATGACTCTTCTTGTGACATCCATAGCACATGATATTCTTAGAAATATTATTCTTTGACTTTGACATGGAATTTTTCTTCTTCTCACCAGAATCTCGTTCCTAAGTTCTAATCCTAGCTACAAGTCCCTCACTATGTGAGTCATAAGAACCACCTCCGGTCAGCTAATTCTAAATTAGTTCCTGCTATAACAGGGTAGTCTTGACATTATCAAGAACCAACTCATCATCCTTCCCATACAGTATGGTCTTACAGAAATTTTTGTAATAAGCAGGTAAATAACACAACAATGTAATAACAAGATCTTCATCCTTCAATTTGACATCTACATTCGTTATATTTATACTTATAGAGTCAAAATCATCAAGATGAGATTTTAGGAATTGTCCCTTACCCAATTTCAACTCTTTCAACTTGCTCTTCAACAACAAATGATTTGTCACCGACTTTGTCGTGTATAGAGGCTCTAGCTTGAGCCATAGGGATGATGTTGTTGTTTATTTAGCCACCTTGTGTAAGACCATATTAGGCAAATAGAGTTGTATGGTGGAAAGGGATTTTTGGTCTATCACCTCAAATTTCTCATCTGTCATCAAATTGGGCTTATTTAGATTCCTGATTAATGTCTTCTCCAATCCATTCTAAATCAGGATTGTCATCATCTTTAACTTCCATAAGCTAAAGTTCACGGACCGATCGAACTTCTCTATATCAAATCTTGTAGACATCCCGAACACAAACCCTATGCTCTGATACCAATTTTTTTTGGGATTGATACCAATTTAGGAAAACAAGATCTAATTGGAATCAATTAGAACACACAAGAATTGAGAAGAGAAGAATACTCAAGAACACAAATTGGAGAAACAGATAATCTTATTGATGTGAAGTAATTGTGATTACAAAGAGAATTAAAGAAATCCTCACCTAAATCACTCAATTCACCAAGGAATTACAAGAGAACTCAATAGGAGAGAAGAGGATGATGTTGCGATAATTAGGGTTCTAATCGTATGGTATTTATACTAAACACAGGACCCCCGTGTTTCTTTCCAACTTTGACAGTCTTTGGTATTGCAACCACAACTTCTTCGTTTGACCTCTAATTGAGTTGATTCTTAATGTGTTGGAAAGCTAAAAAAAAGATATACAATTTTTGTGTTCAACACTTTTACAAAATCTAGTTTTATAAAGATCAAATATTCACATATTTTCATAACAATTCATAGTTATACTCTAAATTCCTCCAAAACACTTCACACACTAATCCAAGCTATTATACACACCAAATATGAGTCATAAGCTCATAATATAGTAATCAGAATGGGTAAAAGATTTGATATTGAGAATTTTAATCGATCTATCAACTTTCTAATATGAAAAATGAAGATGTGAGCAATTTAGATTTATAATGGATTGAAAAAACCATTATCTAGTCATTCAGATAAACCAAATTTGATGACAGATTAGAGACCTGAAGAAGTAAATATAAAGGCCCTTTCTACCATAAAATTGTGCTTGTTAAAGGAGGAATTGGGGGAAGTGAAAAAAGAATCAATGACATATACCTTGTGGTTAAAGCTTGATTCATTGTACATGACAATGTCAATAGCAAATCAACTACTATTGAAGAGTCACCTTTATGATATGAAATTAGATGAGAATCAATCTTTCAAAATTTATTTGGATAAATATTTATTCTATTATGATGGATTTACATAACATAAAAGTCAAATTAGATTATGAACATTTGGCCATTATTCTATTGTGTTCTTTATCAGCTAGTTTTAAGCATTTTTGGGAGACTGTGTTGTATGGAAAGGATAAGTTAGTCCTTGAGGTTGTGAAATCCACCCTATTATATCGAGATTTTATTGATAGTTAGTTGACTGGTAGCAATAATTTTGGAGACTCACACAGTGAGGGATTGGTAGCCAAAGGAGAATACACGAGTGGGGGTTTGGTGACTTAAGAAGCCCAAATCTAAATTGAAGAGTTAGAAGAAGAATTCAACCTACTATGGGTGTCACAATAAGGGACATATTAGGAAGTTTTTTCTTATTAGAAAGCTTAGTGATATGTTTGGTGAGTCATCTAGTATGAATGATGATGTTGATATAGCTCATGATGACAATAATAAAGATGTGTTGTCTACCACTGATAGACATACCAAGATTAGTGATAGATGGATCTTGGATTTTAGGTGCTCTTACCATATATGTCCCAACCAAATTTGGTTTCAAATGTTAAAGGTGACTTATGGTGGAGTTATCTTGATGGGAAACAATGGTGCTTGCAAAGTTATTAGGTTTGGGATGGTAAAGGTGAGGATGCATGCCAATGTGGTCAGGATATTGTCTAATGTGAGAAATTTCCTTGAGATGACCAAGAACCTTATCTCTTTGAGTTCCTTAGATTTTAATGGGTATTGGTGTGTTATTAAGGATGATACCTTGAGAGTTACAAAAGGGGCCCTAGTGGCGATGAAGCGGAAGTGGGACAAAACACTATATGAGCTAGTGGGTTCCACTATTGTGGGGCCAACTCTGTGATATCATTAAAGTAGTAAGAATTGGATGTTAAGAGACTTTTGCAAATGAGACCAGGGCACATAAGTGCCAAGGATCTTACTAAACTCTTTAAGAGGGGTTTGTTAGATGGATAGAGTACATGTACTATAAACTTCTGTGAGCACTATATGTTTGGAAAGTAGAAATAGATATATTTTCAATAGCTAAGCATAGTATGAGCGAATCTCTTGAGTATATATATATATTCAGATTTATGGGGTCTAGTAAGAGTGGTTTTCAAAGGGGGTTTATGATACATGCTCACATTTATTGATGAATTCTCTAGAAATGTATGGGTTTATTTGTTAATGAATAAGATTTATGTGTTTGGTGTTTTCAAATGCTGGAATACCTTGCTAGAGAAGTAGACTAGGAATAAAGTTAAGTGTCTTGGGATAAATAATGTTCTTGAGTTTGTTGAGCAGAATTTCACTAATTTCTACCAAGGTTATGGAATAGCGATACACCACACTTGTGTTAGGAGACCACATTATAATGGGGTTATTGAGAAAATGAAAAAAAACCCTATTAGAGAAGGATCACTGTATATTATCACATATAGGGCTAGTTAGAGATTTTTGGGTGGAGGCATTTTATATAGAAGCATACTAAGTAAACCGGTCATGAAATCAGTCCATTGAGTTAAAGACAACTGAGGATTTATAGTCTCATAAGCCAATTAATTACTCCGATTTGCATGTCTTTGGTTATCCTAGTTATGCTTATGTGAGTGATGACAAACTTACACCTATAGCCAAGAAGTGTATATTTATTAGCTTTTATCCAAAGTAAAGGGGTACAGGTTATGGGACCTAGTTGCATCTAAGTTCTTAACTAGTAGGGATGTTAACTTCAATGAGTTTGTGTTTCTCCAAAAGAATGAGTATTGTAATGGTGTATCTAAGGAGGTAAAGTAGGATAGTGCTTCAAAACATGTGGAAAGTGTGGTATGCAATAAAGGTTGTATGAGTGAGGCTAAGTATGATATGGGGTGAGAGGTTAGGGTTGATTAGGTAGATGGATATTGTAACACCCCAAATTTTACTACTGAAAAATTTCATTTTACAATGGAATCTTATAATCAAAATAATGGGTGTTACTACCCTAATAAAATTAAGTCTGGCTTACCATACCATTCTCACATCAACCACAAGGTTAAAACCATTAAAAGCAAAGTAGAGTAAATAGAAATGAGAGTAGCTTTATAAACTTAAATAAGAGTTTGGAGCTTAACTATGAGTATAATAAAATATAAACAAAAGAGATACCATGGGGCTAAGAATGCAAAAAGGTATCTAGATAAAAATATTCCCCAGATAACATGACTCTACACCCATGCCTAGATACAAAACATCCCTCTACCCTATATAGAAAATCATAGGTAGAAGAATCATCTAGTTGGTCCTCAATGACCTACAAAAAAGGATCAGGGTTGTTTTCTCATGGGAATGAGAAGTACCCATAACAAGTATGGTTAGTATGCTACGTTTTGAGGAAGGTGATAATACTATAGATTTAGGAATATAGTTAAATACATGCATTCACAATAGAGAATAAGTACACATGTGAAAAATGGAAAATACCACATGGTAGTTACTGATCCAGGCCTCCTTATTAGATATAACAATTTTTATTCTTTTATTTACGTTGATTTTAAGGACCCAACTATTCTTAAACCGGTGGAACAGTCTAAAGTACCTATTAAGGATAACACACTTGATCCACTATTATTATCTAGTGGAACATACCCAACACCTCTTAAGGAAAAATACTCATGAGCTATTATTCTTAAACCGGTGGAACGGTTTGAAGCACCTCTCAGGGATAACACACTTGAGCCAATATTATTGTCAGGTGGAACAGACCTCATACCTTGGTCTTGAATCATGTACTCTTTCACTTTAAATAACTAATATCTTATCCATTATGTTACTTATCTCAAATCATATTGTATTTCACATTGAGTTTAGGGCTCCATTATTCTTAATTTAGTGGAACAGATTGATGCACCTCTCTGGAAAAAAATGCTGTTAAGCCATTATTATCGTCAAGTGGAACAAACCCATAAAATACCTTAGCCCGAATCACATGAACTTTCACTTTAAATGATTGATATCTTAATGATTGATTTGAAAACTAAAAATCATATTTAAAGAAGGTAAAGCACATCACAATGATCATAGGGTCGTTTTCTAGGGTTAAGACCATAATATTCTCCTAAAACCCTGATTTCACACTTCTTTCATAACTCTTATTTTTTCACTCTTTTACCCGCCCAACGTATTACCTATTCCTCAAATATTATTATTATCATTATACTTTAATTTCAAGGCATAACTCTAAGGTCTTGCATATGTGATAGTAACCCTATCTTAAGAGTTATTATTCTTAGGGCTTATAAACCTTAAATTCATATATCCATCATAAATTTTCTTGTAGAGCTCACACAATTACCAGGTTTAATATACATTTCCAAAACACTAATATTAACAAAATATTTGAATTACATGCTCTAACTCTACCGTTTCACACATGTGACAGTAACCTTCTCGATTTAGGGTTACTATTCCCAAATCAAGTCCTTTTCATACTTTATTAAACTTAGGTCATTCATGACTACTTTAAAAACTTCATATAAATTCCTTAGAATGTTTTTAATAATAAAACTCATTAAAATATCATGATCCCCATATTAAACCCATATTGACCAAAATGCCCTTCTTAATAATATAAGCCCTCATTTCATGTAGATCTTACATATACTGCAAAATTATATACAAACCTCCATTTATCTCCATATAGCTTATTATACTCATTTCACACTCATAATATATTAATAAAACAATAGTACAACCATATATTACACCGAGGGTTTGCACACAGAATATTATTATAAGGTATCACAAAATCCTTAACTCACTTATTTTTCCATCATGTAATACCAAATCTCATATGATAGCATTAATCATCATTCATTTAAGAAAATAATAATAATAACAACATGGAATCAAACAAAATCATGCATAACACTTAGCAACAAAAATCCTAAACTACAACAAGTATCCTTATGAAAAGGACTCCAATCTCCAAGCATGTTTTTCCTATCACACCTATTCTAAAACCTCAAGAATTTCACATAAGAAACCACAATACAACACCATAAGGATTGAAAAACATAATTAAATAAACGTTAAGGAAATGTAGTGATGAAAGAATGGAGGAAAACTGAACCAACTAAGGTGAGTGTTTGGGAAACTTTGTGCAACCAAAAAGGGAAGGATGGTGGATTGTGCCGAGGGGATGGATGAAGCAACAATTGTTTCTGCTGTTGCTAGGGAGTGTGCATTGGTGGAAGTGGATGGAGGAGGGGGTGTGCACTATGGAAATGGCCAAAGGAGGGTGGTGTGTAGCGGTAGAAATGGCCGAAGCAAGGGGTGTGCACCGTTTGGTTTGGCCAAATAGTGATGGTGTGGTGTGGTTGGTGTGGCTGAATGGTGGGGGGTAGTGTTTGGTTGCTGTTGCTGAAGCAAAATAAAGAAAAAAAATGAGGAAGCTAAAATGAGTTTGGCCGAAAGGTGGGGTCATGCGGCAGCTTTTTTGGTTGTTAGTTGTGGGGGAGGTGTGATGTAATTCACCGATGGTGAAGGTGATGTTTCAGTGAAGGTTGCTGATGTTCGTTTTTGGGGGCTGTTTTGGCAATGGTGAGAAGGATAGAAAGGAAGGAAAGCAGGCTACACTTGGTGGTGGAGTTTCTATAGAAAACAAAGGGAGAAAATGGATGGTTGGGGAGCATTTATTACTAGGTATATATATGCATATCCATCCACACAAAGATGGGGAGAAGGGGAGGGTGTGATTAGGTGAGATTTTCTATCCCAACCCACAACCATAGGAGCTGAAAGTGGATTGGTAGGTGATGGGGGTGTGGTAGGCATTGTTTAAGAGCAATGTTTCACGCAGGAAGAAAGGGAAAATGGAAAAAGAGAAGGGTCAGGTGAAGGAAGAAAAGGGGGAAAGATGAGAAAAAGGAAAAAAAGATAATAGGTTTGATTTTTGGATAAAAATAAGTTTAATATAATTTAGGTTAGTATGTTAGAATATTTTAATTATTGATCAATCAGGATTAGTCCAAACTTTTAGGCTTAGATAGTTAGGGTAAGGTGGAAATATTAATTTCTCGAGATTCAGATTAGGTTACAAAGTAAATCACTTGGGATTAGGTTTAACTAAACTTTAGGGTATTATAGATATAGTTAGGGTTTTAGTTTTAATAACAAAACTAGGAAAATAAAATATAGTTAGTAGGAAAAGGGCGTTAAAAAGGGACAATTAAGCCAAGGTTAAGGGTTAGGCAAGAATTAAGGACAAAATGTTTGAAATTTAAGGTTAGAAATTTAAACATGTTATAAATGAACTTTTGCTTCGTTAAAGATAATTGTTACTTAACACTTAATTATAGTATACTTTTTTTTAATCAAAAGTACTTAACCTTTAGTGAAGCTTTTGTGAGTATAGTTGTGTTTAGCACAATACTCAAAATGTTCACTCTTTTCCTTAATGATGGTATCCGGGTCCTGGGTTATGTTCTCATCAAGTAAATTTCAAGACTTATCATATTAAGTTTAATTAAATTTATAAAATTTTAATAATGATAAAAATAAGATTGGTAATGATTATAATAATGATAGTATGATAACAAAAATATTAAGGGTGAAAAAATATTAATTATGGCACTAAAAATAGTATAATAATAATAACACTTTTAATTGTTAAATTAGATTAGATAAATAAAAATAAGATGAAGAACATAACTTTAATCGGTAGATTTATATGAAACATGAGGTAGGGTTTGGGAAGGTAAAACTTTGAGTCATAAATATTTTCTTTGATATTTTTTTCTCAAAATAATTATTCTAAAATTTGAAAAGTTCTTTCCTCTTGAGTCTTAGATCATATGATTGATTCTTAGCAAGTACATATACAAAGTGATTGCTGGCATAGTGCAACAATGTGCCATCCTTGACACAATTCTTTTTTATTACTTAATACTCTTTAAATTAATTTATCTTTAATTAGGATCATAAAAAATATAATAATAATAATTTTCTCTATAAATTAACATCCATATTAAGATACTTTTAACTTAAAAATTAATAAATAATTATCTTTCACCATTGTTATACATATTTTTTTATCATTAATTTGATGATCAATTATGTTAATCTTACACCTTAATCGTATTAATTTGTCACCCCACTTCTACAAATACTTTTTTATCTGATTTTTGATATTTTACTTCAGTTCTACTAATCTTTCACCTTAATTCTACTAATATTTCGCTATTATTGTGTTACTCTTTCACTCCAATCTTATAATCTTTCAGCTTAGTTTTAATAAGCTTTAACTACTACCATGTTGATCTTTCACCCATGTTTAAGTAATCTATCACTCAATTTATATTAATTTTCACCATAACATTTACTAGAATATATTACTAAATTTAAACGTTATTCTCGATACCTTTCACTATTATTGTACATATCTTTCATCATCATTATACTTATTTTCTTACCACTTTTTCACATAGTTTCACCATTATTTTACTAAAATTTAATACTAAATTTTAACACTATTCTTATGATGTTTTACCATTATTATACATATATATTTACTTTACTATACTTGTCTTTTATCATTGTTTTATATATATTTCACCATGATTATACTTAAATTTCATCATTATAATACTAAGTCTAATCTTTTGCCATTGTTATATTGATATTTCACTATTTTTGTCTATCCAAAATATACCAATATGGATACCTATTTATATGGTATACTTTTAATTCTTTTAATAGACCAAACTAAAAGCAAATTTGTTGTAATTTTAAAAAAACAATGAGGGGGTTGATGTGGTATTTGGTCACATGGTGCTCACCATGTGATTAGTGACATGGTAAAAAGTATTGTCATAAGATCATTAATCGAACCAAGAAGCTTCAAAACTTGCCCCAAAGCTTTTAGAAATCATTTTATGGAAATAACTATCAGCCAAAAGGTATTTTTAAAAATTCTTTCTCTTTTTAAAATTAATAAAATTATGCTCTAAACAAATCTTATTTTTTCTTAGAAAAAATTCTAGAAAATCTACTCCAAATCGTATAATATTTGTTTGAATATTAAATATGAAAACTATCAAATATAGAATCTTTGATAGCCAACACAACTTAATAGTACAATAGTTACTACTAGTACAAGTCCTATACATAACTCAATTTCCATTGTTTATTCTTCTTTCTCATATTGCACTTTATATGGTTTATATTTATGAGATATTTCACTCTTGTCTTGATACTTGAACAACTCATTGTTGTTCTTGTATCTTGGTGACCGTCTTTGACTTTGATCCATCATGATATGGTCTATGTATTGTTTCCTATTATATATTGTGATATGTCAACATGTCATCACATATGTACTTACAACCATTGTTTGGATCAGGTGGAACCAACAATTCAAATACTTTGAAAAATATGTGAGCTGTAAAAAAAAGGTAAAAAAAATATAATTAGTTTAAAGTAAAATTAAATTCTTATAAAAAAATTCTTATTGATTGTTTGGATTGGGGTGACTCATGGTGAGAGTAAACATTAAAAAATGAACTAGGTGAAGAGAATGAAGGTAAATCGGGGTGATCGCTTTAAAATATTATTTGGATGATTTGAATCTAACCTGATAAATTAGTGTGAATTCTATTTTAATTTCATTTAGAATGAGGTGAATGAAGGTTAAAAAAAATGACATTCATACCCAAAGTCCCTTCTATAACACATAATAAAGTGATGATATTTTATCCAATCAGGTAAAAAAAAGGTTTTTTTCCTTTCACCTTGTTACCTTCAAAGTTAGAGGCTGATAAAAATAAGAGGAAATTGGGTGAATGAATATGTTGACCTCATAGGTTAAGAAATGTCTTTGTCCTTGTTTTGATGATAAAAAAATTTTTTAGAAAACTAATGTGTTTGCTTAAATGTGCATGAACTATGATTGATAACAAAGAAATCAAACACACATCTGCTCGAATAATTTCTCAGAGTGCACATTTAAAAGAGAAATCAAGTTTCAAAGCACAATATAAAACTATATCAAGGCAACCAAGACTTAATACCTTGAGGTGTATATTTCATGTCTTAGGTTATCTTATAAAATGGGATGATCGAAAAAATTTTGATTTTAATATCTTGGGATGTTTTAAAATCTTCCTTAAAATTATTTTGATAAAAAAAATCTATGTTGATTTTAACCCCAAACACTTTTAAAAGTGTTTTTGAGCATACTAGTTCCAACCAAAACCAATTGACTGATCTCAAGGCTGATTAACTGGTTTGGTATAGAGCTAGGGCATTCAACATATTAAAACTCAACCAGATCAACTAACTAAATAAATCGATTTGCTGGTTTCAAAATCAACTGAGTGGTTTAGAAACTAATCCAATGGTTTGACTAACTACTCCATGGGTTTTGCTCCTACAAAAACCCAATTGTCTCTATTTAAACACATTGATTAGTTTTGTAATCTCCCCAAATTGAGTGGAGTGTTATAAAGATTTATATGTCTACTTATATTAATATGATATACCATATTTTGGTGATTCCATCCTAATAACTACACAATTGAGCATGTTTGTCGTAAAACTATTTTTAGGATAAGTGATACACCTAGAAAGCTTTAAAATATTTTTGAAAATATCTGAGGAATTTCGTGAGTGAGGAAAAATTGATTTAAAATTATGTGTGTTTGATTTGTTGGACTAGACGATCAATGTGAGAGTGCTTTAGGGTATCCCCTATGTGTTTGTATGAACTCAGGGTGTTACAAAATGGTATGAGAGCAAAAACATGACTGTGATCGAAACTTAGATGAGTCAATTAGTGGCTTGGCAAGATGACTCTCGGGATAAATTGTATTGAGATGGTCGGTGGTTGAGGTACAACAAGGAAGTTACTTTCTTTGAGTGGGGGTAAATGTAATCCCTCTAAATTAAGTGGAGTGTTATAAGGATTGATATAGATATTTATATTAATATGGTATACCATAAATTTGGTGATTTGATCCTAATAACTCCATAATTAAGCATACTTATTGTGAAGAATTTTTTAGGATGGGTGACTATCTTGGGAAGTTTCATAAATTTTCTAAAAGTATCTTTGAAAGTTCATGAGTGAGGAAAAATTAAGCATATTGTTATAAGGATTGATATGACTACTTATACCAATATGGTATAACATGATTTTGGTAGTCTTTTCCTAATAACTACACATTTAAGTGAGTTTTCTCTGGAGAAAATTTGAGAATGCCCTCTTGGGAATTTTCATTAATTTTCTGAAAATATCACAGGTTGAGCTAGTGAGAGGATAAAGAACCCTGAAAGGACTTGTGTTTGAACTGTGGGGGTAGTTGATTAATTTGAAATCTCTCCAAGGTAGCCCCCACATATTCATATCAACTCGAGGTGTTACAAATGATATTAGATAAAAATCATGATTCGCGTTTGAACTTGGATGAGACAATCCATTACCTATCGGGATGATTCTTGAGATAAACTGTATTGATATAGTTAGTAGTCAAGGTGCAATGAGGACGTTACGTTCATTGAGTGGAGGTAACTCTAATTCCTCCAAATTGAGAGGATTATTTTAAGGATTGATATGGCTACTTATATCAACATGTTATACTATAATTTTGATGATTCCATTCTAATAAATCCATAGTTAAACCTACTAGCCATGGAATAATTTTTAGGATGGGCGACCCTCTTGGGATGTTTTGGATTTTTTTTTTAAAAAAAAATTCTTAAAAATTGTGTGAGTGAGGAAAAAGTATGCTAAAAGAGCTTGTGTTAATCTATGGGGATAGATGATCAATCCAAAAGCTCTTTAGGGTAGCCCCTGTGTGGTCGTATCGACCTAGGGTGTTATAGGTTTTTCCTAACCATTCAACTAGTTTAACTAACCAATCTATGGGTTATTCTCCTGTAGAAATCCTTTTGTCTTTGTTTAAACACATCAATTGGTTGTATCAAACCGATCAATTGGTTTGACTAACTAGTCTATGGGTTTTGCTTCTATAGAAACCCATTTGTCTCTATTTAAACACATTGATTGGTTTGACTAACCAGTCCATGGGTTTTGTTCCTACAAAAACTCATTTATCTTTGTTTAAATACATTGATTGGTTTCAACAAACTGATCGAGTGTTTTTAGTAAACATATTAATTGGTTTGAACAATTAGGCTAAGTGTTTAAATGAATTGCAAAATGTTTTTTTTTTCTTAGGGAGTAAACCAATAGACTTGTTTGAAGGACACATTGGTTGATTTACTAAACCATAATATTGTTCAAATATGTGCATAGCACTAACTATGTATAGCATAAATCTAATAAAATATTTTATGTAATGGTAACATTTCCATCAGAGGTCTAAACATATTTGGTCGACTGGTTTGAACAACTGATAGACCGGTTAGAATTAAATGTTGAAAAATCTACTCGTTGCTCAAGAAACAAATATTTGCTATTTTACTCCAATGAAAGTAGTGGATAAGTATAAATATAATTTATGAGGAAAAATACACATACCTTTTGAGATATCATTAATTGCACAAATCAATTCTTTACTCCTACTTACCATTAATTTTCAAATACTCACTTTCATATTCATCTCAAGTTGAGATATTTTCAAAAGTGATTGTGCTAATTCTACTTAGCTAGAAATCACTCGTTGATTATAGTATATATATTTTTCTAGCTAGATTATACTCACAAATTATTCTTTCACTTTCATATTTGATTCATTTGTGAGATACTTTGTCATAAACCACAAATCTCCTTAAAACATATTATATTGAGGTGGTGTGTTGGCTAGAATTTCTAAAAAAGGTCATTGGATTATTAGATCCATAAGCTAGAGAGAATAGCTAGGTCAAATTATTAATCAACTCCTAAAAGGTCATTGTGATAGTATTCTAATAAACAAAGAGATGAGTGACCATTTCATTTCTAAAAGCCCTATTCACCCATTTTTGGGTTCTTGTAAAGAAGATAAATTTAATCCTTATTAATCTGGGTAAAATTTTTATTTTTTTTACACCTAAACAAGATAAATAGAGGTGAATTAGTTAATCCACTTTGATTCACCCTAAACAAAATAACATGAGGGAAAAAACACTCCACTTCCTATTGAGTATAGAAAATGAAGGTCTTATGCAAACGTAGCTTGTAAGGGTACACTACTACACTGTGATCAAGCTAGCGATTAGGGAGAAGGTTCAATTTCTGCCGATATTATATTTGGGTTATGTTTTTTTATTGATGTTATTCACCAATTTAACCTCCTAGTTGAGGCACATTCATAATTTACATCCTCCTCTGGATCCCAAGAAAAACCATATCCCTTTTTGATGCGGACCACTCAATTAGGTAAAGTGAATTTTAGGTGTACACATTGCATTTCTTGGCTATTTCTAGTGATGTCAAAAGTTGATCTGATCTGGTCAACACAAAACCCAATCCGACATTACTTGAGAAATGCATCTACCTAACCTAACCCGTAACCCAACACCAACTTAACTGACCTACCATAAACTGAACCTGACACAACAAGACCATAATCAATATTAACTGGTTATAATAATAATAAAAAATTACACATATCTTATTATTTATTTAAAAATTTTAAAAATACATCGTCTCATAGTTTTTACTTAATTTTCTTAATTTTATTGTAGACATAAATATTCTAACTGTACTCATTTTTTTACATAAAAATAAAACATTAAAAGTCATAATAATAAATAAATAATAGTTAATAACATATTTTTTATCAAATGCTTACATGAATTTAAACTTATGCTTGCTTACCATGTTAATTAGTTAGATTATTTTGGTTGTTAATGTCCGATTTGATCCAAATCCAAAGTAATCTGATTCGAAATTAGTTTGGTATAAACATAACTAGATTTATCACAATCTAAAAAAACTCAAATTGTTAATTTAACTAAAACCTAACCCATCAAATTAATCCGAATATGAAATCATCAGAGCACGAGCTTGTTTGATTTAAACTTGACCCTCCAAGGTAACCTGAATAACCTAACCCTACCCAACTAATAAAATAATAATAATAAATAACCTAACTTTAGAATAACCTGACCTATAATTGTAACACCCCCATTTTACCAACTAAAATTTTTGTTTTTGTGGAATCATTAATTACTAAATTACCAGGTGTTACTACCATACTTAGCATAAGTCCAACTCATCACCTTTTCTTGCGCTAAGTGCTAAAGTTAAAAGAAAACTCAACCTATGTTATTTAGGGAAAATAGAAATAATACATAATAAAGTTACGAATAAATGTTGTAGTACAACAGTATAACTAAAGTATAGTATGAGACTTAAGAGTCTAAAGGAAAACCGATCGGAAAAAAGCCATTGCCCAAAAGTACAAATCTGGTTGGCCCTAACTCTTAGACCCAAAGGCCCATTATGAAAATGAAACCTTTTCCCAAGGGCTTCACTTGTCTTGCTCGCACTTATAACCTTTATTTCATTCCATGGCCCTTACATAGTCATCTACAAAAGTAGTATCAATATGACTTCCTCATACTGAGTAAATCAAAATACCTCACAAGAGGCACCATACCCATATTCCACATAGCCACACAAAAACTAAATAGAATACATAAGCACAAGGCATAAAACATACAAAAAAAGGATTTCTATAGGGTACAAGATAGTAGAAATAACTTTTATATGAATGAGTTGTCATTAGTGCTGGTATGATCATTAGTACTTGTATATTAATCGAAGCTACTCCTACAAAGATACCAAAATGCATCGAAGTCATAGAAACCAGCCAAATGAAACACTTTCCCACCACAAAACCCAAATAGATCTTTTCCGTCCTCAAGGTTCTTTTGCTAGGATTGGAGTGTCAAGCTCTCAGTGGAGTAAAGGTAACCAAGATAGATCCACCAAGCTTTTTCCTACGACTTGTTTTTCGGTATTTGTGGATAATTTAGGCAGGGAAATAGGGACTAAGGAAATTCAAGAACTATTTGAGGAGGTTGGAAGAGTCGAGGACGTGTTTATTAGTCGGAAGGAAAGGAAAGCTTCCAACCTCCATTTTGGCTTTGTGTGTTACAAAACAGTTGATGAAGCTAAGGAAGCAGTGAGAAGATTTGATAGCATCCTTCTGCATAGGATTAAACTACACATTAAAATGGCAAGATTTAGAAAGGGTGATCAATCGAAGGTTAGGAGTCATTATGGGAATAAAATAAAAATTAGGGGATCTAGAATGAAGAGATAGTGAGAAGAATAGAACATCCATAGGGAAGGTGGGTGTGTTAGGAAGAAGACAGGGATTATGGAAGCACAATGGAAGCCACAAGGGTTAGATAGATACAACGCAACTAGAGAAGATTCGGGAGAAGGTGATCTTGCGAGTAGAGGGGGATGAGGTGTTGGTGGTTGCGGTTGAGGTTGGATGATGCTACAATCCTTGGCAGTAGCACGCGACATATACGATGGTGGTCCGGCTGGATGAGTCTTTGAGCAGGGAGGAGGAGGGACACTTGTTTAGTGGCTAAGGATTCAAGAGACAATATAGGGAAGACTAGGAGTTGGGTAGAGTAAACTTGCAGACACATTATTCAAAGCTAGAAGAGGTAGGGGCAGGAGTAGGCTTTGCAGCGGAAGTATGTGCCGATTCAGTAACATTAGGGTATTAAGGAGAGGAAGAGATGGTGCAAGCCATGTCTTGTATGAAAGGAGAGGTGAGGGCTGGGAGTTGGACTGGTGGTTTTGAGAGTGTGACTCATGGTCTAGGGGTTGAATAGTGGGAGGAAGATGAAGGGACAGTAAGTAATGTCATCTCCTTAACTACTGTGACATCAAGAGTTAACCACGATTGAGAGGGAGAGAGGAGAATGACTAAAAAAATTTATCGAGGGGGCATAGGGTTTGGGCGAAGGAAGGAACTTGAGAGAAGAGGGGGGATGGAGTAGTATTCAAGGAAACTTGGATAATTCTCCACCGGGATTTGAAGATGTTATTCTTCCCTGTGCATGGGAAGAAAGAAGTGAATTTTTGGGTACAAAGGGTTGAAGGGTGGATGTGAATATCGTGAAGGGTGGAGATGAGATGAAGCTAAAGCTACATGGGATATAGGGAAAAAGCTAGGATTAAAAACGAAAAAGGATTTGAAGTGTGTTGAGAATTTGGTTGGGCTAAGAAGAAGCTAAAGAATTGCTAGGATCAGGCAAGACAAGGTCGTCTAGTAGGTTTGGGAGTGTGATCATAGTATTGGTTTGATGATAATTATCAGTTGGAATGTGAGGGGTATTGGAGCTCCGGGAAAAGCGTCTAGTATATGAAGGATGATTTGTGGACTTGTAGAGACCAAGCACATAAAGGTTATGGATTCGTGGAAGGACAAGGTTCGGAGAAGTGGTTTGTTTGATTGGAGTGACTCACCAGTGTAAGGAAGAAGTGGGGGTTGATTATTGGATGGGATACGCAACGTTTCACATTGCACGACTCAAAGGTTAGGAGTAGGTGGGTCTTGATTGAGGGTCGGCTAGCCCCTCATTCTTTCGAGTGTGTTGTAGTGCTAGTTTATGGGTCTTTAGAGTTGAAAGCAAGAAATGACGTATGGGATGAATTATGGGGTGTAGCACAATAGTGCAAGAAGTCGCTACTGGCAATGGGTGATTTTAATGAGGTTAGAAGTCAAAGTGAAAGAAGAGGGGGTGGGTGGATAGTGGCAGTGTTTTCTCCTTTAATGAATGGATTGAAAAGTTGGGCCTCATTGATTTTACACTTGATAATATGAAGTTCTCTTGGCATAAGCTTGGGTCAGCTAGCCTTCTGGATCGGTTTCTCGTTACCCCTAGTTAATTATCGTTGTACCTAGATCTTTTTTACATTGGGATCGAGCGCTCTTTATTGGTCCATAACCCTATTTGTCTCTGTGTTAAATTATATAGGAATAGGCCAAAGCCGTTTAGAGTTTGGGATATGTGGTTTTCTCACCCTCAGTTTTCTAGTTTTGTGGCTAAGTATTGGGCCAAAATTGGGAGAATCTCTTGTTGGAATAGATTAAAGGAGATGAAGGTTATGCTTAGACGATGGAATAAAGAAGTGTTTAAGAATATAGAAGTAAAGATTGAGTTACTTGAGTCTGAATCGGAGAAGGTGGATGTCACAGGTAATGTTGGTGGTTCGGACGAGGTGGTGCTCGCTAGGAAGGCAGCCTTTAAGTTGTAGTTGTGGAAATGGCACAAGAGGAAAGAAGTTTACTGGCTACAGGTGTCCATAGTTAGGGGTTTTAAAGATATGGATCGAAACACCAGATTTTTCCACACTGTTGCGGCCGTCAGAAAAAAAGAGAGCTATCATCACTAGGTTAGTGGACTAGGGAAAGGACATTATAGAGATGGAAAAGATTAAGGAGGTAATATCTTCCTTTTATAAGGACTTATATGCTCAGTAGGATCTTCCACATGTTTATATTTTAGTCGACGGTTTTCACAAGATGTCAATGGATCAAAGTTTAGAGTTGGACAGAGAACCCACGAGGGAGGAGGTGCGGAAAGTGGTTTGGTCTTGTGATCCACTTAAAGCCCTAGGGTATGATGGGTATCATATGGGGTTCATTCGGAAGATGTGGGATGTAATAGGGGAGGATTTCATGGAGTCTATACTTGAATTCTTTCAGTTGAGGAGATTATTGCCTGCTCTCAACACTACTTTGATCACTCTCATCCCCAAAGTGGAAAAGGCAGAAGAGGTTAGCCAATTCATACCTATTAGCCTTTTTGGGTGTATTTATAAATTGATCTCAAAGATTCTGGCTTTTAAATTGAAACAAGTGGTTGATGGGTTGGTTAGTGATTCCCAAATAACTTTCATACAAGGAAGAAGCATTCTAGATGGTGCCTTGGTAGCTAATGAGGTTGTGCAGTGGTCTAGAAAGAGGAAGGGGTCGAAAGGGGTGATGATAAAGCTTGACTTTCATAAGGCTTATAGTAGTATCAAATGGGAGTTTGTGGATTATATTCTGAGTATTATGGGCTTCGGGGATATTTTTAGAGAATGGATAAAGGAATGTATCTCAACAGTAAGCATATCGATTCTTGTTAACAGAACCCCATCAGCTCCCTTTAAGATGGGTAGGGACCTTAGGCAAGGGGATCCTATCCCCCCCCCTTCTTCTTTATTCTGGCAGTAGAGGCTTTTAATCAGCTAGTCAAAAGGGGTGTGGGTAAAGGTTTAATACATGGTTTAAAAGTGGGGAGAGATAAGTGTGAAGCTACACACCTACAATTTACGGTTGAAACTATGATTTTCTATGGTCCTACTCTTGAGAACATTAGGAATTGGTGGAGACTGATTGATTGTTTCTTTTTGCTATCGGGTTTGAGTGTGAATTTTGCTAAATCTAAGCTCATAGGTCTTGGTGTGGATGATCAGTTTCAAAAGGAGGCAGCAGATATTATGAACTATAAGATCAACGCTCTTCCTATTAGTTACCTAGGGTTGCCGTTGGGAGCGAATATGCAAAAAACCCAGGTGTGGAAACGTGTGGTCGATAAGATTAAGCAGAGAGTAGCGGGGTGGAAGGTGAAAGTCCTTTCAAGCACAGGGAGATTGGTTTTGATCAAAAGTGTCTTGAACAGTCTGCCGATGTACTACATAAGTCTTTTCAGAATTCCAAAAGGGGTGGTGAAGGCAATCATTAGTATCCAGAGGAACTTTTTCTAGAGCAGTAATGGAAACAAGAAGATTTTGCCTTTGGTGAAATGGAGTATTATTCAGTGACCCAAAACACTAGGTGGCCTGGGTGTGGGGGATCTTGTCATGAGAAATAATGCATTGTTATTCAAATGGTGGTGGGGGTTTTATACCATTGAAGGGGCATCGTGAAAGAGGATTATTTCTTCAATTTATCCTGGAGATCATTTTGGGCAATTTGAGATACCGGATAAAAAGCAAGGCTAGACACCGTGGGCGGACGTTATGAAGGTTGGTCATAAGGATCCCGTTCTTAATTCAGGGCTAAAGATCGTGATTGGAAATGAAAGAAGCATTAGGTTTTAGTATAATAACTGGATAGGGTAGGGACTATTAAGAAATTTCTTTTCGAGACTATTTCTGATATCTGATCAACAAGGAGGAAAGGTAGCTCAAATGGGAGAATGGGAAGGAGCACAGTGGAGTTGGCACTTGACGTGGAGGAGGAGGTTGTTTGTGTGGGAAGAAAATCATGTGGAACAGATGGAAAGTCTAATCAAGCAAGTTTTTTTGAACTCTGAGAAGAAGGATATGATTAGGTGGGACTTTGATGCTATAGAGGTCTTTTCTGTGAGCTCATTTTGTTCTACCTCTTACCAGAGAACTCATAGGGAAAACTTGAGTAATAAGTCTCTCAACATGATTTGGAGTAATATAGCACTGCCAAGGATTGAACTGATTTCTTAGTTTGCAGTCCAGAATAGAATCAACAAAAGAGATAGGTTGGCCAGGCTCTAAATTGTGGATATTAGGGAGTCAGGATTCCCTTTTTGCAACTCAAAGTAGGAATCGGTTAACCACGTCTTTCTGCATTGCAACGTGATGGGGAAGGTTTGGTATGTGATATGTGAGTGGCTTGGATGCATAAGGGTGATGTCGAATTTGGTTTGGGATAACGCTACTGCTTGGCTATGAGGAAGAAGAAAGGATTGATGGGTGAAATATGGATTGTAGTTTTCTATGCAATAGTGGGAACTATATGGGAGTTTAGGAACAAAATAGTTTTTGATAACCAACAAATCTATATAAGGTGGATGATTTTCATCATTAAATCTAGAATTGGGTTCTGGATCAAGGTACAAAAAAAAAGGATTTTCCATATAGAGTTGAAGAGGTGGCACAGAATGTCCAGGCCATCTTGTAATTGGTTCGTTAGGAAGTGACTACTTTGTTTCATAGTATCTATCTGTTTTCTTTTGTTCTTACCTGGTGTTTTTCTCCTTCACCAATTTATCAAAAAAAAACATACAAACAATAATCATGGAGAAACATATATCACAGTCCAAGTCTATACTCAAGAGCAAAATATACCAAACCATTTTTCATCATTTCAAAGGGTAAAGTCATATTTGATTAGTTAAATGCTTTCCAATCATAGTGTTAGGGCACTAAAGCAACCACCAAACCAACAAATCCAACATAAATCAAGATAGGGCACTAAAGCAACCACCAAACCAACAAATCCAACATAAATCAAGATAGGGCACTAAAGCAACCACCAAACCAACAAATCCAACATAAATCAAGATAGGGCACTAAGACAACTACTGATCCAAAAATCTATTTCTTTTATTACACAACAAACACTTCCATTTTACTCCCTTACTAGAGAGGGATACAAATCAACCTAGAGACATAGTGGAACACCTAACCATTTTTGCGTGCAAAAGAAGCACAATACCCTTGCCTCTAACCTAGGGACACAACGGTATGTTTGGTCATACTAGTGAATGAAAGCAACATAGTATCTTTCCAACCTTCTTCACCTAGTCTTTAAGTATCGATACCTCCTATAGGGCCCGTAGGTCACCTATAGAGTAGAGTAGAGCCTTAAAAATTAGGGCAGATCAGCACACTAGTGAACCAAAAACAAGGGCTAACACCTCATCTCTAAGGTAGCCACCCCTAGAGAGAAACCATTCCCAACTCAAGGTATTTTACTTTAATTATTAATATCTTATGAGGTGCTCACATAAGTTAAATATGACATATAAATATCCATTTTCCATACTCAACCATTTTTCCTTTATTTCTAATTATTTATATAAACCCTAAGGTCATAGGTCTATATCAATCCAAGTCAAAGCTAATGCCAACCTATCAAAAGGATAAGTCCATCCTAGCATTCATTTATTTGTAAATGATATATTAGGTTGAAATTACTAAAGTACCCTTCAAAACCCTAGTTTCTACATTTTACTCATTTTTCGTATCAAACATTATCATTATAAGAGATTTGTCATGAGCAGGCAACAAGGAAATATTTTACATTATTTTAGCACATAGGTAATCTTTTCTTTTCAGTGATTAACTATATTTTTCACTTTTCATACATTTAGTGGGTTAGCCTATCAAAACCTAATTATGTAAATATTACAAACAACATCTTTCATGTAGCATGTATGTGCACATTTAAAGTATAAGATATAATTTAAATAGGCATATTATCATCATAGTACATGCAGGAGCATATCTCTAATCATAGGCCATGGGAAATAGAATTTATCATAAGTTAACCCTAATTATGCACATAAGTGTCCTTGTGAACTATCATAACCCTACTTCCATGCATGAGAATTCATGAGGCATATACCATGGGATTTGAATCATAACATGATAATAATTGAATCCCTAAAAAAAGTTTGGACACGCGAACATAAAATATTTGACATACTACCATGCATATAACTTAATTATCATTAATAATGTATATCATCCTTTCAACATATTATCATTTCATCATACAAGCTAAAATACTTGAGAAGCATAAACCCTAGCATGATTCTAGGTCTAAAAGTCCCGAGAATGCTCGTACATAAATTTCTACCATCATATGAGTGATTAGATTTATGTAAATCCAAGTGACGCAGGAGCAAACACTCAATAATTGGCTTTCATAATTATGGAACCAATAATTTCTCATTTGAAAAGTGTCGTCCACAAATTTGAAGACAAACGGATGGCTACAATGCTTGAAATGTAACAAACAAGCAATTAAATGTCTATGTGCATGTGCATGGCATGTATGGCATGCAATTAGGAAGTAACCACGTGCATAAGGAGTATGTTGGCAGGATTTTTGAGAATTATTAAGTGATTTAGCTAATTTATTAATTAATTAATAAATGAGGAGAATAAAGTTAGCATAAAGTTGGCATAAAGTTAGTATAAAGGTAGCATAATATCTTTTAGCTTGGAATCTTTTGGAATATGCTTTAGCTAGTAGGAGAAAGGTTATATTATTCATTAATGTCAAGCATAATGGGAGGTTATGAAGAATTTAAGTTGAATATCAACATTGAATGAATTTTGTGTGAGTTCAAGCTCCAGCAAATCGAATATGTGTGAACGATTTGGCTTGAAAGTTTTAATCTCCTCGTGTGTGTGAATTAGAGGTTAATCCATATCTTTTCTTCTACTCTTAATCAAAAATATCCTTTCCTAATTACCATCAAGTTCCTACTCTATTTCATTGTTAAACCAAACCCTAAATCAGTATACGAAAACCAAAACCCCAAAAGCATCATTCGAAACCCTAACCATCAATACCAACCAAACACCACCTTATTTCCTCTTTTTGAGCCAAAATCTAACCCTAACCCTAAACCACATTTCCAAAATACATCCAAACCCTAAATTTTGACACTAAGAATTATCATCAATCCATCATCGAATGCATAGATTAATTAGTGTGTTCCATTCACACCATCATCATTGTTAAACCCTTATCACTGAATCATCATTATCACTCTTCTACAAGAACTCAAACCACCATAATCTTATTTACATCACTTTTGAAGCTTTAGTATTTTAAATCACTATCATCGAGCCTTTATAATATTATCCTAACTCCATTTGAACCATTAGTTCCACATAATTGAATATTACACCGTCCCACACACATCAATTTTTGTATCAAAGCCATAGGTTGGTGGAATTGCAATCAAGATTCAATCTTTCTTTCAAGATTCATCAAGAAAGTTTTTATCTTAAAGAATCTCCAGGGATTCATCAAGATAATACAAATGGGATGAGCATTTAAGGGCTTGTTGTGAAGGGTAATAATCGGTTGTTAAGAAGAAGAATGGAAAACTAAGGAGAAGACTTGAGGGATTTTCTCAAGACCTTGATGGACGAAATCATGGAGGTCAAATTGTAGGTGGGAAGAATAGAATATTTTCAAGCCCATGAGTACCATGTGCAGCCACAAAGCTGAAGGGAACAAGTAGAAGAAGGGAACATGGGAATGGCACAAAACTGGGTGGAAGAAGAAGAAGAGAACATGGGAAATTATGTAAGGGCACGTGACACTTCGAGGAGAACTTATGATGATGAGGAAAAAGGAATCCACTTTGATCTTCCCGAATTTGAAGGTAATATCAGCCTGGAATATTTTTTTGAATGGTTGCAAATCGTCGAGTTGATTTTTGAATATAAGGAAATTGATGATGAGAAACGGTGCCGAATAGCTATATTAAAGTTTAAAAATTTTACTAGAGTGTAGTATGTTAATTTAAAAAGGATATGGGAGAGAGAAGGAAAATTGAAGATTAGGTCATGGGAAAATTTAAAGAAACATTTAAAGAAAAATTTTGTGCCTCGAGAATACAAGCAAGAAAATTTTATAAAAATAACTACGTTGAGGCAAGGGTTACTTGGAGTTAAAGAATACATTTGGGAGTTCGAGAGGCTAGCTCTTATATGTGATGTCCAATAACAAGAAGAAAAAAGGTGTGCATGATTCATCGGGGGTTTAAATATGAATCTTTGGGAGAAGGTAGAGATACCCTTATGAATTTTTTGAAGACCTAGCCAAGTTAGCCATCAAGTTCGAGAAACAGTTGAAGAGGAACAAGCCACCAAGCAAGTAAACCAATGCTCCATGTGGTTCGACTTTCAAGGGTGTGTTAAAGACACCAATTTCTCAAGCTGAAAGTTAATACCATGCTAGGAAGTTCACTCATGAAGAAAAGGGAAAAGATCATGTGGTTGATAAGCTGAACAAGTAATGCTTCAACTGTAGAGTTTATGGCCATTTTGCTCGAGATTGTCCAAACCAAAGGGTATTGACTTTGAAGGAGATAGCAAATATGGAGGCTTATGAAGAGAATGAAGACCTTGATGAAGACCTAGAAGAGGAGAGTGATGGCATGGAGGATTCTTTGGAAGAAGGGCAAGTGGATTGCTACGTGTTGCAAAAGGTGCTCCAAGTACAACCACAACCTTTACTTACCCAACGGGGGAAGATTTTTAAGGCCAAATACAGAGTTGGTCATAAAGTGTGTGAAGTCATCATTGATAGTGGCTCATGCACTAATGTCGCTAGTGAGAAGATGGTTAACAAGCTTGGTTTGGCGACCAAGGGTCATCAAAGACCATATTTACTCCAATGGCTCAACAAAGACAAAGGCATAAGGGTAACCAAACAAACTCTTATCTCTTTTAAGATTGGAAATTATTTTGATGATGTTTTATGCGATATTCTGCCTATGGATGCTTGTCATATTTTGTTGGGGTGCTATAACACCCCAAAATTTACTACTAAAAAAATTTGTTTTAAGAGGAAGCGTATAATCAAATAGTTGGGTGTTACCGCCATAATTGACATAAGTTTGGCTTACCCCACCATCCTTACATCAATCACAAGACAAAATGATTAGAAAATTTAAAATATAATATTAAGAATGAGACAAATTTTAGTAACATCAAATAAGCATTTGGAGATCAACTCCAATTATAAATACAACAAAAGGGATCCTATGGAACTAAAAGTCCAAAAGGGTATCCGGGTAAAACTATTATCCGAATAACATGACTCTATACCCAAACCCTGATACAAAAGAAATCACTCCTCCACATATATAGCATCAAAGGCTGTGAAATCATCCACCTATTCCTCATCAACCTACACATACACATCTGGGTCATCTACTCATTAGATTGAGTAGCACCTATAAAATAGATCATGAGTACGCTATGTACTGAGTAATGTAATGGTACAGTCAAGCAGGGTTATACATGATACAAGAATTCTCATAAGTAAATCATACATGCATAAATGAAAGATTGTCAAATAAGTATTGATTCTAGGTCTTTCATTAGATATACCATATTCCAATATTTTATTTACATTGAGTTCAGGGACACCACTATCCTTAAACCAGTGGAACGGTCTAAAACACCTCTCGGATACAACACATTTGAGCCACTATTATTATCTAGTGGAAAGAAGCCAACACCTCTTTGAGCAAAAAACTCTTGAGCTACTATTATTAAATTGGTGGAACGGTCTGAAGCACCTCTTGGGGACAACACACCCGAGCCACTATTATGATCTGGTGGAACGGACTCATTATCTCAATCCTGACTCATGTAGTCTTCCACTTTAAATGATTAGTATATTTTCATTTATAGTTTATCTATTAATCATATTTTCATTCATATTGAGTATAGGGACCCATTATTCTTAATCTGATGGAACAGACTAATGCACCTCTCAAGGACAAGACACCCAAGTCACTATTATTATCCAGTGGAACAAAGCTATATAAACACCTCGGCCCGACTCACTTGATCTTTTACTTTAAATGATTAGTACCTTATTCAGAGTTGATTATATATTATCATGCTGAACTCATATAAATGTACAAGACATACAACCGAACAATATAATTACGACCACATAATTATCCTCAAATGATCATAATACCCTTAGGGTAGTCAAGATAATCATATTCTCCCAAAGGCCTTATGTAACCGAATACTAATACATATAAATTTCCAATCATTATCCGAAGTACATATCCTTAGTTTCCTATACATATCTTATATCCAACATTATACCCAAATACGTACTTATATAATTTTATTACTCTCAAGAATATCATTTCATAGCATTTCCAGAAATAAATTATTCAATACAACATACTCAACACAAAAGCACATACAAAAATACATATATCACATAAATCCCTAGCTACAACATGTATCATTACCAACAAGGACACCACGCTTTATGCACGTAAATCCTATACCTCCTCCGAGATCACCAGAAGATCACCTATGAAAAGAAGATAAAATATGATTATGATCAAAGATTAAAAATTAAAAATTGAGAGGGAAGTTAAGGTAAAGGAAAGGAGGGTAAAAATAGAATTAATTGGAGTCAAATGGAAGCTTGAATTGTATGGAAGTGTATAAGAATGTGTGGTGGAGATATGGTTAAAATTTGGTGGTGGTTGGACAAGGTTTAGGGTGATAATAGGGGTACATAGCCAAAAAAATAAATTTGCATGACTAGGCAATGCAAAAGTTGCTAGGCTGTGCAGCACCAAGCCAAGAGGAATTATGACGTATGACCAGGCGGTGCGAAAGTTGCACGGCTGTGCAGCAACAATGCGCAATAGTTTGAGAGAAAAAAAGACACACAACCAGGTTGTGAAAGAGTTGCATGGCTATATAGCAAGAGATTTAAGTGTTGTATGGCCGTGCAGTAGGTGGTGCATAAGCAGTGCACTCTGAAATGCTATGACACACTAGAGGAAGAAGAAGAGAAAAGAGGCGGTGGTCGGCAGCAATGGCCGGAGATGGCGAGGGGGAGGGTTGGAACGACCTTGGTGGTCGGTCCATCAGCTATAGGGCGGCGAGTGGTGGCTAAGGTGGTGCACGGTGATGGATTGGGTGGTGCAAATGCCAAAAATAGAGAAAGAAGAAAGAGGAAGCAAAAGAAAGAAGAGATGAAGGTCTGGGAGGTGATAAATGATAATAAAATGGAGGGATGGAGGGGCATATATACTAGTAAGGTGGGGTGCCATGGAGGATAATGGTAGAGGAGGTGATAATGATGATGATAATAATCAGTAGGGAAGAAGAAAAGGAAAAAGGATAGGGGATATGGTGATGGTTGAAATTGATGGAGATCAGGTAGAGGCACGAGGGATGATGATGATGCTGGCACACGAAGGAGATGTGCTTGGGAGAGGATAGTAGGGAATGTGATGGGGTGCACAAGAGTGACGAAGGTAGTAAGGGAAGTGATGGTGGTGCATGGGGTGATCGGCATGGTAGGGGAAAGGAAGAAGAAATAAAGATCCGTATGAGGGATGGCAGGGATGATGGTGTCATGCTACATGTAGGAGGCAGGGTGATGGGGGTGGTGTAGAGGAGCCAAACTCCTTCACGCCATAGGAAAAAGCGGCACAAGAGAAAAAGGAAAAAGAAAAGAAAAGAAAAAGGAAGAAGAGGGAAGAAAGGAAGAAAAGAAAAGGATAAAGAAAAGGAAAAAGAGAAGGGTTGGGGAATTATTATTAGATTAGATGATTTTGGATTAGCTAAGATATTTAGGATTAGTGAAAATTTTAGCGGGTTTTGATTTTGGTTTATGTATTATGGTTTATCTGAGTCAAGGTTTTGGTTTTGGGATTAAGAAATTTGGATATGGCTAAAAAATAAGATTTCTTGAGATTAGAATCAAATTTGGGTGCTAATGACGCGGGTTTAGGCTAAGAAAAATTTTGTGGTATTACAGGAGGCCGTGGAAATTTGATAGGAAGGTTGTGCATGATGGGGTCCTTAATGAGTATATGGTATGCAAGGGTCAAAAGATGTTTAGGCTCAAACCTAATCTAGATGGGGAGGATTTAGTTCTAAGGAATGAAAGGAAGGAGGATGTCAAGTGTAGGAAGAGAAAGAAGAAGAGTAATATGGAGTTGTTGATCCTTAAGGAGGGTGAGATGAATGAAGCCGTTAGAGATGAGAAGATATACTATGTCTTAGTGGTAAAAGAGGTCCAACGAGGGGAGACTGCTAATATGGATCCAAAATTACAACAAGTATTGAAAGAGTATGCCGATGTGTTTTCAGAAGAGTTGCCAAGTGGGATACCTCCTTTGAGGGGTATCAAGCATGCTATTGATCTTATGCCAACAGTTCCATTACCAAACAAACTAGCTTATAGATGCAATCCGGAGGAGGCTAAGAAGCTACAAAAACAAGTGTAAGAGTTGTTAGACCGCGGTTATATTTGGGAGAGTATGAGTCCATGCATTGTTTCTGCATTGTTAGTGTTGAAGAAGGATGGTACGTGGAGGATGTGTATCGATTCGAGAGCCATCAACAACATCACAATCAAGTATAGATTTTTGATGCCAAGATTGGATGACATATTAGATGAGTTGCATGGTGCGAAGGTGTTCTCAAAGATTGATCTTAGAAGCGGTTATCATGAAACGAGGATAAGGCAAGGGGACAAGTGGAATATAGCTTTCAAGACTAAGTATGGGTTATATGAGTGGTTGGTGATGCCATTTGGGCTATGTAATGCATGAAGTTCCTTCATGGGGTTGATGGCGAATGTACTTAGACCATTTCTTGGGGTCTTTGTTGTTGTTTACCTTGATGATATATTGGTATATAGCAAGAGTGAGTTCGAGAACATACAACACTTGAGGAGGATATTTGACAAGCTTAGAGAAGTTAAGCTCTATGGTAAGATGGATAATTGTGATTTCATGATGGAAAGGGTGATCTTTATAGGTTATATTATGTGTGGGGATGGTATTCGAGTTGATCTGTTAAAGGTGGAAGCTATACAATCGTGGCCTATTCCTAATAATGTCCACAAAGTTCAAAGTTTCCATGGGTTTGCCTTATTCTATAGGAGTTTCATCAAAGACTTCTCTACCATTGCAACACCTATCACACAACTGATGAAGAAAGGAGAGTTCCATTGGAATGATCAAGCAACAAGGGCTTTTGAAGATTTGAAGACAAAGCTCTCAAATGCACCAGTAATATCCTTACCTTGTTTCGACAAATTATTTGAAGTAACATGTGATGTGAGTGGTTTAGGCATTGGGGGTGTACTTTCACAAGAAAGGAAGTCGATTGATTTCTCTAGTGAGAAGTTGAATGGTGCAAGACTCAACTATTTAACATATGATAAAGAGTTCTATGATATTATCCATTGTTTGGAGACGTGGAGTCATTACTTGAGACCCAAGACTTTTGTAATTCACTTAGATCATGAGAGTTTGAAGTATTTTTATGGTCAAAAGAAGTTGAGTATGAGACATGCTAAGTGGATAAGCTTCATGTAGACATTTGTGTTCTCTACAAGGCATGTGGATGGCAAAGAAAATGTCGTGGCGGATGCATTATTGATGACGACTATGTTACTTACGGTGATGGATGCAAAGCTTTTGGGGTTCGAAATGTTGAAGAGTCAATATTCCATGGATGATGATTTGCTATAATCTTTGAAGAGTGAAAGAAACAAGGGAGTTTTGGAGCTTATGTTATTCAAGATTGGTTCTTATTCAAGCAAAACAAATTATGTGTGCCAAAGACTTCAGTTAGAGACTTGCTAATCAAAGAGGTGCATGAAGGAGGAATTATAGGACACTTTCGAGTTCACAAGACTTTAGAGTTGTTGCAAGAACATTTATATTGGCCGATAATTCAAAAGGGAGTACACATAATCATTGCTAGGTGTGCAACGTGTCAAAGGAGTAAGAGTTTCTTTCACAAAGGGTTATATGTACCTTTACTTGTGCTTTCTCAACCATGGGAAGGTGTTAGTATGGATTTTTTTGGGAATACCTAGGACACAATAGGGCAAGGATTCTATTATGGTTGTAGTGGATCGATTTTAAAAAATGGCTCATTTTATTCCATGTCATAAGACTGATGATGCTATACATGTTATGGATTTATACTTCAAGGAGACCGTGAGGTTACATAGAATTCCAAGAAGTATTGTCTTAGATAGAGATGTGAAGTTTCTAAGCTATTTTTGGAAGACTTTATGGCACATGATAGGAATAATGCTTCTATTTAGCATGTCACATCATCCTCAAATGGATGGAAAAACTAAAGTTACTAATAGAACTTTGGGTAATTTGCTAAGGGGATTGGTGAGTAAGAGTGCTAAGGATTGGGATGTCAAGTTAGCACATGCGGAGTTTGCTTACAATCGAATTCCTTCTTCTACAATAAGCTCTAGTCCGTTCGAGATAGTATATGGTACTAATCCATCTGTGCTGATTGATATGGTGCCATTGAAGAAGTGTGAAGTAAAGAGTTATGATGCACAAGAGAGAGTGGAGGTCTTTTAAAAACTGCATCAACAAATCAACCACAATATTGAGGAGGTAAATTAAGTGTTCAATACAAGAGCAAACAAGCATAAGAGCCAACATGTTTTTCAACTAGGAGATTTGGTATGGTTACATTTGAGGAAGGAGAGATTTCCTAATATAAGGAAACACAAGCTTATGCCAAAGGAGGATGGTCCTTTCAAAGTAGTTCATAATTTTGGAGAAAGTGCTTATGAGCTCGATTTGCTGGATTTATATGTTGGGGTATTAAGGACATTTAACGTTGGAGATATTAGCCCTTATTATGACAATGCAAATTTTAAGCCAAATTCAAATCAACAAGGGGAGAATTATGCAAGAGCAAACAATCAAGAATTGGATTTCATAATTATGGAACCAATTATTCTTCATTTGGAAAGTGTTTCCAGCAAATTTGAAGACCAACGAGTGGTTTCGTTGCTCGAAATGTAACAAACAAGTAATTAAATGTCTATATGCATGCGCATGGCATGCAAGGAGGGATTAACCACGTGCATAAGGAGTATGTTGGAAGGATTTTTGAGCATAATTAATTGGTTTAGCTAATTTATTAATTAAGTAATAAATTAGGAGAATAAAGTTAGTGTAAAGTAGCATAAAGTTAGCATAAAGGTAGTATGATATCTTTTAACTTGGAATATTTTAGAATATGATTTAGCTAGTGGTAGAAAGGTTATATTATTCATTAATTTCAAGCATATTGGGGGGATTATGAAGAATTGAATTTGAAGATCAACATTGAATGAATTCTGTGTAAGTTTAAGCTCAAGTAAATCAAATCTGTGTGAACGGTTTGGCTTGAAAGTTTTAATCTCTTCGTTTGTGTGAATTAGAGATTAATCCATATCTTTTTTTCTATTCTTAATCCATATTTTCCTACCCTGATTACCATCAAATTTCTACTCTATTTCGTGGTTAAACCAAACCCTAAATCGGTATACCAAAACCAAAACCCTAAAACATTCATTCGAAACCCTAACCATCCATACTAACCAAACACCACCGTATTTCCTCTTTTCAAACCAAACCCTAACCCTAAACCTAAACCATGATTCCAACCTAAATCTAAACCCTAAATTTTGACACTAAGCATCATCATCAATCCATCATCGAATGCATAGATTAATTAGTATGTTCCATTCAAACCATCATCATTGTTAAACCCTCATCACCGAATCATCATCATCACTCTTCTACCATAATTCAAACCACAATCATCTTATTTACATCACTTTTGAAGCTTTGGTATTTTAAATCACCATCAATAAGCCTTTATAATATTATCCAAACTCCATTCAAACCATTAGTAACACATAATTGAAGATTACACCCTCCCACACACGTCACCAAGCTTCCACAAAAATACAAAATACCACCTTCTTCGAGATCCTCAAAGATTACCTAAGAAGTTAAAAACAATAACACATGTATTAGAATTTAATATATCACAATAATAACCTAAAATTAATTAAACCAACTCAGCACAACTAACCAGGAAAATAAGGAATAGCAACACCACAATGGAACTCATAGACCAAAGGGAGGAGGAACGTTGAATGAGGGAAGGGAGAAATGGTAGAAGTGGCTAATGTAGAGGGTGTAGTTTTGGTGCATTTGTTTGAATTTGAGGGAGCCACGGAGAAGATGGGTGCATAAATTTTGGTGGATTTGCCAATGTCTACCAAAGAAAGGGGTTTTATGGTGGTTTTGTTTGAAAGGGGTGGAGGTTTTGGTGATTTTGTGTGCAGTGTGGGGGTGGTTTTGGGGGTTTTGTTGTATCTTAGAGGAGAGAGTTGGTAGATTTTACTGTAGATAGGGTAGGGGTTTTGGCGGTGTAGGGTGCATCAAGGAGGTGGTGTTCAAAGGAAGTTATTGATGGGGTAAAAATGGTGAAAATGTCGCAATGAAATGGCAAACAACGAAGCTTCTTCTTTCTTAAGGGAGCTCGGGGAAAGAGAGAGAGTGTGGGATGCTTAAGGGGTTAACATAAGACACAAAAGAAATGAGAGGTAGGAGGGAGTTAAATGGATGGTGGCATGAGGAAGAAGGTGGAGCAAAAAATGGGGAGGAAACCTAGCATGGCAGAGGGAAGCGTATGGTACATGGGTGGCATGAAGGATGGTAGTGCCTGGGTAGAGGGAGTAAGGTGAGGTAAGCAAATATAGCATAGGATAGGGGTAAATTATTTAGGCAATAAAATTTAATGTTACCAAACTAGGTTTATTTAACAAAACAAATATTGGTTACGACCCAACCTAAGTTTAAAAAATTACAATGCACTCTCTAACATATTTTAACCACCATAGGCAAGAATTGCCAGTCCTCTGATTGCACTACTGGAACTAATTGTCGGCCCTCTAACCCCAACATGGCCAACATTTGTCGATCCTCTACTCATACCACCGGCAACGTTTGCAGGTCCTTTACCTCCACTACCAACAACTTTTATTGGTCTCCTACCCCCCACCAATGGTGGTTTTTAGCATTATGCATGAAAAAAATCATATATAGATAATTATAAGGGAATGGGTGTATACAACCACATTAATAAGAAATTACTTTATGTAATGAAAAAATCTTATATGCAGAGTATGGTTGTATACAAAAGATTATGTGGTTGTGGCTAAAGTATGGGCAAAATTATTTTATCTAAAATACAAGGTATGAGAAGGGATGTTGTGTTATTTTCATATGCTTATGGATTCTTTATAGCATTTCAAGGTCGTATCACACAGGGACTTCGTAATTGAGTACACCTCTTCAATATTTTAACTATCTAAACCTATATGAATTAGAGGTATGCTAGCAGATGACGAGAATAATTATGAAAAACTTTCTAATTGTAAATGCTAAACAATAGGAGTGAAACCTAAGGTCGAACTTCGGTTTCCGAATTAATAATCAATGATGAAACAACGAATATGTCGTAGATTAATTTGCTAACTATGGATAATTGGTCTTATTATATTCATTAGCCTCTCTCAAGGTCTAAGAACGTATTTAATCTAATTTGCTGACTACTTTTGTGACTCACAAATTAAACTGAATCCATTAAGCGTCACCAATTCTATATTATCTAAGAATTAAATATCTACTTTCGTGATTACTTAAATTCCCGTACACATGCTACTTTTCGATAATAATCTTAGCTTTTCAGTTGTAGATTATATCTATAGAGGTCGAATTTAATCAAATCCACTTTGCAACAACTAAACCTAGCATATGCAAAAGTATAGATGAATCAAACATACGAAATAATACTTCAAGTCATCATATTTATCACTAAAGTGGACCTAGTTCAATCCTAGAAAAGAACATTACTCACTCTTAACTTTAAAGGAAATAAAAAAAATAGCATGATAATCATAACAACAATAAAAATACACAAAGAAGAAGAATTAGATTGAATTAACCATAATTTGGAGGAGAACAAAGTTGATTCCAAGTCTATCATACACGAATATACACTTAAATCTCCAGAAAAAATCAAACAAATGGACACAAACAAATTACATGAAGCTATAGCTCGGTAATAAGGAGTAAAAAGTCCTATGAAATCTATCATC
Source organism: Tamarix austromongolica (assembly GCA_039764185.1). Classification (NCBI taxonomy): domain Eukaryota; kingdom Viridiplantae; phylum Streptophyta; class Magnoliopsida; order Caryophyllales; family Tamaricaceae; genus Tamarix; species Tamarix austromongolica. The sequence continues at coordinate 42,565,388 of CM077814.1, forward strand.
TCTCTCCTTAAGAAGTCCCCAAAGCCTGCCATAAATAATCCCCATCACGCCAGCCATGTCATGCACGTAGATTGTGGGGGAAACCATCACTGCACAACCATGTGGCCCTTGCACTGTCTGGCCATGCAACTTCTCAACTCTCGAATTTATGGGATCTCGGATCTTGCATAGCTGTGCAAGAAGCGCACTACCTGGCTGTGCAAGATTTAAATCCTTGATTTTTTGGTACAAAATTCAGCATGGTCGTACTATCCATGCACTGCCTAGTCGTACAGTTCCGTTATTTGGAATATATTAGGGGGAAGCTGCATGACTGTGCAACTGGGTGTGTAATTGGTCGTGTAGCTATCTTTTCTTGTTTCTTTAAGATTTCTTGGCACATCTTCAGCTCGCTTAGCTTCAAGACTCTTCCATAAACATGTTGGGTTGATGTACTCTTCTCCAAAGTCTTCCATGCTAGGTCATTTGATCTAAAAACATGTAATTCTTTATTGGATTTGGCATTCTTATGGAAATTCTTGCAACACAAAACTCAAGAAAGTAGTAGTGCAAATAATAGACTAGAACCATAACAAAATATGTGAAAGAGATTAAATGGTGTCCCAAAGTGAAGGCAAAGAGAGGCAAAATTATAAGAAATATTCACTTTATCAATGGATTGGTGTAGGCATGGGTAGGAAATTTTTTTTTATCCAATACAAATGTATCATTTAGGTTTCTATCATCTGAGTGCTTATATATAAGCAAGCAACTTCAAGGGCTTTATTCTTTATCATAGAGAAATAAACCATACATTTTAATATAATTTTTCAAAACCAAAACTTTGTTTAATCTTCCTATAAAATTTCACATTTAAAAAAATCATAATGAATAATTAATTTAATATCCCTTCAAATTGCGACAAGTTCAAAACTCTGATGAACTGTGATGATGGGTCCAGAACCACAGCATATTATGATGATGGATTTATAATATTGACAAGCTATGGATATACAGAAGAAATACAAATTGATTATCCAAATATTAATTATAACTTAAACGAAGAGGTAAAATATATTTATTTTATTATTGTAAGTTGTGTAGATGAATTTAGTTTGATGAAATTAATACTTCTCATTATTATATTATTATGGTGAACTCCTTTTTTAGGATAGGGATAATACATGTTTTACAACCCAAAATTATTAGAGATATTTTATAATAGAGCAAATATTTTTTATCATAAAAACCTTGTAGTATGGGTTAAACAAATGGGTAGAACTGATAAGATAATTTTGATCATCAAAAGTTCTAGAAAAGGAAATGGTATGGGGGCATATAGAGTTTCAATAAGATGTGAAAGAAGTAGAATGTACATCCGTACTAAACCTATAAATACTATAGGTACATGTAATACAAGTTCTAAAAATAAAAATTGTTCCTTTTTTATTATTGGTGTTGAAAATAATAACTATGGAAAACAAGTGGTAGTTAGGAATGGGATACACAATCACGAATTAAAAAATTATGAACAAGGGCATGTTGTTATGCATAAATTAATAGAAAATCAGTTCAATTTATTGATGAACTTATCACAGCTAATGTAAAGCCACGATAAATAATACCGCTTCTTTAAAAATAATTTGAAGAAAATGTAAGTATGAGAAGGTATATTTATAATGTCTAACAAAAGCATAGGTATGAATAAATTGACATTCAAACAATGCTATAACATGTTATAATTATGTTGGTTGAGAATCATCATCATCATCATCATGACATACATATGTTGATGGCGATGGTTTATCAGTAATATGGGGTAATGATGTTGTCTAATCCAATGATGATCTAGAACCACCAATAAAAGCTAGATAAATTGATGATGATGGTACTCCTTTGTTAGTATATGTCGTTAATGTAAGAAAATCTACCTATTCTATATATAATGGAAAACCTCCATACCCTGATCCTTCGTATCAGAACCTCTGACCCCCAAACTTTCATACCCTAAACCTCTAACCCCCGAACCTATGAACCCCAAACCTTTGAACCCTGAACCTCTGTACCCCAAAATGACAATATCAGCCACAGATGATGGACAACCTACATAGTCTACAAATGTTGGAATGGTAGGAGCTTGATGACTTGACCTTGGTTGTTTGATAGTTTCTACATAATTTTGTTGTTAAAAAGCTTCTTTTGGTTCTCATTGACCAGATTTTTTGACTCATTGTAATCATTTTAGAAGACTTTTTCCTATAATTCTCAATGACATAGAAGTAGGTTGTTCCGTAGCATTTCTGGTCATGAAGAAGCAATAATAGGGAGACCTTCTATTCTATCTACTACTCTGGCTTGTCTGCGATTCATCTAAATTTCAATAATAAAACTAAGTCAATCAAAATTAAGTATATGAATTGTAGGTAATAAGTCATCACATAAATAAAACATAAACACATAGGTGATAGTAATGCAATTGTTAAATATTATAATATCAACTAATATTAAGGCCAAAGATATATATATATATATATACACACACACACACTCAATCTTATAACTGAAATGCAATATATTAAACTAATCCTCTACTTTATTAATTAAATACATCAATAATAATTTTGATAATTACTAGTAGTAGTTTAGTATAATATAACAACTAAATTACATTTAATTATGGTATCTTATAAAATCAATCCCACTAGTAATTTCATACCCATCCCCGAAATATTTTTTCCATAATCCAACTAAATTTATCCAAAGATATTTCATAAAAATTAGCAAACTAAATAAATCTAATAAAAATGTACACATATTTAATCTATTATAAATAGATTTAATAAAAAAATTAAACAAATATAATCTATTATCCAATCAATATAAATAAAAGCATTTACCAATAATCCCCACCAGATAACAATATTTGACATATTCAATGAAAATATAAACAAATCAAATAAATATCAAATCATATATAATCAATACAATAAAGCAATTTTAGCCAGTTACTCCCACCGGTTTAAATTATCAATTTAAACAAATTTAAACATACCTAACAAATAAGTATAACTAACACGGTATACCAAATCTAAAAATATAATCAACAAATTTAATCAAATTAACTATAATTAAAAAAACATAATTAATAAATATAATTATCCTTCCCAAACAACCAATGCAAAGATATGCTGGAAACCTTACCCACCCAACAGTAGGTTTTGCCGAAACCATTCACCCCTGAACAGCAAAACCTACCGATCCCAACCCCCAACGGAAAAATATGCCAAAAACCCTCCCCAACTAACGACATGCATAATTGCAAAACCTATCCATCCACCGCCACTCATCTCCGCACCCCATACCCACCCACTGACACTCATCACCAAAGCTAGTGCCAAATCCATGAAACCACTGCCAGATCTAACCTTTTATCCTTCAAACGATAAAATTTGCTTAAACCATTTACCCCCCAATGACTAAAATCTCTGATATCCTCCATCCACCCTCCAGATCTGGATGTCCCCCCTCCATGACGACATTTGTTGCAAATTATACCCTACAAACAGCTTGCATAGCTAAACCATTACCCTCTACCCTCCTCCCATGGCAGAAGTTGCCGATCCTTTACCTCTCTAAATGACCAACATTGTCGATCCCCTCCCACAATGGCACGTTCCGGTTACTCTCACTCCCTTACCCATGTAGACACCACTGTTACTAGCATGAGAACGACAAAAAAAATGTACTTACCTTAGTCGGAGAGAGCGATGGTGAGAAAAAAAAATAAGAGAATGAGAGAGATTAAGAGAGTGAGAGCGAGTGTAACACCCCAAAATTTATTACTGAAAATTTTTCTTCTATTTAAAAATTTGTGAAAGCAAAAACTAGAAATTTCTGGGATATTACCGCCACACTTAGTACCAGACCAGTTTCCTCCTACCCTTCCAGTACCAAGTGTTAAGGTTAAAAAGAACCAAAACACCATTCACACAACATTACTTTTATTTAAATCAGAGTAACGCGGTAAATACATTACAAAAGATAAAACCCCATTATTAGTGGTTACATGAGTAAACTAATTTTAACAAGGAAATAAAAGGTTAAAAGAGAAACCCTGAAATCATTCTCGGACAATCCTTACACTATTTTCCCTATATCAACTTGAATAGCACCTACAATAAACCCGCAGGGGACATTGCCCATTGAATAGGCAGGGGCTCACAAATGAAACCCTTAAGTACTATGGTACTGAGTAAAGCCTTTATACTAAACTGAAAGGTAAGACCCGCATGCAACACATAATACATAATGATGTAAACACAATAACTTACTTGAGCACAATTATAATCATGAGCAACTTAAGAGATAATACTTAGTGTAACAGCTCATACAATTAGAAGTGCATAGCACAAGGCCTATTCACTTAGCAATGCCATCACATACCAAGAGAGAGATAGGCACCAAGGTCAAACTTATACCACATCAATAGATCATACACGTGAAGTCAATTCTTTTGGTCATAAGCCATTAGTTACACATTATTTAACATCATCTCTCGAATTACATCCATGTGAGTGCAGGAACCCCACTATTGTAATACCCCGTATTTTTTGAAATCTGATTTTATTAAGCCTAATGATTTTATTAGCATAATTAGATATAAATATTTAATTATTTTAATTTTGATTCGTTTTATGGATTTATCGACGATTTCGAATTCATATTTGAATTTAATTAATTGTTGTTGTCACAAACCATTCTGGACAAATTTGTTCACGACCATGATTTTATTATATTCTTATGATTTCAATTTTTGGTAAAAATCCCATTTTTTCTCGTATTTTGATTTTTAATATTTTAGATTCATTTTCGATTATAACTTCGTCGTGTGATTACAACTTTATTTTAGAGTTATATTTCGTTAACGAAATATATTATTTAAATTATAAAATTTATGTTTAAATAGTTAAAGTTATTTTAATGATTTTATCCGTAGAAAATATTTCCGACTTTAAATTTATTCATTTTCGGAAATCATTAATATTTTTGGGAAGTTTTAAATTAAAAAGGATTTTGAGAGTTTATTTATGAATTTCTTTCCGGAATTAATTTTCTTCTATTTTACGCTTTTTAGTTTGCGGAAAATCGATTTCGGAAATTATTTAAATTAGTCTCAGTTTATTAGAATTTAACTTAAATATTTTATTATATGCTTTTAAATAATTTTTTGAGGTCTTATAATTTATTTCTGTAAATAATATAAATTTTTACGTTCGTTGGTAAATTCTTCCGGAAATGTTTCCGAAATTCTCTATATATAGTTCTTTTATTTATTTTAAGCTTTCGGAACCTTACGAAATAATTTTCGTCTAATAAATTTTAGATAAAATATTCCAATAGCAATTTTTAGATAATTAGTATTTCATTTTATAATTGTATTTGTAAAAAAAAAAACGACCGAACCCAGCCCGTGCCCCCAACCCCCCTCTCTTCCTTTTCCTTTTTCCCTGCTTCTCTTTCTCTTCTCTTTCCCGTCAGTCCCCTCTCCCGACCGGTTCTCTGTTCTGCAGCCCCATCCTCCCTCACCTCCTCCTTCTCCCATCTCCACCAGCCAACTCAGCCGCTACGACCGACCGCCACCAGCCGCAAGCAGCCACGCACAGCAGCCGAAGAAGGCAGCAACAACCGCACATAGCAGCCACAATGAGCAGCAAATGCAAGCTGCGCCGCCATCGCCCGGTCACCGGCGAGCATCGCTGACCACCGGCGAGCCACCCCCGGCCCCCGACGAAGCTTCTCCGGCCTTCCTTTGCTCCGATTTTGTTGATTTTCGTTGGTATAAATTTGTGAAAAACCCTAATATTGATTTGATTAATTGAATGTGATTTAGCTTATGAAAAGCTAAATTGATTGTTTGTTTATGTATATATATGTGATGTGAGATTGATTTGGATAAGTTAATTGTATGGTTTAGGTTGGAATTTTCAAAAATTGAATTTTAGGCTGGGTTATGCCTAAATTTTTTGGATCCGTCCTATTTGGCGATTTTGGATAAATTGATTATACAATATGTTTTTAAATGTATCTAATTTCATGTTGGAACTGTCAATTTGAGAAATTTATGCGGAATCAATTGGAATTCGATTCCTAGGTCAAAATTCATGTGTAATGAGATCGGGACGTATAATTGAGTTGTTTCGCTCAATTGATTTTACAATATCATTTGAAATGTATTTAATTTCATATCAGTAGTGTTGATTTGGGAAAATTGTGCGTAATTAATCGGAATTAGATTTTTAGGTCAAAACTCTTGCGGGACTAAATTGGATTATGTCATTGGGTTGTTTTATTCAATTGACTATACAATTTATATTAGAATACATTTAATTACATTTCCAAAACGTCAATTTATATATTTTAGTAAGAATTGATTGAATATGTATTCCGGGCTCAAAAACCCTAATTATGCTGAATTGGGTATTTCTTTTATTGGTTTTGAGCAATTGATTATATGATATGTTATAAAATATGTCTAATTGCATTTCTAAACATTCAATTTAAATAAATTAATATAAATTAATAAAATTTAACCGAATTGCATTTTCGAGCCTAAAACCCTAGATTTCAAGTGAACTTATGAAATTGATCATTTGTATATTTGTTTTTCTAAAATTAAATTTATAGAAATAGTTGAAATGATCCTAATTGTATTCTAATACCTTTAATTGGAATTAATTGATTTGAATTACCTGAGTTTGTGTCGTGGGCTTTAAAACCCTAATTTTGAAAATGGATAGTCTTAAATTGGCTACTAGGAAGATTGTTTTGTTGAAATTAATTATCTAGATTTATCTAAAATTAGTTTAATTATGTTTTAAAACTATCAATTTGAGATAATCAAAGTGATTTGGTCAATTTGTAGTTTAGGCATTAAAAACCCTAATCTTCGGGGATGGTTTTATAAAAATTGATTGTGTTGTGTGTCTCTTATCTAATCGATTTATGTCTTTGGGTTTTAAATCATTTGATTTATATTTAATCTTAAATCTTAATAGATCTATGCTCTTGAGTCCTGAGTTTTGGATACATTTTCCAAGAAAGGTCGTTTGTGTTCGTTTGCGTTTATTTAATTAGAATATGTGAATTATTAATTGATAAGATAGTTTCTAACCTAGTTTTGATTTCTATCGGCGATCTAGGAAAACATTTTCGTGGATTGTTGAGCTTTCGATAGCTCTCCCTCTTTCTCAATTTGCTTAGCTAGCTTAGTATTGAGGTAAGTCATTACTTACCTTTACTTATGATGGAATCTGGATGTATTTCTGTTCCGAGTGGAAGGTGATGACTATGCTTATTGATCATTTAATCCTGTCCAGTGTATGCTGTTTTCTGTGTGGTAATTTTATGTATGTATGAATTCATAGCCTCAATGCCAATGTGTGTTAATATAACACTTGAATATGGTATGTATTTGATTATATGAATGGTTGAATATTGATTGAAATTATATGATACCCTATGCTGTATTCTTATATCATGGAACTATTCATGTGGGCCTGATTTATGGTCGGCTAAAGTCATTAAATAAGATACTAATTATTTAAAGTGGAAGATCACGTGAGTTGGGCCGAGGTGTAGGGTCCGTTCCACCGGACGATAATAGTGGCTCAGGTGTCCTGTCCCTAAGAGGTGCTTCAAGCTGTTCCACCGGTTCAGAATAGTGGCTCAGGAGCATTTTGCCTTGAGAGGTGTAGAATCCGTTCCGACGAATGATAATAGTGGCTCAGGTGACTTGTCCCTGAGAGTTGCTTTAGTCCGTTCCACCGGATTAAAAATAGTGGGGCCCTATACTCAACGTGAATAAGAATATGATATGATTTAAGTAATGGATAAGACACTAATTATTTAAAGTAGAAGATTACGTGAGTCAGGACCAGGTGTAGGGTCCGTTCCACCGGACGATAATAGTGGCTCAGAAGTTTTGTCCCTGAGAGGTGATTCAAGCAGCTCCACTACTTCAAAATAGCGGCTCAGGAGCGTTTTTCCCTGAGAGGTGTAGAATCCGTTCCACTGGATGATAATGGTGGCTCGGGTATGTTGTCCCCGAGAGGTGCTTAAGACCGTTCCACCGATTTAAGAATAGTGGGGTCCCTGAACTCATCGTAAATAAATAAAATCGAATGTAGTAATGATTATTATTGGATTGTTGGATTGGTGTTACTTAGTATGCGGTCGTGATTTCTTGTACGCTTGTATCTTATGTGTTGTCATGACTAGTAATGTACTCATAAGTATGAATCCGTGATTCTATGTTGTAATGTATGTAATACGTGTATAATTGAGCCTGAATTACTGTATGAGTGGAGTGGTGCATCTATCATACGTATAATTGAGCATGAGAATTGTAAGATAGAGTCTTTCGTATCTTATGTGTTTCATGTTTCCCTCTATGAGTTGAGTAGTTTTGATTTACTCAGTACCGGACCCGTACTGATGCTACCTTGGTTGAATGGGTCCTGTGATGATCCACTGATGGTGGGGAGCAGACCTCTTGTGCAGGTTTAAGATCTGACTTGAGAGAGTAGGCAATCCGGAATTTGATACGTCGGGTTTTATCCTATTTAACTATATTCCTCTTTGGAAGTTACAAGTGTTGTATTTAAAATATCAAAGGTATTTTAATTAACTTATAATTTCTCGTACTCTGATAAGCTTTTAAATTTGGATTTACTTCACAGGTTCCGCTGATCAATTCAGCGATGATTTTATTTAGTGAATTTATTCACTTGCCATCTGCCTGTGGATATCTCCTTGTGGGAGTTTATCCTTATGGCATAGATGTTTGAAATTTTGTTTGACAGGTTTTAGCCTTGCATCTAGCATAAGATAGATGGTGGACATCTATCTTGTGTTAGATGTGGCGGTAACATTCCCCAAATTCTCTTCTAGCTTCCGCTTTATTCTTTCAAAAAAATTTGTTTTCAGGAGTGAATTTTGGGGGTATTACAACTATTATAGCCGGTGGACCAAAATACACTTTAGGGTAGAACACACCTAACCACTATTATTCGTCGATGGACCGGTCTCTAGGACACCCTAAGCCTGACCACTATTATTCGCTGGTGGACTGGTCTGGCCTCGATTCATATGGTGTTCCACTATAAATGATTAGTGTATTTCCATAATTTATTAACATCTAATGTTTGGTTTATTGAGCTTAGGATCCCCCCCCCCACTATTATAGTTGGTGGACTGGAAATACACTTTAGGGCAGAACGCACCTGACTACTAGTATTTGCCAGTGGACTGATCTCTAAGGCACCCTGCACCTAACCACTATTAGTCGTTAGTGGACTGGTCCGGGCCCCACTTAATAATCTTACACTTTTAAGTATTTAGTTCCTTATTTGTATCTTATTCCACACGCAACCCCTACTAGACATGCGTGACCCACTAGAATTCCCATTCTCATCCTTTATCCCGGCTCTCCTAGAAAACCTCATCTTATGTCTTGGAACTTTTACTCACCCTAGGACTTCCAAGAATTCTTCCTCACTTTTCCCTTACTCACCATGAAACCCCCAAACTCCTACACACGTGGATCAAGGCCCACTCCCCATAACTCCATTTTGACTCACCATCGCCCTCTAGGGTTTCCTTTAGAAATCTAGCCTATGTGTCCTAACTTCTCCCTACCCTACATAGCCCATGCTCTCCTTTGCATCCAAAACCACCGCTCTACTCACACCATACCCAACATCACAACCTCACTTCCCATCCTTCATAGGTGATCATGAAAACCCTAGTTAGGTCCCCATGCACACTTCTACTAGTCTACGTACTATTTTTCACTCATGGATTCCAAACGCCCAAAATACTCTTCCCTCGCCTTTCTTACCCCTTAAGCCACCTTTTCCTATGTAAAGGTCATCCCCATGTGAAGACTAACCATCCTATACAAGCCTTACACTCCCCATGCAAGATTTATTCCATCCTCTCATTCTGTTCATATTATCCTTTTATTTATCCACCCATAAGTCATGAGGTACTTAAGTCTTTCTCATTTCCCTTCTTACCACTCCATTTCTTTACTTCTTTTGTCTCCCCACAACTTCACCACCCAACTAAGGACTCCTAGCATGCATGTCATAGAGGGAAACTATACATAAGGCATAACATGAAACACATGTCATTTCACCATATTAAACATGTCATAACACATATACAGCTTGCCTTGGCTCCATGCTTAGCAAGTTATGCTACAAGCATATAAATCATAACCACATGGGATACCAGCATATAACCAAGCATACATGAACACACAAAACATAATTTGGCCTCAACCACATCCTTACAACAATTACTGAAATACCTCCTGTTTGTAGAGTTACCAAGTTACCCCCTTTTTATTTGCCAAATTACCATATTACCCTTTATATTTGTATAATTACCACAATACCCCTTATACTTGCTCGATCACCAAACTATCCTCCATACTTATTAAGTTACCAAATTATCCTTTGAATTGGTTAAATTACCAAGCCACCCCTTATACTTGTTAAAATTACCAAATTGTCCTTTTGGTTAGCTAAATTACTAAATTGCCCTTTATACTTATTAGAATCACCGAATCACCCTCTTGGTTGATTAAATTACCAAATTTCCCTTCATACTTATTAGGATTACCGAATTACCCTCTTAGTTGGTTAAATTACCAAATTACCCTTCATACTTATTTAAAATATCAAATTATCCTTCTCATTTATCAAAATTACCAAATTGTTGTTTTTTAGTTACTCAAATTACCAAACTGCCCTTCCTTTAGGCCAAATTACTAAAATACCCTTCTTCTATATTAAATTACCACTTTGTCCCTTCTTACTCACAAAATTACCAAGTTATCCCCTTTTCTATATAAAATTACTAACATGCCCTTCTTACTTATTATCTTACCATTTCACCCCTTTACTCTTATAAATTATCATTTTACCCTTATCATACCTAATTTACTAAAATACCCTCACCACATAAAATATTAATATACATGATCCATATACATCATCCAACACCACCAACTATTATTATTTATCATTAATACTCATTAGTACTTACCACACATACTTATTTATGTCACACCTTTTACACAAGCAAAATTACCAAAATGCCCCTAGGGCTTATATTAACATTATCTATGCAACAAATGGCCACATTAACATATCATATAATACATATGTCTTTAACATTATACTCAACAAAAAATCCCCTTATTTAGGTATTATTTCTACACATGACACATAAATTAGCATGCTTTTATTTTCATCAACCAACATATGTCACTAATTACATTATACTTAACAATATACATCATACATATAAACATATTAAAAATCCTAATGTGCTAGAATACATATATCCATACATTTTAGTAGGGTATAATAGTTACCTTATTTCCATCAATAATTAAACCTTATTGGTACCTCGGTTAAAGGTTTGAGCTTTGATTAGTGAAAATTAATACCTAAAAACAATATCAAAATTTAGCATATTAGAAGTAGAAAATCAAAGGAATAAATTTTATCAAAAGCTTAATTAAATACATACTAATATTAACCATTGTTATATCTAAAAAAGATTAGCTAAAATTATCCTAAGGGAGGCAGCATACTCAGGCTGCATGAGTAGCGTGAGCTACATACGAGATGAAAAGGGGTCGAAGAGGGGAAGTAGGGAGAAGAGAAGGGGTGGTTCGGGTAGGGGTTTTGGGAGTTGGGTGGAGGGCTTGTGGAGGGAAGTTAGGGTGGTGGCTGGGTGTAGGGAGGGAGTACGGGTGTAGGTGGTGGTTGGGGGTTAATGATTGGCGGCTCAGGGTGGTGGAGGCAGTGACTGTAGGGTTGGAAAATGGGGTGGAGGATGGGTGGAGAAGAATAAGGAAGGGAAAAGAAGAGGAGAAGGGAGGAGATGCAAGGGGTTTCGGCCAAGGGGAAAAGTGGTGGTAGGGGAGGAGTTAGCGAGTGGATTGGTGGCCGTGGAGGTGGCGGAGGATGAAGGAGGGCAGCAAACAGTGGTGGTGCAGGGTGGAGGCTGAGAATGAGGGGAAAAAAGGAAGGAAGGGAAGGGGGTTGCGGGGGCGAATGAGGGGTGGCTTGGTGGGGTAGGGAGGTAGTTGGGGTTTTAGGAGGTGGATGTGGTGGATGTGGTGGTTGGTTGGGCGGTAACAACGGTATTGAAGCAAAAATAGGGGAGGAAGAGAAGAGGGGAAGAAGGGAGAAAAGAGGAGAGATCTGCAGGGGAAAGGGGGCTCGAGGTAGGTCAAAAATGAGCATAAGAGAAGGAGATAAAGAGAAGAAAAAGAAGAGGGGAGGGAGAGGAGGTAGGGGCCAACTGAGTGGCTATGGTTGCAAGTGGGAGGGTGGCAGGTTGTAGGGAGAAGGAGAAGGAAAGGGAAGGCACACAGGGGAGGGTTGTAGGGTTGGTGTGGCCAAAAATGGAAGGAAAAGGACGGAGAAGGGGAGTAGGACTGCATGATGCAATGGCAGGTGGTAGGGGAGTTGGTGGTAGGGCAAGTTGCAGGCTGCCATGTCGTGTGTCGTTGAAGGAGAAGAAAGGAGGAGGGAAGAAGAAGGAGAGAAAAGAAGAGAGGGGTAGGCCAATCGGGCGAGGAAAGGAAAAGAAGGGAATGGGTCGGCTAACACGTGAGGAAGAGGGGGGAAAAGGGGGAGTTAGGCTGGGGTTGGACGAGAGGGGGAGGGAGAGGGGGAAAGGGAGTGGGCTGGTGGTCCAGTGTGAGGGAGAAAGGAGGGACGTAGGCCAGGCGGCCTGAAAGGGAAGAAAAAGAAAAAAAGAGGAAAAGAAAAAAAAGACGAAAAAGAAGAAAAAGGAGAAAGAAAAAAGGAAAAAGGAAAAAGGAAAAAAGAAAAAGGAAAAGGGAAAAATAAAATAAAATAATTTTTGGAATAATGGCATTTAATATTTTTGATATATAAATTAATTTAATAATTTAATTTATTAGAATTTAATATATTGGTTTTAAAAGGATAATTTTAGTAAAATATTAGTTTGAAAAAAATATTTAAATAAAATGATTATAATAAAATAATAAAATATTTATTTTAATGTATTAAATATATATATATCCATTTTTATATACTCACAAATCCACAAAATAATTAAATTAAATAAATTTAAAAACTAAATTATCCCAAATAAGAGTTTTTTTTTATTAAATTCTAAGTTTTAGATTTTTGGGGTATTATAGCTGGTCTAAGAGTAAATGAGAGAGATTAGGGTAATATAATTAAAAGTAATAGTTTTCTAACGGGTAAAAACTCGTTTTCCATTCAACAGATAATATTAGAAATAAAAATTCCATATTTGTCGTAATTAGCCACCCAATTTTAGCGAATTCCTACTTCACAAACTATTGTGACTAAAAAGGGCAGGGTTAGTGTAATCCTCCGAATTTTTTAAAGTCTATAATTTAATAAATAACTTTTACTTGAGATAACCTATAAATCTATTTAATTTAATTATTTTGTGGATTTTTGAGTACATAAAATTGGATATAAATATTTAATAAATTAAAATAAATATTTTTCTATTTTATCATACTTTTTTTTATTTAAATAATTTTTCAAACCATTATTTTACTAAAATTATCCTTTTCAAACCAATATATTTAATTATATTAAATTAAATTATTAAATAAATTTACCACCCAAAAATATTGTATTTTATTATTTTATAAATTAAATTAATTTTTTTGTCCCTTTTTCCCTTTCCCTTTCCCTTTTTCCATTTCTTTCTTCTTTTTCTCCTTTCTTTCTTTTTCCTTTTCTTCCTTCAGGCGACCATCCCCGACTTGCCCTACCTTCCTCTCCCTTAGGCCACTGGCCCATTTGTTTCCTTCCTTTCCTTCTTTTCCCACCCACATCGTCGACGCAGACCACCCTCCCTCTTCTTTCCTTCCTTCTCCCCTGATCGGGTCGGCCCACTCCCCTCCTCCCCTTTGTCGGCCTGCACGCACACACCAACCCCCTTCTTCTTTCTTTCTTTTTCTTCCTCTTTCCTGGCACCAAAACCCGATCACCTCTCCCATCTCCACCCGCCCCACCTGCAACCTTCTCCCCTTACTGATCTCCCTATCTCTCTCTCTCTCTCGCCATTTTTCTTGCCTATATCTGCCACACCACCTCTCCCTCTCCTTGCCCATTATAATCCCCCGAAATTTTAAAAGCCTATAATTTAATAAATAAATTTTATTTGGGATGAATTAGCCTTTAAATCTATTTAGTTTAATTATTTATGGATTTTTGAGTATATAAAATTGGATATAAATATTTAATAAGTTAAAATAAATACTTTGTTATTTTATCATAACCTTTTTATTTAAATAATTTTCTAAACCATTATTTTACTAAAATTATCCTTTTTAAACCCTTACATTTTAATTATATTAAATTAAATTATTAAATAAATTTATTACCTAAAAATATTATATTTTATTATTTTATAAATTAAATTATTTTATTTAATACAATTTTCCTTTTCTTTTTCCTTTTTTCCCTTCTCCTTTTTCTTCCTTTTCTCTTTTCTTTCTCCTTCTTTTTTTCCTTAGGCCACCAGCCGGCCTGCTTCTTCCCCCACCCTTTGCGCTTGGGCCGCTGGCCCGTCACCCCTCTTCTCCCTCTCCTTCTCCCTGGCGCCTGGGCCGCTGGCCCATTTTTCTTTTCCTCCTCTACGCGAGCCGGCCTATCGCCCTCCTTCTTTTCTTCCTTTCTCCCCAACCAAGCCGGCCCATTTCCTTTTTCCTTCGGCCGCCCGTCGCACACCAGCCCCTCCCCTTCTTCTTCTTCTTTCTTTCTTCTTCCTCTTTCCCCAATGAGAATCCCAACCCCCGCCATCTCTGCCACCCCACCTGCAACACCCTCTCCCCTATTGCCTCCCCCTATCTCCCTCTATCTCCCTCTCATCGTTTTCCTGCCATACCGGCCCACCATCTCTCCCTCTCCCTTTCCCTGCCATTGCCATAACTTTCTTCTCCTCCCTCTCCTTGTAACCGCCATTCCCCTACCACCCTACCACCACCCCTTGAGCACCCTATCCCCTCCCCTCTATCCTTCTTCTTTTTCTTCTTCCCTTCCTATTCTATTCGGCCATTTTTTGAGCCCCATATGCCTTACCCGAGCCTCTTTTCTCTCCCTTTCTCCTCCTTCCCTCACCCTCCTTGTTTTGCTTCGCCGCCATTGCCCCGCCGCTTCTACCGCCTCAACCGCCACTTGCACCACCTCTTACCACCGTCTACCTTACCCCCAATCGATCACAACACCCATTAAGGCACCCCGCATCCTCCTTCTTCCTCCTCTCTTCTTTTTCTCTTCTTTCCCTCCCTTCTCGGTAGCCACCTTGCGCCGCCTCAATCTACTGCCGTTCCACCATCTCTGCCCCACCTGAGCCACCAAACTAACCCCTGCAACCCCTCTACCACCCCCAAGGCTCCCTTATCCGAAACCACCACCTATAGGCCTCCATTTTCTCCCTTCATTTTCCTTCCTCCTCAACCCATCCCTCTCGACCCATCTTAGCAACCCCTCTTCGCGGCCTCGCTACTGCCGCTGCCGCCCTTAGCCGCCGTCAACCCATCCCCGACCACCACCTACACCCCCTCTCCACCTCTACACCCTTCCCTTGCCCCAAATCCTTCCCCGTCTACCATTTTTCTTAGACCCAAAACCCCAACTCGAAAACACCACCCCTTCCTCCCATTCTTGCCACCTTCGAGCCTTCCTCCTCATTTCCTTGCATGTAGCTCATGCTGCATGAGCAGATGAGCTGCTGCCTTTCTTGATTAATTTGGGTAATAATTTTAAGGTATAATTATATTTTAATTCAAGTATTTGATTAATTAAGCATTATAAAGTTTTATACTTTGATTTTTATTATTTCTAATGTAATAAATCTTTATATTATTTTTAGGTATTGATTTTGATAATCAAATCTTGAACGTAAATCGGAATACCGGTAAGGTTCATTTTTTCGGGAATCTAGGTAACCGTTAAATCCCACTTAAACGTATGGATTAACGCATGATAGCACATTAGGATTTTTAATATGTTATTATGCTTAATATATATTATTTAATATCATATGCATAGTTTCTTGTGATGTTGGATGAAAAAAAGCATGTTAGGTTTGTATGGAAATATTGTTTAAGGTAATAGTTTCATTGTTAATGAAAATGTTAAATATTATTCATGCTGTATTATGGTATGGTGACCTTTAATGCATGGTTAATATTTTGTGAGCCTTAGGGGTATTTTAGTAATGTATCTTGTACAAGAATATGGCCTAATATATATATATGGGTGTTAATAATATTAGATTTATTATAAGAGTTGTGGATGAGGTGTTAATATTAATATTTTATGTAGTAATAATAATAATTTAATATAAGTGGTGTACTAAGGGAAAAAATGGTAACTTTGAATTAAAAAGGTTATTACAGTAATTTTGGAGGCAAGGGTAAAGTGGTAATTTGTAATTAAAGTGTAAAAGGGTAATTTTGGAATTAATGGATAAAATGGTAATTTTGGAAGTAGAAAGGGTAAAGTGGTAAATTGTAAATGAAAAGGAGTAAATTGGTAATTTTGGAATTACGGGGGTAAAATGGTAATTTCTTAATAAAAGGGGGGGAATGGTAATTTTATGAAAAAAAGGGTAAAATAGTAATTAAAGGGAAAATGGTGGTTTTGTAATAAAAGGGCAAAATGATAATTTTATAATAAAAGAGTACATTGGTAAATTTGTGATTAAAGGGCAAAATGGTAATTTTATAATTAAAGGGCTAAATGGTAATTTTGTGATTAAAGTGTAAAATGGTAATTTGGAAATTAAAATAGGAAAAATGGTAATTTCATAATTAAGGATAAAATGGTAATTTTATAAGTGAAATGGTGTTATGGTAATTTTTGGAAGTTAAGGGGTAAAATAGTAAATTTGAAAGTAAAGGGTTAAAATGGTATTTTGGTAAATAAAAGGGGTAAAAGTGGAAATTGGAAAGGAGTAACTTGGTAATTATAATAATTGAGAAGGGTAAAATAATAATTTAAATAACTAAAGGGTAATTTGATAATTTAATAATGGAGAAGGGTAAAATGGTAAATATGATAAATGTGATGGGCAATTTGGTAATTGAAATAACTAAAGGGTAATTTGGTAATTTTGATAATGGAGAAGGGTAGTTGGTAATTATAATCATATAAAATGGTAATTTGGTAAATAAAAGGGGTAAAAGTGGAAATTGGAAAGGAGTAACTTGGTAATTATAATAATTGAGAAGGGTAAAATAATAATTTAAATAACTAAAGGGTAATTTGATAATTTAATAATGGAGAAGGGTAAAATGGTAAATGTAATAAATGTGATGGGCAATTTGGTAATTGAAATAACTAAAGGGTAATTTGGTAAATTTGATAATGGAGAAGGGTTGTTGGTAATTATGATCATATAAAAGGGTAATTTGGTAATTTAACCAAATAGAGGGTAATTTGGTAATTTTGATAATGGAGAAGGGTAGTTGGTAATTATGATCATATAAAAGGGTAATTTGTTAATTTAACCAACTAGAGGGTAATTTGGTAATTTTGATAATGGAGTAGGGTAGTTTGGTAATTATGATAATAGAGAAGGGCAGTTTGGTAATTTAAACAACTAGAGGGTAATTTGGTAATTTTGATAATGGAGTAGGGTAGTTTGGTAATTATGATAATAGAGAAGGGTAATTTGGTAATTTAAATAACTAAAGGGTAATTTGGTAATTTTGATAATGGATAAGGGTAGCTTGGTAATTATGATCACATAAAAGGGTAATTTGGTAATTTAAACAACTAGAGGGTAATTTGGTAAATTTGATAATGGAGAAGGGTTGTTGGTAATTATAATCATATAAAAGGGTAATTTGGTAATTTAACCGACTAAAGGGGTAATTTGGTAATTAGGATAACGGAGAAGGGTAATTTGGTGATTTGACGAACTCAAGGGTAATTTATTAATTATAATAAAGGAAAAAGGGCAAAGTGGTAATCTAACCAACCAAATGAAAAATATATTAAGTGTAATAATTATGAAGGGGGATTAGTGACCTAATAAGTATGGGAGATAACTTGGTAACCTAAATCGAGTAAGGGGTAACTTGGTAATTAGGTAACAAGGAGGGTAATAAGGTAATTTGTCAAGTAAGGAAGGGATGACTTAGCAATTATATAAGTAAGGGGTAAATGAGTAATTTGTATCTAACATGTCATTGTGATTATGGAATTTCATAATATGACTCAAATAACGCTGATTAGCGAGGTAAGAGTATTTGATGATTAGTAAGTATTACGAGAACGAATTCTAATTCGAAATTAGATAAGATTAGGATGGCCTTAATGATTCTTCTGTGTTACCTTGGACAATCATTTAAATAAGAAATATCTGATGATATCCGAACAATTAAAAGTGAATAATTATATGATTATTGTGCTTTTGTGATCACCTTAATTAAGATACTAATACTTAAAGTGAAAAACCTCGAGATCGGGAATGGTGGCTCTTTAGGGGTCGCTACCCTAAAGACGTGGTTTAGCCCATGATTATTCTGGTATTTGCTGGTGTGCTTTTGTGCCCCAGCTAGGCCCTATATTTACTCTATCTAGCTCTGCGGACCTAGTTAGGGGGTATGCATACTTATGGATTAGGTGTCCTTGTCGGTAGGGTAATAAGTTAGCTTTATGCACCAGTACGACTAGGGTACCTTTGCGTCCCTGGGTTGATAGTTGAAGGGTACTGAGTAGCTTTTATGCACTAGTGCGACTGGTGTACCTTTGTGTCCCGGGATCTTGATCTCCCTATCGAGGCAAATAAATGGAATTGATGTGTTAATTAAAAAGGGAAAAACACTAATCGTTAAAGTGACAGATTAATGAGCCGGGCCCAGTTAAATGATATTACGAGTACCGATCCACCGGATATAATAGTGGCCAGGATGATTTGCCCTGGATGATTTTTATGAGTATCGATCCACCGAATATAATGGTGGCCCAGGATGTGTTACCATGGATGATGTATATTTGTATTCCGATCCACTAGCCAGAATGGTGGGGGTCCCGAGCTCAATAAATTTGATTTGGCTGTGAATAAATTATGGAAAAATACTAATAACTTATAGTGGAATACCATGTGAGTCAGGGTCAGACCGGTCCACCAGCGAATAATAGTGGGGTTCCCGCACTCACACGAATAATTATAATCTGATATGATTAATAATGATGGACTAAGGGCTTAAGGCCCAAAAGTATCGATTATTCTCTATGGCCTATTAATATCTGATTGATTTGTTAAGTATGTGGTTGTATAAATGTGGACATTCAGTATTTACCTTTCATTAAGTATGTATGTAGTATTTTGTGTTGCATTGTGGGCCTACTGTTAAGTGTGATTTAAAAGGTTACTTAGTACCATAGTACTTAAGGGTTCCATTCGTGGGGCCCCTACCTATTCAATAGGCAGTGTCCCTTGCAGGTCGTTCTCAGGTTCTATTCAAGTGGGCTCTCGGAAAAGAGTGTAAGGTACTATCCGTTAAACTATAGGGTTGTACTCTTTCACCTTTAAAATTTATGGTTTCAACGTATTTGTTGATTTGTAACCACCAGTGGTGTATTATACTCTCATAAAATATTTTAATGTGCTACTCTGATTTAATCATTGGTTTGAGTTTCTTGTAAGTTGCATTTTTCTCTTTTAGCCTTAGCACTTGGTACTGGAATGGTAGGAATGAACCGGTCTAATACTAAGTGTGGCGGTAATGTCCCCAGAATTCACGGTTTATTATTTTGCTTCCACTAATTTTCTTTTAATCAAATGAAATTTTTTAATAGTGAATTCTAGGGGTGTTACACCTATGCCCGTCTTTTCCCTTCCCTCTCCCTACCATCCCCATACCTCTACCACCCTATCGCTGCCCTACCGAGCGCCCTTATCCCCTTTGTTCTCTCCCTTTTTCTTTTTCTTCTTCCCTCCTTGCATCTATCTGCCATTTTTCGAGCCTCCCATGCCTTTCCCGACCTTCTTTTCCTTCCTTTCTTCTCCTCCCATCTCCCTCCTTGTTTTGCTTCGCCGCCCCCATTCCGCCGCTGCCTCCACCGCTACCACCATCGTTGCCTCCGCTGCTGCCACCGTCACTCTAGCCACCTGTACCACCCCCTGCCACCCTCTACTTCACCCCTAAAGCATCACAACACCCCTTGAGCCACCCTGCATCCTCCTTCTTCCTCCCCTCTTCTTTTTCTCTCCTTTTTCTCCCTTCTCGGCAGCCACCCTGCACCGCCTCTTTTCACCATCGTTCCACCGCCTCTACCACCACCTAAGCCACCAAACCAATCCTTGCAACCCCCTCTACCACCTCCAAATCTCCTTTGGTCAAAACCACCACCCGCAAGCCTTTATTTTCTCATCCTTTTTCCTTCCTTCTCAGCCCCCTCCATCTCGATTCATCCCGGCAGCCACCTTCGCAGCCTCGTCGCCCCCATAAACCCATTCCCGACCACCACTTACACCCCCTCTCCACTCCTGCACCCTTCCCTTTCCCTAATCCTCCCCCATCTACCCTCGTTCCTAACCCCAAAACCCTAACCCGAAAACAACCCATTTTCCCTCCTTTCACCCACCTTCGAGCCCCTACCCCTCATTTCCTTGCGTGCAGCTCATGCTACATGAGCAGCATGATTTGCTGCATTTCTTAGTTTATTTGGTTAATGATTTTAAGGTATAATAATATTTTAAGTTAATTATTTCATTAATTAAATATTATAAAATCTTATGCCTTTGGTTTTCTTATTTCTAATGTGATAAATATTTATATTATTTTTAGGTATTGGTTTTGCTAATCAAAGCTTGAACCTTTAATCGGAATACCGGTAAGATTCATTTTTGCTGGAATTGAGGTAATCGTTAAATCTCACCTAAACGCATGGATAACATATGTTAGCACATTAGACTTTTTAATATGTTACTATGCTTGATATATGTTGTTTAATATAATATATGTAGTTTCTTATGTTGATTGATAAAAAGGGAGCATGTTAGGTTATATGCTATTTATGGAAATATTGTTTAAGGTAAGATTTTGGTTATTAATGAAAATGTTAAATATTTATCCATGTTGTATTATGTTGTTGTGACCTTTAATACATGGTTGGTATTATTGTGAGACTTATGGGTATTTTAGTAATATGTTTTGTGCAAGAATGTGGCCTAATAGGTATGGGTGTTAATGAGTATTATATTAAATATAATAGTTGGGGAGTTGGATAATGAGAATGGGGTATTAATACTAATATTTCATGTGGTGATGATAATTTAATATAAGTGGAGTAGTAAGGGGTAAAATGGTAATTCATAAGTGAAAAGGGTAAATTGGTAATTTTGGATGTAAGGGGTAAAATGGTAATTTTGAAGGTAAGGGAAAAATGGTAAATTGTAAGTAAAAAGGGTAAATTGGTAATTTTGGAAGTAAAAGGGTAAAATGGTAATTTTGTAAATAAAAGGGTAAAATGGAAATTTTGTAATAAAAAGGTAAAATGGTAATTTTGTAATTAAAGGGTAAAAGGGTAATTTTGCAATTAAAGGGTAAAAACGGTAATTTGGTAATTAAAGGGTAAAACGGTAATTTTATAATTAAAGGATAAAATGGTAATTTTATAATTAAAGGGCAAAATGGTAATTTCATAATTAAAGGGTAAAATAGTAATTTGGTAATGAAAGAGAAAAATGGAAATTTTATAATTAAAGGGTAAAATTGTAAT
Organism: Tamarix austromongolica; assembly: GCA_039764185.1. NCBI lineage: Eukaryota > Viridiplantae > Streptophyta > Magnoliopsida > Caryophyllales > Tamaricaceae > Tamarix > Tamarix austromongolica. The sequence continues at coordinate 42,587,206 of CM077814.1, forward strand.
TTTATAATTGAAGGAAAATTTGGTAATTTAGCTAATTAAAGGGTAAAATGGTAAATATGATGGTAATTAAACCAACTAAAGGGTAATTTGGAAATTTTGATAATGAAATGGGCAATTTGATAATTTAACCAACTAAAGGGTAGTTTGATAATTTTGATGATGGAGAAGGGTAATTTGGTAATTTTAAAAATGGAGAAGGGTAAATTGGTAATTAGGATAATGAAGAAGGTAATTTGGTAATTTAATCAACTAAAGGGCAAATTGGTAATTATTTAACCTACTAAAGGATAAATTGGTAATTATGATAACGTAGAAGGATAATTTGGTAATTTATCCAACTATAGGGGCAATTTAGTAATTTTAACAAAGGAGAAGGGCAATTTGGTAATCTAAACCGCTCAATTGAGAATTATAATAAATGTAACAATTATTTCTTTATGCTCTGTAACAACTAAATGTAATATAACAAGAGATAGCTTGGTAACCTAAGCCGAGAAAGGATGTGGCGAAGAACAACTATGTGTGGGTTACATGCCTTGTGTGCCATGTGTATGCCATATTATGTACTTTATGCTTAATGATTAATCGTTTATAGTATAACTTGGAGTGAATATATGCTTATGTGACTTCCTTATGGCATATGGATGATGATTATATTTGCTGTGCGTACGATGTTATGTGATGTGACCCTCTAGGACATGCATGCTGGGATATTTAATGTGGTAAAGTGGGATGAAAGGATAAAAAAGGAAAAAAATGGGAAAGTAAGATAACCAAGGGGGAAAGCTAGCTAACGTAGGTAGGAATGACCTAAATGACCCATAATCCATGAGTGGATGAAAAAAGGGGGCTTAAATAAAATGAATGAGTGATGCAACTCTTGCATGGGAGATTTCTAGGGTTTGCATGGGATGATCCTTACGTAGAAAGGTGTTAGGGTTTGAGCGGCCGACTAGGGTTTTACTATCACAGATATAATTGGTGAGTAGAGTGATGGGATCTGGGTCCAATCTAAATGAGATGAGGTATGGGACGATAAAAGAAAGGTTGGGCCACATAGGTCCAATTAAGGTTTCAAGGGAAAACCCTTGAGAGTGGTAGTGAGAGAATTTGAATGTCATAAGGTGATGGGTCTCAACCCACACCCTTAGGAGTTTGATTTTTGTTATAAGTAAATGTAAGGAGGAATGGACATCGGGGTGTGATAAGAGGTGCAAAGGTCTTAAGATATGGGACGAGCCCTCTCGGGAGGATAGAAGTAGAGGTCAATGACATGCATCTCTAGGGTAAAATACTTTTTAATAAGATACTAATAAGACACTAATCACTTAAAGAGGAGGATTGTTGAGCTGGACCCGAACCGGTCCATCGGCGAATAATAGTGGCTAGGAGTTGGGGTGCCCTAGAGACCGGTCCACTAGCGAATAATAGTGGGCATGAGCGTTTTGTCCTGCATGATTTCCGGTCCACCGGCTATAATAGTGGGGGATTCCATGTTCAACAAACTAAATGTAATAACGATAAGACATGGGGAAGACACTAAGTACTTATAGTGGAAAACCATGTGAGTCGGGGCCAGACCGGTCCACTGGCGAATAATAGTGGCCAGGAACTTTTTGCCCTGGAGACCGGTCCACCAATGAATAATAGTGGTCAGAAGCATTTTGGCCTGTATGTATTCTGGTGCACCGGCTATAATAGTGGGGTTCCCGCACTCACATAGATAATTATAATCCGAGATGATTGATTAATGATGGACTAATGGCTTTAAGGCCCTAAAGGTATCAAATGTTCACTATGACCGATTGACATTTGATTGACTTATTAAGCATGCGAGTGTACAAAAAGTGAATATTATGTATGCACCATTAATATCCGATTGACTTATCAAATATATGAATGTATGGATTTGAATATTATGTTTACACTTGTCGTTATGTATGGGTATAGTAGTATATCATGAGTTACATTGCGGACCTGTCTTTAAGTGTGTTTTTAAAGGGTTACTCAGTGTCGTAGTACTGACGGGTTCTATTCGTGGGGCCCCTGCCTATTTAATGGGCAGTATCCCTTGCAGGTCATTTTCAAGTGCTATTTAAGTGGGCTCTCGGGAAAGAATGTAAGGAACTATCTGAAAAGTCCTAAGGTTGTTCTCTTTCTCTTTTAAATTCTTATTTCAATGTATTCGTTGTTTTTTTACCACCATTAGTGGATTTTATTCTCGTAAATTGTTTATTACTTTACTCTGATTTAAATATGTTTGAGTTCCTTGTAAGTTGTATTATTCTCTTTAAGCCTTAACACTTGGTACTGGAATGGTAGGAGTAAACCGGTCTAGTACTAAGTGTGGCGGTAATATCCCCAAAATTCACGGTTTTGATATTTCTCTTTTCTAATTATTTTAATAAAATGAAATTTTTCTGTAGTGAATTTTGGGGGTGTTACAAGTTGGTATCAGAGCTGGTTTTGACCGCTCTTTCAATTTTAAAGTTTCAAGCCAATACCACGAGTTGGTATCAGGGTTTGTTTCAACAACTGTTTCAATTTTTAACGATTTTAAGCCAATACCACAGCTGGTATCTGAGTTGATTTCCAACCACTCTTATAATTTCAATCAATTTAAGCTAGTACCACGAGTTGGTATTAGGTATTTTCAGAAAACCTTTCTTGGTTTTTAAATATTTTGAGCTGATACTACAAGTTAGTATAAAATTATTTCACGTAAGTTTTTCAAGTTTAAATGATTCTTGTAAGGTTTTTCCCGTATTTCTCTTTCATTTTAGAAAACCTTACAAGAATTTTCGGGCTATTATAGTTACGGTCCATCTTCATTTTGGCTTTTCTAATTAGTAGAGTTGGCAAAAGTTGACTTGATTCGTCAGACCAGATTCGCACAAAACCCGATTCAACATAATTCGATAAATTTATCAATCCGATCCGATCCGACCCAAACCTAACCCAAAACTAATCCGATTCAAATATAAGTGACCCAACCCTATCCCAACCCAACAAGACCCCAACCCGTAACCTGCCATTAACCTGACCTGATATCAACCATGTCCATTATCAATCCGACCCGACTAGACAAAACCAAATTCGATATTAACTAATTATGATAATAATAATAAATAAATAAATAAATAAATAAACATGCCTTATTATTTATTTAAATCTTTTAAAAATATATTATTATTTAAATTTTACTTATTTTTTTATTTTTATTGTAAACTTACTTATTCATAAAAAATATTCTAATTTTATACATTTTCCCCCTAAAAACACAACATTAAAATGTCATAATAATAAATAAATAGCAATTAGTAACATATTATTAATCATATACTTACATGAAGTTAAACTTAATTCTTGCGTACGAGGTTAATGAGTTAGATTAATTTTGGTGGCTAATGTCTGATTTGACCTAAATTCAAAGTGATTCAATCAAAAATTAGCTTGACATGAACCCAATCAGACTTGATCCATCAAAACTTAAAATGACCTAATTCGTCAAGGTAACCCAAACTTGATCCGTCAAATTAACTCAAACACGAAATCACTTGAATATGAGCTTGTTCGGTCTAAACCCAACATAATAGGAATGTAAACGGAGCTGGTTCAAGGCTGGTACGCCCATACCCATACCCATACCCATACTTGATAAGAAAATTTGTATCCAAATTTGTACCCTTACCCCAAACAGGTATCTATTAATACATTTATATCTGTATCCGTTAGATATCTGTTACTCAATAGATAATTCGTTTACCAGTTAACGGATGTTATCCAACGGATAAATCCATTACCCGATGGATAAACCCATTTAGAGTTAAACAAATGATAATTTTAACATTAATTTATATAATAGATATTTTAAAATTAAGGATAGAATGTTTATTATATATTTGGTAAATAAGTATTGATAAGGATATAAGTATGGGTACGGATACGGATATAGATATCCTATACTTGAACCTGACGGTAATTTTTTTTTATCATCCATATTTATTTATCCATATCCGTTTAAATATCCGACAGATAAAATCTCTCAGGTTTTAAGTAAAACTTATTCTATTTATAACCCTAAACCCGATTCGATAAGCTAACTCGAAATAATTCAAATCCAACTCGACTCAAAATCAAGCTATGCCAATTTAAACCGAATTCAACCCCATACAATTTAAATCTCCAATAACCTAAACCCAAATTTAATCTGAACAAAAAAAAAATTCAAAATGATATTACCCAATCCACAATCAATTCACAAAAACAATCCGTAAATAATTTGATCAGACCCGTCCGACCCCAATGGTACCACTACCAAATTACCAAGTACAGAGGGCGCTCCAAGAACCCGACATAATCAACTACCCCGCCCAAGATTTCTACTTCACAGTTCACACATACTTCTATCCTTTCTCCTCTGTCCGTCACCAGCAACAGCAATGGTCATCCTCAACGACAAATGGACGACAACAGTGGCCAGTATCTGGATCCAATCAACCTCCGGCATACCTTCAACATTTGGAATCTACTCATCCGTCCTCAAATCATCTCAATCGTATACCCAATCAACTCTCGACACGGTAGCCCTTTTCAAAGATATCGGCGCTAATGTCGGAATCCTCGCCGGACTTCTTTACACTTTCGCTACACACCAATTCCCTCAATTCGGCGGTCCTAAGCTCGTGATTTTTGCTGGGGCTGTGCAGTGTTTTATTGGGTATTTTCTTACTTGGCTATCGGTTGTTGGGATTATTGATAAGCCGCCTGTTGCGGTTGTGTGCTTGTTTATGTTCTTTGCTGGACAGGCTATGCCGTTTCTAAATACGGCTGATGTCGTTACTTCGGTACATAATTTTCGGGATTTTAGTGGAACTGCTGTGGGGATCATGAAGGTATGAATTTTATTTGTCAGACTTATCAATGATAGCTTTATATAGTAATGATACTGTTGCACAGTACTGTAGGGTCCCTTCCCTTCCCGGCTCTGCCATTGATAGGATCATAGGAGAGTTTATTAGCTAAACATGTAGTGATTATGGACCTATGGTGAATCCAATCATGTGGCAGATGCATATGGGCCATAAACAATCTGGATTACCTGAGTTTGTTGCTATTCCATGATGTGTGCATTGGGCATGTATGTTCTGATAATACACTAGGAGACTTTAGTTGGGCCAGTTAATGGTCTGAATACTCGTAGTTGTATTTTTATTTTTTTCTTCTATATTTGCAATAAAGCAGAAGAGTAACTTACATTTCTGGGTATTGGTTCATTTGACTTTCTTGTTTTGTGAGAAACATTTTAGGGACCGAGAAGAGTATATTTTACTTTGTCTTGATTTAGCAATTGATTTCGGGTATTGAGAGATGACGCATGGTTGGAAACGAGTTTCAAACCTAAAGCTCACAGCTTTTCGAATGCCGGTTTTTGTATATTTATATACTATTTTTATTAGTAAATTTACTTCCATATTAAATTAAAAGAGCATGCTGCTACGAAACAGCAACCACCTTTCCAAAACCATACCCAAGAGTATCATCAGAACATGAAGAGTATGGTCCGAACAGACCAAGTTTCAATACATGTAATCAGCTTATGGAGGCCTCGGGAGGGGATGTAAAATCAGAATTATGCCCCATTTTTTTTTGTTCTTTGTATAAAGTTGAGCTGTTGTGCCAAATTACGAGCTTGAAATTGAACATCCCTTTAACACTCATATTTTGCAGTTTGCTGTGCAGAGAAATATCTATATCTTCAATATGCCTCATGATCTCCCTGTTTCCATGATACTTAATATGTTTGATAATTTTTGCTTAGGTAGTTTCTGCAAAATGCTAGTATGCTCACTGGCATCTATCTCTTTTAGTATTCAGCCACCCTTTTCTATAGTCTCTTGATTTTAAGACCATGACTAATGTGAGCAGCAATATCGGTCATGCCAATATGTGATGAAGACAAAGCTCATTTATTTTTATTCATGATGTATGATAGGTGAACCACTGCTTAGTCATGGAATTAATTTATGGTCCATTATGGAACTTTTATCTATTAGGGTTGTGCTTTGTACTGACAGAATTTCATACCCACGTTATTTGATCAGGGTTTTCTGGGTCTGAGTGGAGCAATGTTAATTCAAGTCTACCAAACTATATTCAAGGGTAGCCCCACAGCATTTCTTCTAATGGTTTCTCTGGTATCAACCATCAATCCCTTATTGCTGATGTGGCTTGTGAGGATCCATGACACGAACTCTCTTAACGAGAAGCAACACCTCAATAACTTCTCATTAGTTGTTGTTCTAGTTGCTGTTTACTTATTGGCCGTAATAATTCTAGAGAATATCATTACCATCCAGCTATATGCTCATGTACTCATACTTGTTATCCTACTACTGTTACTTGCTTCACCTGTTTGGATTGCGCTTAGAGCCCAGCAGTCTAGTGCCCATGAATATGTGAAAAGTCCCTTGGTTGAAGGAGACTGCAGCAAGATAGATAATGAAAAGATGCAGGGGACAGGGAATCATATTGGTTACCAACATTTGCCTAGTCAGGATCATGGTGGTAATGAGGATAGAAATTTTGAGGAATTTACATCAGACTATGAAGAAAATCTGAACTTATTGCAGGCTATGCGAACCATAAACTTTTGGCTTTTATTTCTTGCCACAGCATGTGCAATTGGCTCAGGACTAGCCACACTGAACAACATTACTCAAATTGGAGAATCTCTGGGCTGCTCGACAGTGGAGACACGAACTCTAGTTTCTCTATGGGGCATCTGGAACTCTCTTGGCAGGTTTGGAGCTGGTTATCTCTCAGATTACACCCTTCACATAAAAGGATTGTCACGGCCTCTCTTCATGGCAATTACTCTGGCCACAATGAGCATTGGCCACGCCGCGATTGCCTCTGGCCTACCTGGTGCTCTCTATGCAGGTTCAATCCTAGTTGGCATATGTTATGGCTCGCAACTGTCACTGATGCCAACGATTGCCTCTGAGATATTTGGTGTTGTAAACATGGGCACAATATTTAACACAATCACCGTTGCTGGTCCTATTGGATCTTATATTCTTTCTGTTAGGGTTGTTGGTTACATATATGATAAAGAAGCATCAGGAGGCAGTACATGCACTGGGGTTAAGTGTTTTATGCTGTCATTTTTTATCATGGCTGGTGTTACATTGCTGGGTTCTATATTTGCGGTAGCTTTGTTTTTGAGGACCAAGGATTTTTACAGGGACGTTATATACAAAAGGATATTACATCATTCTGCAAGAGGATAATGATTATGGCTTTTGGTTTTAGTTGTTGTTTTCCTCCTGGTTCAGAAGATGATGGTATTTTGTAAATATAACAGAGATTTTCTGTTTGTATCCATATACATGGAGCATATTAATGTGCTGATGTCTACTGTGGTACTACAGTCCCTATTAGTACACTATACATGCATATGGAGATTCGATAGCAAACTGAATGTGTCATGCATCATGATGACATATATGTCTTTGATTTCCTAGATATTCATTCTTAAAAGTAATAATTTATGCCTCCCAGACCCCTGAGATGCATTCCTGCATGTCCATCAAAACAAATCATTCTGTGGGAGCCTCATAGCAATAGTCAGTTCATATTAAAGCCATGGGTTGATGGCCATCTCTGAATTTTGAACAAAAAATGCCACAGGGGAACATGCGTCTTTTCTTTTCATTGAGAGGATGTGTACCCATCAAAGGTAATCAAATCAAGGCATATTTGTGTGCCTCAGTGTGATGATCATAGTGGGTAATAAAACACTACCCTCACGTGGACGACCTCATAAAATTCTCAAATTAGACTCATGTTAGATAGTAACAACAAAAGCAACAAAGAGAGCAGAAAGCATATGTTTCTTGGACTTTGGTGGCTTGGTTTGTGAATTAGTGTATGAATCTCTATCATCCATCATAAAATTCTATCTCTTCCTCCTCCTACTGCTTGGATATGCTTCCATAAGCTAAGGGCAAATAGACATTAAATAAATAAATGTTCAAGTGTCTCTACCAGAGCATCACTGAAAACGCAACCTACATCAATACTAAAATCCCACGATGCCATTGATCTGTCTCCCTTAAGTCGCCTGTCATATACAACACTATACAGGAATTCAATGTTGTGGAAGAACAAGTGGCTGCCAAACCAATTGTGTCCAACCTTTCTTGCAATGTTTCACTCTCAACTCCTCATACGTGGCTCTAATACTGTAATCATGATGATCAACTACCCTCGACGCAAGGATATGCGATTGCAGCTAGTTTTGAACAGGACAAGGGCCTAAATGCCATTAATCAATGTGTCATAAATATATAGCATGAATCCACTTTTTCCATAAATAATCCTCCTTGGTGTAAATAGACCAAAGGAGTTTCCCCAATACACAAGAGTTCCACATCTCTAGTTGTAGAAATCCTAAACCTCCTTCATCCCTTAGGGTGCACAATTGATACCATGCAACCAATGTTTGCTGCCTTTTCAATAACTTCCCCAACCATAGGAAAGCTCTACAAAAACTAATGAACTTGTACAAAAATTTCTTAGGCAGTAAAATTGTAACACCTCTAAAATCACAGTTGAAAATGTTCGTTTAAAACAAACAAATATAAGCACGGGGGTGCTACTGCCATGATCAGTACAAGCTCGGCCCTGGGTCAGTCTCGTACCAACCACAAAGCTAAGGGAAGGGTTTCACTTAACATTAGACATACTTAAAATGGAGATTTATAGAAAACTAAAACTTTCATAACACGGGAATTAGAGTGTGCATTAAAAAGTTATTACAACCCAATAAAGTACATCATCAAAGTTTCCAAAGGGGATAAATGTACAATACGATAAAACAAAACCAAAAGAAAACGAAACATAAGTAAACTAGGGTAAAAGAGAGTCTGGCTAACATCACTCCCAGGCCCCCATGCCAAGTCCAACGATCAACTCTCAGCCCGCCCGATGCCTCATATGTATCATAGGCATCGAAGATAGCATCTCCTACTTACACAAACTCAACAGGGCCCTCTACTCGTGAGAATGAGCAGCACCCATGAAACGGGTGGTCAGTACGCTACGTACTGAGGAAGGTAACAATGTAACTAAGGCCAGCCACAAAAGCATATAATACAAGCAGGATCATACAAATAAACCATACAAGAAATGTAGATAGCAAATGTTGTGTTATAGTCTGATTAAACCTATTCATTAGATCTCTGGTCAAGATACTCATTCCACACCATACTTATTATCGATCCATGTAAGTATAGGAACCCCACTATTATAGCCGGTGGACCGAAAAAACACCTAGGGTACAATGCACCTGGCCACTATTATTCGCCGGTGGAACAGTGTCCAAGGCACAAAGCATCTAGTCTCCATTATTTACCGGTGGACCGATCTGGCCCTGACTCTCATGGTGTTTCACTGTAAGTAGATAGTATCTTTCCATGGTTTAACATCATTAGGTTTGGTTTGTTGAGAATGGGATCCCCCACTATTATAGCCAGTGGACCTAAAACATGTAGAGTAAAACGCTTCTGGCCACTATTATTCACCGATGGGCTGGTCTCTAGGACACCCCAGCTCCTGGCCACTATTATTCGTTGGTAAACCATTCTTGACCTAGCTCAAAAATCTTTCTCTTTAAATGGTTAGTATCTTATTATTGTCTTATTTGATAAATATTTTCACCCTTGACATGTATGTCCTTTGGACTACCCATTCACACAATCTGCTTACTCCTATTCCCCTAAGAGGGGCCCGTCCTATATCTTGGGACTTTTGCGCCTCCCAACACATCTAGACATCCTTTTCCTCTTCTCCTTACTTACTACAAATACCTAACTCCTAAGTGCATGGGTCAAGGCCCACTTTCCTATACCATCTAAGGTCAACTCACTATCACCCTCTAGGGTTTTCCCTGGAAATCCTAATTTGGCTTATATGGATTATCCTTTCTCTATCCCACACAACTCATGCTCCTTTATCCCTAACTCATCCTCTTACTTAGGTTCAACCCCAAGCATTTCACCTTACTTCCCATTTTGCACATATGACCACAAAACCCTAGTTAGCCACCCTAAACCCTAACACCTCTCTTTTCTCATATGTCATCTCTCCATTACTCACCTACCATCCCCTCTTCCACATGACACCCACACTTACCCTCCATGTGATATCCTTCCACTATTACTCCATATCCCAATCCTTTCCATTCATTTTTCACTTCCCCAATCTCCTCCATTTAGGGTTTTCCTCCCAAACCCTAGCCAAATTCCCTATACACCCTTATATCAACCTACGTACTATTTTTCACCCATGGACTCCAATCACCCCAACAACTCTTCCCTTACTTTATTTACACCCCACGACAACTTTCCCCACATAAGGATCGTCCCTATGTAAACACCATTCATCCTATTCAAACCCTAGAGTTCTCCATGCAAGATTCGCTCCACTCTCTTATTTTTTCCATATTTTCTTGTTATTTGTCCCCTTATAGGTCATGAGATAATTAGGTCATTCTCATTTCCCTTTAGTCAACTCATTTCCCCCTTTCCCTTTCCATCCTTTCACCCCATACCATATCATTAAAAAATCCTAGCATGCATGTCCTAGGGGGTCACATCACATAACACCACAAGCACAACATACATATCATTTTACACATGCCATAAGGAGGTCACATAAACATACCTCAACTCCGAGCTATGCTATAAGTAAGTGGTCATAATCACATAAGGTACACAACTTAACACACCACATGACACACAAATCACATAACACAAATGATAGGCCTTAACTACATCTTTACCTAATACAGAACCGGGCTTGGAGCACGCTCCTACGCCTCCTTAGGGTTTTGACTTAGTTCACTTAGAAGAGGGAAATGCTACGGTTAACTTCCCTCTTACCAATATTATCATTATTTCCTAACTTACCCTTATCATAGCCTAGTATTAGGGTTAGTAATAATAATAATAATAATAATAATAATAATAATAATAATAATAATAATAATAATAGTTTTATAAGTAAAAGTAAGGGTATTATTCTTAAAGTAGCTAATCATGCTATTACTAGTCAAAATAGGTCTTGGTAGTTATATTGGTCCATGTTAAAGTATTTTTAGCAATATTCATATTACTAAAGATAATAAATTTAATATAAACCATAATAATAATAATGATGATAAGAGTGATAATAATAATAATAATAACCCGAATAATAATAATAATAATAATAATAATAATAATAATAATAATAATAATAATAATAATAATAGTATTAGTAATACTAAAATAGTGACAATAATGATAATAAGGATGATGATGATGATGATGATGATGATGATGATGATGATGATGATGATGATAATAATTATACTAATACTAATACTAATAATAATAATAATAATAATAATGATGATGATGATGATGATGATGATGATGATGATGATGATGATGATGATGATGATGATGATGATGATGATGATGATGATATTACCACTAATAAAATAAATAAAAATTACATTAATTATATTTAAAGGTTAGGGAGGCTAGGGCACAACCTAATGGTGGTGGTGGCTAGGCAGCGGTGGCGCATGGCGGTGGTGGTGGAGGATGAAGTGGATTTGGAGAGGTGGATTTCTAGGCTAGAAGAGGGGGTGAGATGGTGGTTGTGGTGGTGGTGGATCCTCTGGGTTGAGAGGGTTAGAATGGTGGTGATGGCGCAACAAAAAGGGCAGCGTAGGTGGTGGTTGCTATGGTGGTCGAAAGTGGTGGAGGAGGAGGAAGGGTGAAGGAGAGGGAGATAGGGATAAAGGAAGGTAGGGGGAGGTAGAGGAGGCTTTACTGAGAGTTTTGGGAGGCAAGAGAGGTGGTGGCTGCAGTAGAGATGGTGGCGCATGGCGGCGAGAGGGGTAGCGATTGGTGCAAAGTGGCATATTAAGCAGCCAACTTTGCATAGTTAAGGCAGGTCGTGCAGGGGGAATTAGGGGTTGGTGAATGGTGTGGTTCGGTGGAGGATGATGCATGAGAGGGGTACAGGGTAAGTTGGGGCTGGAATTGGCAAGGAAAGGGACAGGGAAGAAAAGGGAGGTGGTAGGCTGGGTGGCAATGGCAAGGTTGCAGGTCTCGACGTGCAACACATGGGAAAGGAGTGGGAGGAAGAAGACGACAGGATCAGGCAGGCAGGTCTGGAAAAAGAAAAGAAAGAAAAAGAAAGGAATTGGGCGAGTTGAGCAGAGGAGGAAAAAAAAAGATGCAGGTTGGGCTGTGCGGGGAAAGAAGAGGGGGGAAGATTGAGTTGCGAGGGTGCATGCCCAAACCGGGAAGAAGGAAGAAAAAAAAGAAAAGGAGGAAGGATGAAAAGAGAAAAGAAAAAGGAAAAAGGGAGGGAAAAGGGAAAAAGGAAAAAAAGAAAATGGGTTGGTTGGGGCATTTAGAATATTTTGGTATTTTTGAATATTTAAAATAATAATATTTAGTAAAATAATAATTAAATTCCCTTTTTATATTAATTTAGGATATTTTGGATAATTTTTCCTAAATTCTATTTTAATTAGCAAAATACCCTAATTTTCCTTAATTAAATTATTTATTATTTTTCTCTTAATTTTGCCTTAAATTTTCCCTTTATTCTAATAAAAATAATTTATTTAATTTATTTTCCTAATAAATCCCAATTTTAACATAATTTCCTAGATTAAGGTTTTGGGGTATTTTAAAAATAACTTGGGTAAAAAAGATCTAAATGTTGAACATAAGTGACTTGATGAGTTAGATATGCCCCACATATGATAGATACAAAGTACTCCAGTGGTGCAACTATGAAGTGACCTTCTCAAGAAAGGGTTTAAGGTGAGTAGTAGAGATCATGGTTGAAGTCGACGCCACCCCCAAATAATTAATAGGAAATGCACCCTTAGTGTAGCCAAGGAAATCTATAATGCCCGATCAAACCCTCTCCTCAACTCCACCAAAGTAAATAGTGCATTATTCTAGACTAACACCCAAACTTGAAATCTCTTAAAAGTGTTGGATAAATCGCATGGCTCATTGAACACTCTTCAAATCCCCATGACAAAAAAGATGTAGATCATCAACAACACATTGGTTAGAAATCTTCAACAATCTATACCTTAGATGTTCTTTAAAATTATGATTATCCCATAAGAGCCTCAAACATCTACTAAGAGAATCCATCACCAAAATAAATAAAATACAAGGATAGTGGATCTCCTTGACGAAGGTCCCCTTCCCCTTAAAAGACGGATTCAACGAACGATTTCACATAATAGAACCATATCATAGGCCTTTCTAAGATCCACTTTAATCATATATCTCAAGGATACACCCTATGTATAATACTTTCTAATTAACTCATGCCAAGAAGGTTGTTCCCTCCAATACTCCTACCCTTAATAAATCCTAATTGTGAGAGATCCATAATGGAGTGCATCAATTGTTGCATTCTATGAGTCACAAATTTAAAGACTACCTTGTAGAGAATATTACAGCATGTAATGGGGTGGAACTCACTGACCTTCCAAGCACTCAAACGCTTGGGGATGAATGTTAGAGACGTAATATTCACTTTGTTCAGCATGAACCCCGTCGCAAATAATTCCCTCACATCGAGGATCACTTCATCCCTAATAATACTCCAATATTATTTAAAGAATCCCGTAGTGTATTCATCTACTCTTACGGCTTTATTATCCCCAATTTTGAACACAACTTGTATTACCTCCACTATCGTAGTTGGAGCACACAAAACCAACTACTGGTTCGGTGCAAGTCACTCACCAATATGTAATGCATCATTGTTCAAGTGTTTAGCGTGCTAAGTAGCTATCGATAATAGGATACACAGGCTTCTTATGCCGCATGTAACCCCTTTGATTATATTCCTTATTCATCCAAAATGGAGTGCACCACCTTTTGATGTTGTCGTTCCTTCATCCTTGCAAAGAAGAATTTATGGATGTTATCACCAAAATGCAATCAATGGATGCATGATTTCTATTTATAGATCATATCTTCACACCACAGAAGCTTATGGAACTGTTGTTGTAACAATTTCTTGTGCGCCTTCACGTTAGCATTTGGCAGAGTCCCAAAACCAAACCTTTACAAGCTATCTAGCTCCTTATGGACATCAATGACCTTATGAGAAATAGGTCTATACTTGTCCCAATTAAGCTTCTTCAAGTTGGCTTTGAGACCATATAATCATTTACTATTATTATTATTATAATGATGATGACGATGATCATCATCATCACCATCACCATCATCATCACAACCTATTATTAATATTATCTTCTCTTGAAACAAAAAAAATGTCATTATTAAATTGATGTTTTATGAGCTAGTACATTAAGGAGTATATGTATTGAACAAAAAATCCGAATATATTATCATCGGAGAATATCTACCTAAGAAATGTGTAACTTTAGCCTTGAAAATATACCAATGGAATATAATACTAGGAAACCCTAAATATGAATTAAGATATTCTAAAATAAGTATTAAAATGTTTGATTACAATGAAAATACAAAATAGTTGATTAGGTGATTATTTGTGAGCATGTCAGCAACATAGTTTACATTATTGCATATTAGTCAATGTCATCGATATTTTATATTGAAAGAGGGAGAGATAGTTTGTGTTGGAGTTGTTGGGTGAGGGGTTCGAGTAGGTGAGATGGAGATGGCTAGGGGTTTGGTGTTTGTAAGGTAGGGGATTTGGCGTGGGTTGTGTGAGAGAGAATAGGGTTAATTTAAAATTTAGTTTGTTTTGGTTTAGTTTGGTTAGAATGGGGTTTCCAATTAAAGAAACCTTACTAGGAAAATTAACTAGCTAAGGATGAGGATTAAAGAAAAAGGAAAAAGGAGGAAAATATATAGGGTAAAATATGTAAGAAATGATTTGGGCTATGGTTTAAGGATTAAAAAAAGCTAAACCAAGGTTTAGAGTTAAGTTTCAATTAAAAGTCTAAACATATAAAAACAAAGGTTATAAAATTTTGAAGTGCTACACAATACACCTCCTCCAACAACAATAATGATACCAAGGAAATTCTAGTGATATATATATATATATATATATATATATATATATATATATATATATATATATATATATATATAACACATCACATAGAAAAAAAAGAGGAAACACAATGACATCCTAAATAGTAAAAACATGGCAAATTATGATTATATATATATATATATATATATATATATATATATATATTGTATCAACATTTAAGAAGAGAAAAAGTGAAAAAATCCCCACCTTTAAAGGAAAAAAGAGGGATGACAAGAGAAGAAGGAGGATGAGGAGGAGGAAGTCTAGAGTGACGGGGATAGCAATGGAGGTGACTAGTAGAGAGAGAGAAGGAGGAAGTGGAGGAATAAATGATGGTGGAATACATAGGGGAACAATAAGTTCACCTAGCAATTCTCTATAGGTTAGTAAGAATGATAGTGTAAAAGAGAGGCTAAATAGATTAAAAGTGAATAATGAAAAAAAAATATCTAGCTCCCTTTAAAAAATTGAAAAAATATTATCCTATTAAATATCAGATGATGATTTTAACTTAAAATTACTATCTAAACTATGGAAAAAAGGAGATAAGCATTATACAACAGTTGTAGATTTGAAACCATCGTCTACATTGTTTGAAATAAATTGTCATTTATCAACCTCACTTTTCTTTTTACTAGAGAAGTTATATATATTTTTCTTTATTTAAATGGTTGTACATGTGTTGTTGTTTATTTTAATTTGTATAGTAGTGATACCTCAAAGGTTTTGAATCTTAAGTAAAAGAATATAAATATGGTATTTATGCAAAATAAGTGTGGAATCCATTAAAATAACACACTTCTTCTCTAAATATTATCTTATATACTTTATGTATACATATTGATATATATTAAACTTATCAATAGATACTAAATACACTTATCAAATTTAATTCTTGTTCATGCATGCCTACTTTATATTAATGTTGTATATTTATTTTAAAAATTATTAACAACTCAGTTAATTACTTTAGATTCGCATAATTATTAGATTTATTTGACATTATAATCATCATTATCGTAATTATGAGTTTAATTTAAAATTTAAAACCATAATTCTTAAAAATATGATGAATAAATTTATAAGAAGGTAAATTAACACAGAATTAATATTTTAATCTTACACTACTACTACTACTACTACTACTACTACTACGAAAATCTGGCTACATGGTAGATGAAAAAAAAAACTAAACTAAAAAACAATTTGTAGCTAATATTTGAACCCAAAAACAAATCAAGAAATTTCTCATTTTGGTACTTCAACACTTCCAAGTATAAAACCTAAAAAAAGAATTGTACTTATTGTTGCTAAGATAGCTTAGTTTTGAAGGATATTGGATTAAAAATAAATAAAAATCATGCTACAACCAAGAGTTGCAACAAGAATCCTATAAACAAAATTACCATTGTGCTACTAGATCAATTATGCACATACAACCAAAAGATGTAAATTTAACATATAGCTATTGAGATAGGCTAGCTACATGAGATTTTACATTATAAAATACAACGTTATAGGTAGGATTCTCACCTAGAAACAAGAAGAAAGATTTTCCAACATGCTCGTGCAACACTTATGCATGCTACTTCACATTAACGTTTTTAAAATCCTTAATTAAATCAAACAACAACTCAGTGGTGAAAATGCTCAAAATTATTTTTGGTTTTTCTATAGTAGAGGTTTTCTACAATAGATTATCTAGGTTTTTTATTTGACCATTCTAGGTTTGTTTTTTTAATTTATTAAATTTCTCCCTAATTAGTCAAATAAAATAGCTTGGTGATATGGTAGATAGAACAAAGCAAAAAAACAACACATATATGTCATAACAAAACCTTCATCTATATTCATCACAAAATTATTAAGGCTATTTTAATCATAATTACTTCATATGGTATCAAAGTGTAATACCTTGTTTGTAGAAACTCTAACTTAGAAACCCTAAGTATAAAATTAGTAATTATGTGTAATTAATTTTAATAATTATTTTATGATGTTTCGTATTAAACATATTATTATCATGTATATTATTTTGATAAATTAGATATAAATTTAATTAGGTTAAAATTTGATAGAACTTGGAATATTTGGTTTAATCCTAGTTAGATATCTATTTAGTTGTGGAACTTGAGCTCTTCTAATTGAATGTTTTTCCTTGGTTAGGCTATTCTAACTAGAACCCTATTGTGATTTGGTCTTCTTTCTCACTTGTCCCCTGCCATATTTTTCTCCTTTAAGTCACTTCCTCTGTTCACCCCATGTTTTGACTCCTTCTCATAACTCACGTGTCCTCATCCTTTCTTGCTTGTCCTAGTCATTCACACGCCATCACCTATATAAGCCCTCATTCCTTCCTCAATTTTATGTTTTGATCCACCAAAAATAAAAGCCCTTGGTCTATGTAGTCATCCCCATCCTTCTAAGCTTCCAAATGTAATATTCCCAACCTTCTCCTTTATTATTTTTCCATTTTAATAGATGTTTTTTGTGTCGAATATATTCCTTGCATGAGAAATTGATGTTTGGTGTGAATTAATTCTCAAATGATGATGAGATTTGAATATAGAAGATAAGAAGCTATAGAATGGAGAAAGGTGGAAGATGATGTGAATATTCAAGCAGGATTCAAGGAAGATTTAAATATTGGTTTTAATCTTCAATCAATATTTAAGGAAGATTTAAAGATTGGTTTGAATGTTCAACAAGGAAGAACTCAAGAAATTTAACTTTGAATGTTTATCCAAGAATAAATTCAAAGTATCCTATCTAATATTACTCTAAGAAGTCTTAGTTAGAAAAATCACTCACAAAAGAGACAAGATAGCCAAGTGAATTACTTGCTTAAATTTCCATTGATAATTGACATACATATGTTACAATGGGTATTGAATAATGCCTTATATAGTTAGTCAGAACTTTGATTAATAGCACACTATGGTAGCTAAGGTAATACACACATGACTAACTAGTACACTAACTAGTAAAGCAACAAAGTAATATCCTATATAATACATGAATCGAGCTAAAAAATATTATAAACAAACATAGCTTATTAATAAATGGAAATAACTAAAAAGAGTCCTAATTCGTATAAAATATGATAACTAAGTCTCCTTGACTTGGTAGTTTGAATTCCATATATAATAGCTTCCTTTGATTTGTAATAACTTGTAACACATAAAATCTTAGATATAATTACATCTTAATGTGCATTGATTTTCTTCTTGCAAATATGTTCCATACCTACAAAAATGACTCAAAGTACACTTTTTTAGGTTATTCATAATATTAATATTATCATGAAAGAAAAATATTGTAATAGGCTTCATCACTAAGTATGCCAAGTATTCATTGTTTTGAGAATCCATAGATGTTCCTACATCATTCTCCCCAACTTGAAAAGAATTTGTCCTCAAATTGAAATCACTATAATAATGAGACAAATCACAAGCATTAAATGTCCTTGAAACACCCACATAAGATTTTGAAATTTTAAGTTCATAAGAACTTTCTCCAAATTTTCTAAGGATTTTAAATGGTCCATTTTCTCTTAGCATTAGTTTATGATTTATAAGATTAGGAAATAATTTTTTTTTACGCAAATATTACCAAACTAAATCACCAAGAGAAAATACCTTTGGAGTGCGATGTTTATTAGCTTGATTTTGGTACCTTTCATTGGCTTGTTTTATGTTTCCCTTCATTTGTTGATGAAGCTTTTGAAATAAATCAACTCAGTCCTTGGCCTCATAATTTTTAACCTCACATTTTTTCAAGGGC
The DNA here is from genome assembly GCA_039764185.1 of Tamarix austromongolica. Taxonomy (NCBI): domain Eukaryota; kingdom Viridiplantae; phylum Streptophyta; class Magnoliopsida; order Caryophyllales; family Tamaricaceae; genus Tamarix; species Tamarix austromongolica. Next base: position 42,606,121 of record CM077814.1, read on the forward strand.
ACCATATCAACTGGCGTGTACAGATTCACCCCATACACAATCTCAAATGGACTTGAGAGAGCATTACTTGAAGGACTTTGATCGTAAGTAAACTTTGCATGAGATATCCCAATCTTTGGTACTTTTACTAACTAATCCTCTCAACAAAGTACTAAGAGTACGATTTGTGAGTTCAATTTTTCCATCAGTTGATGGATTATGTGAAGTACTAAATAACAACTTAGTGCCTAACATGTGCAATAATATTTTTCAAAAGTAACTAAGAAACTTGACATCTCTATTTGAAGCAATACTTTTAGTGATACCAAGTATTTTCACAATTTCTTTAAAATACAAGTTAGCAACATGTGTAGCATCATCAATTTTATTACAGGTAATAAAATAAGCCATTTTAGAAAATATGTCTACCACAACCATAATATAATATTTACCTCTTTGTGTTCTATATAACCCTAAGATAAAATCCATACTAATTCCTTCCCATGGTTGACTAGGAAGAGGTAATGGTGTATATAAACCTTTATAATAATAATAATAACTTTTACACTTTTTTCAAGTAGCTCATTAGTTTACTATAAGTTCTACACCCTTAATCATGTGTGGTTGATATAAATTCTCTTATAATATTTCTAATGTTTATTAAGTACCAAAATATCTTTCTATAGCTCTTTTATGTACCTCTTTAATAAGTAAATCTCTAATACTTGATCTCGGTACACAAAGTTTATGGAGTTTAAATAAAAATCCATCTTGTATTGCATAACTAACATGATATCCAATTTCATTATATGCTTAATATTTATCACAAAAATCTTCGTCTTTAGGATACAATTCCTAAGTGCTTTACAGATAACATAAAGGATTGTAATAAGTTTACCCACTTTGCATTTCTAGGACTAATTTTCTTTTGATCATGTAAGTATTTCAAGCTTTCATTATTAGAATGCAGTACAAAGGGTTTATGCCTCAAATAATAACTCCATGTCTCTAAGCTATAATGATGGCAAACAATTCCTTGACATATGTCAAATACTTCAATTTAGCTTCATTTAATTTTTCACTAAAGTATGTAATATGTTTTTTTATTAAGAAATAACTCCTCATATCCCTACCCCACTAGCGTCACAATTTACCTAAAAAAGTAGGTCAAAATTAGGAATAGATAACAGAGGAGTATGACATAGTTTATTCTTGAGGGTTTCAAAGGCTTTAGTGGATTCATTTCCCCAATGAAATTCTCCATTTTTTATGAGTTGAGTAATAAGTGCAGATATAGTAGAGAAATCTTTAATAAATCTCCTATAGAAACTAGCTAACCTATGAAAACTTCTTACTTGGTGAATATCATTAGGAATAGGCTATTCTTTAATAACTTATATCTTAGTAGGATAAACTTCAATACCCTCACCACTAATAATATGATCAAGGAAAACTATACTTGGAAGCATAAATTCACATTTTTTCAATTTTCCATATAGTTTAGTTTCTCTTAGTTTATCAAATAGTTTTCTTAGATGCATAAGATGATCATATTCATGCTTACTATATACAAGTATATCATCCAAATAAACTGCAATGGATTTACCTAGGAAATGAATAAGAACTTCATTCATTAGTCTCATGAAAGAACTAGGTGTATTACACAATCCAATAGACGTCATGTTCCACTTATAAAGACCATATTTAGTTTTAAAGGTTGTTTTCCATTCATTTCCTTACATAATTCTCATTTGATGATATCCACTTCTTAAGTCAATTTTGGAAAACACACGTGCAAAAAAAAGTTCATCAATTTTGTCATTAATTCAAGGCATAGGAAATCTATACTTGATAGTTATATTAATTATGGCTCGAGAATCTATGCATATACGCCAAGTACCATTTTTCTTAGGAACTAGCAAGATAGGTACACAACAAGGAATCATACTTTCTCTCACCTAACCTTTATCTACTAGTTCTTGTATTTATCTTTACAATTCCTTAGCTTCTTCCGGATTGCCTCTATAAGCAGGTTTATTAGGTAAAGACATTTTAGGAGTTAAATCTATAGCATGCTTTATACCTCTAATAGGCGGTAATCCAGGAGGTAAGTCATTAGGAAATACATCATGATACTCATCAAGTATTCTAGTAAGATTTGAATTCGTAGAATTTTTCTCCCCAAATTAAGATTCTTTTACTACTAAAGTATAGCAAAAAATTGCCTCCTCAAGGCAATCAATCATATCCTTCTCATATAAAAATATAATCTTTTTTTAGTCTCGATAAGTTGTATATGATCATATTAAGATTGTTTCAATTTATAATTCTTTTTATATTTAAGCACAATATATTCATTAGTTATACCATCATGGATTGCATTTCTATCACATTGCCACCGTCATCCTAATAATAAACCACAAGCATACATAGGCAATACATCACACAATACTTCATCATGATAGTCACTAATACGAAAAGTAATTATGGTTTGCTTATTTACTTTAACACCTTTATCTTTATTAAGAAATTATAATGAATATGGTTTAGGATGATTAGTAGTCACTAACCCTAGTTGTTCAACCATCTATTCACTAGCAACATTAGTACATGAACCATTATCTATAATGACTATACAAACCTTATCATCAATTCTACACTTATTTTTAAAAAATTCATCCTTTTGTGTAGATGTATTATTAGGTTGTATTTATATTACCCTTTGAAGTACAAAATATGTATTACCATATTCTTCATACATTCTCAAGTTATCATCATTAAATTTGGGTTCTAGGTAATCATTATCATCATATGGTTCCATACCTTCTATTTCATTTCAGGTTAAAGCTCTTTTCTTAGGAAATTATCTAGAAAAACGATCATATCCTTTACATTTAAAAAATTATTTAGTTGACACTTCATTTAATTTATCATGGTTAGGTTGGTTTTCTTATCATTAGTTGAAGATGCATGTGTCCTATATTTTTAAGTAGATGCGTTCAAATAGTTTTTGGTTGAAGTAGAAGTTGAAACACTTGTTTTAACATAGACATTGGTAAAATTATCTTGCCTTTCAAAATTTAAAGCCAATTTAATCAAGTAATAAATAGAATCATATGCAAACATTTCAACTTTATCCCTAATCAAGTTATTAAGGCCATCTAAGTATTTAGACCATTTTTATTCTTTTCTTTCTTGCATATCACACAAAAGTGCTAGCCTTTTAAATTTCCTAGTGTATTCTTTCTACACTAAACAATCGTTTCCTAAGAGTAGTCAATTTGATACTCATCTCTTGTTAATACTCTAGGGACAATTTTATTTCTTAGTTGTTTTTTCAATTTCTCCCAAGACATGATTTTACTTTTGTCTTGCTTTTCATGAGTTCTCTTAAGATTGTTATACGAAACCCTAGAAAAATTTTTAAATTTGAGAGTTGCTGACTTACATATATGTTTAGCATCATACTCTTTGAATTAAAAAATAACTTATATTTCAAACAACCACTAAAAAAAATTGTACATCCAATTCACCATAGAAACCAGGGAGGTTGAGTTTGATATCTTTATCTTCAATATGATTATTCTTTGTTGGTAATTTGCATATCCTCGCCAATTATGGATGAAATAATTGGAGCCATTCTAGGTTGAATTCTCTTCATATTCCACTTAGCTGTTGAGTTGTCCAACTCGTGCCTGAACTACCCTCCTTACCATAGCTTCTACTCAATCATACTTGTCCTCTATGGTGTTGTGCATGCATTTGAGTGTCTCTTGGTCGGCTAATCTTTTCACTAACCTTTGAAGTTGATTATGAATGGAAGGGAGTTATTGAAGTTGTACATTGGTAGCATGCACACTTGTTGTAGGTTTTTGAAGAGTGTCAAACATTGCTTTTATGAACACTTCATAACACATTGCTACCTTTCTTGATGAATTTGGATTTAATAACTTGTGTTTAATGTTGGTTGTCAGCTTTTGATGAATTCTTTATGGCATGTCATGAATCTTGGAAGCTTCTTGGGCGTGAAATGGAGTAGAAATGAAAAGGAAATGGTTGAATACAAAGCTACTAAATTTTGATGCACGAAATAAGACTTCTTGATGGGAGGTAGTTGTAGGGTTTTTGCTAAAATGGACTAGACTTGGAACCCGAGATTGATTAAAAAACAATATTCTTTGTGATTGATGATAGGATAAGATAGGAAGAAGAGGTTGAACATCAAATTTTGTTCAAATTATGTTGAAGACTTATATAACCTTCTTTCTTGAATCAAGATGATCAAAACACATTGAAGGGAGTTTGAATATAGAGGCATTCTTTAAACACACTTGGAAAAAATAAGGAGATAACCAAAGATGTTTAAATTCAAAATTTGAATGGTTTAAAATTTAAAGGTGTGGGATTACATTCCATGTAGATATTATGTGAAGTTGGAGGAGAAGTGTTGATGGAAACGTTTGTCTTCAAGTTTGAAGGTTAAAAGATTTCAAAAGAGTTAAAGATGGCTATGAACATAATAATTTTTCACGTTGCTTGTAATGAAGAAAGGAAGAGGAAGAATGAAGTAATGGTTTTCAATTAAATGGTGGAAAATCCAACCTAGCTTTGATACCAAAAATGGTGTGAATTTCTCCTCAAATGATGATAAGATTCAAATTTAGGAGAGAAGAAGGTGTCAAATAGAGAAAGGTGGAACATGATTTGAATCTTCAAGCAAGATCCAAAGAAGATTTAAATATTGGTTTGAATCTTCAATCAAGATTCAAGGAAGATTTAAAGATTTGTTTGAATCTTCAACAAGGAATAACTCAAGAAATTTAACTTTGAATGTTTTTCCAAGAAGACATTCATTGTATCCTATCTAAGATTACTTCAAGTAGTCTTATTTAGAAATTTCAATCACAAAAGAGAGAAGATAGCCAAGTGATTTACTTGATTATATTTCAATTGATAATCAACATATATGTGTTATAATGGGTGTAAAATCATGCCTCATATAAGTAGTCATAACTTTGCTGAATAGCACACTAAAGTTGATAAGGTAATTCACACATAGGCAACTAGCACACTCACTAATAAAAAATAAAGTATTAACTTATATGATACATGAATCGAGCTAAAAAATCTTACAGAAAAATGTAGCTAATTAATACATGGAAATAACTAACAAGAGTCCTAATTTACATAAAATATGATAACCAGCTTTCCTAGACTTGGTAATTTGACTTTCATACGTAATAGCTTTCTTTGACTTGTAATAATCTGTAACACACAAAATATTAGATATACTAACATCTTGAATTGCATTGATCTTCTCCTTACAAATATGTTACATACCTGCAAGAATTACTCAAAGTACAGTTTTTAAGGTTAGTCATATTATTAATATTATCATCAAATACACATACTATAATAGGCTCCATCACTAAGTATGTCAAATTCTCATTTTATTGAAAATCCATAAATGTTCTTCCATTGGAGTTTCTTGCCTTTTATTATGTCATTACCTCACATTGTGCCTTGAGACTTCACCATCTCCACTAGTTGCATAAACCTCTACCATTACTCTCCTCCTTGTTATGTGACAACCTCACATTACCAAACCTCTTCCATGTGAGTCATGCACACTACTTATCATTATTTCATTAGTTTTTGTGTTGCTTAGCCTACTATGGCGTGAAGAACTCATGATGCTAAGGCATTGTAGTGTGAGCTTCACTCGTGTTGCATTGTTACCTCACATAGATACCTTTTGCCTAAGTTATTCTTATCCCTTTCCCCAATTTGGTTTTAGTATTTTTTTTCATTAGTGTAATGTATTGTATTATAATATATGTTGTTGGGTATTTCTTGCTTATGTAAACCTTAGGGTGTCATTGAGAAGACAAAATTTTATACTTTTATGTAGTTTGGATTTAGGTAAATCAAATCACTCATGAGGCATTAGAATTTGTGTGTGAGCATGTTATGTTGCTTAGAATTATTATCATGTTAACGTTTCATAATATTCAAGTTTTATGAAATGTGTAATAATATGACAACATGATCTAAAATAGTTAGCACTTACATTCGATTTGCTATTATATATGAGATATATGCATGTAAACTATGTAAAAAAGGTTAATGTATGCATGTCTTTGGTTTTGTTGGGTATGTGACCTTTTCATGTGATTATGTTTATGGCATGATAAGTGTTCCATATTATCATTGCATGTTATAGCTAGGGTTGATATATATAGCATAATAGCATGTAAGCATAATTAGGGGTGATTTGTGATAATTGTTATTTATGTGCTCTAAGGTTAGTAATGCATTCTTTCATGCACCATGATATTAATTGTTATCATAAATGTTAAATTGTGATATAAATATATATATACATGTTGTATGCAATATATGATGTATTATAAATGCATGCATATGGTATGTACATGTAAGTTATGAAATGCATGCATAATAGAAAACATGGTCAATCACTAAGCCTTAAAAATTACCCATGTGCTAAAATGTTATAAATTATTATACTTTAGCCTTTTCATGATAAATTATCTTTATAATAGTTTTTGATAAAAAAAAATGGATAATAATGGTATAATTAGGGCTTTAAGGGCATTTTGATCATTTTTAACCTAATGCACCTAAGGTGAATAATTGGACATAGGATGGACTTAGTTTATTGATATTTTAAGCTTATTATTGACTTTTAATTGGATCATTGATCTTATGGTTGAATTGGATAATTGGAAAATAAAGAAAAAATGGTTAAGTATAAAAATGGGAATTATTGTGACATATGTGATATTTGTTATCACCTCATAAAACATAATACTAAAAGTAGAAGACCTCAAGTTTGGGATTGATAGATCCTCAAGGGTATTAGCCCTTAGAATAAGGAGTATCCCTTGGTTTGATTTTTTTTTATAGTGTGTTGTTGTACTCTAGCTAGATTTTATATTTACTCCAATTAGTTTTCTAGATTTTTTAGAAGGTATCGATACTTAAGGATTAGGTGACCTAAGAGGACTAAGGGTATTATGTTGCCTTGTTATGCTAGTATGACCAGGTGTATGTTAGTGTCCCTATGTTATGGTCTAAGGGTATTGTGTTGCCTCCATGCGCTAGCATGATTGGGTGTACATTAGTGTTCGCAGGTGGATTATCTCCTCTCAAGTAAAACAAATAATACAGATTATTGGTTTGGTAGTTGCTTTAGTGTCCTACCTTTAGTATTTAGAATTGATTTGGAATTGTTGGTTTGGTACTTACCTGTGTGTCCTACCTTTGGTCTTTGGAATTGATTTTGTTGGTTGGTCGGTAGAGCCTTAGTGCCCTACTTTGTTGGACATGGGTTATGATGTCATTATTGTGTATTGAGAGATGAAGATAAATGCTAAGTATGATTTCTCATTGAGAATGAGACTTTGATGTTGAGCATGGATATGGATTATAATGTCATTATTGCTTATCGTTATTGTATGTGGTTTGTCTTTGAGCATGTTTGGATTACTATGCGACTATGTACAATGCGATCATGCTATCTCTTGTAAGGTACTATGATTTACTTAATAGGAGAAATTTATATTGATAATGCATTTTTAGATGATTATATGATAGCCATGGAGTGGCATGAGGCCAAGCGCTAAGGATCGGTGGGGTCCTTGGAAAGATATAACATTCTTGAAATGATATTTTGGGATTAAGAGTTAGGAGAAAATAGTTTCATATCTTCATATGCTAGCCTTTTTTGTAATCATTTTTCCTTTGGACTCTTATGTTCCTTATTATATTTTAATTATTGTTGTTGTATAGATGATGTTTATTGTAACCTTTATCTATAATAATGTCTTTTATTTACGCTGCTTTATTTTTTTAGGAGGTCGCCCATCCTTAAAATTGCTCTAAGTAAACCACACTTAACTATAGAGTTCTTTAATGATAGGTTTCTCAAAAAGCAAATTATACCTTGTTGACATAGGTAATTTTATCAATCATTTTAAGCATCCTCTATCCACCACTAGCTTTTCATTATTATGGTATATCCATTGGGTAACTAATTTGCTTATCCAAGTTTAGCTCTTGATTGTAGCTTTGCTTTGATATCATTTTATAACACTTTGGCCTCACTAAAGCCGTATGCAATTATATGGAGTGCTTTTGGAATCAAAGATTGACCACAAAAATCAACACAAGTCCTTTTGAGCATCTATTTATCAATTTACACATATTCTAAAAAACGGTTTAAGATGTTACCCATCCTTAAATTATTTTCCCAATTTTGCTGGATGCTAATATAACATGTAGTCTATATTAGGTTTTATTTTTCTTGATGGTTGGAGTGTTGTTTCTTGGAAGAGTGATTGTGGCCTCTTCCACTATGGTAGTAGGATTTTTAGCATACTATATAGCTTCCTCTTGCAGAATATAGCTACAAAATGTTTTCATGAGGATACATATAATCGATGGTATTAAAAGACCCATAAAGATATTATGTGACAATAAGGCTGTAGTTCAGTACTCTAATAACAACCTAAATTCTACGAAATAAAAAATTATTGATATTAAATACTTGTTAAAGAGAAAGTACATAGAGAATAGTTTTCTACAGAGAACATCAATACAAGCTCTATGATAGCAGATCCACTAAATAAGTATTTGCCACCTAAACAGTTTCTTGAGCATATTGCTTGTATAGGTGTTAGTTTAGTTGATGATGTTTAGTTTCAGTGGGAGTGTGTTACTTCATTTTTTTTAAAAGCAAAGTAATTTTATATCAAGAAGACATATTACATCAAAGTCTATAGAATTGGTCTATATAACCTACATACTCACCAGACTTGTGTTACTTCATTTTATCTATGTGTGGATACTTTGTTTTAGCTTATGTACATTTTTGAACATATGCTTTCTATAGAAATAATGTTTCATTTTGTTTCATTTATGCTTTGTTTTTTTATTTAATCTCACTAAAGTTTTAAGGTGGACCAGATAGAAATAGACATTTTAAGATCACATTACATGATATTTCCATACTACACATTCATATCTTGATCCTTATCGTGAGGTCCGCATATGTGACCTTTGAAGGTTTAATTACGAAGAAATATGACAAAATCCACTTTGATCCTATATTGGTATGACTAATGGAATGGATTGGTTATAGATACATTTCATAGCAATAAAAATATTGATCTCATTTAGTTATTTTTCAATTCACTATTATAAGGTCACACATATAGCCCAAGTAGGATATTGTTAGGTTTTTATCCAACCTTGGGCATATATGTGAATGATATTAATTGCGGGTTGTCATATAAAATAATCCCATACATAAGTGATAATATTTATAAATTATTTGGGCTTAATGTATATTATTAAATGTGGACCTGTATGTGTAGAGTCTTTGGGTATTCTAGATTATTGATGGAGTGAACTAGAATAACCCGATAGATAATAGGTTAGTTGTCTCTAGGTCACATATATTTTGTCTTATTTGATTGCCATCATTCAATAGAGACCGATGAGTATGTGCTTGATCCAAAATACCATAGTAGCAATAGTGCAATTATTATACCAAATCCAAGTATGGTTATTCCCACGTTATTGATTTAGGTACGCTTTCACATTATTGTTATATATGAATTTTGATGAATTAGCACATGATCCTGTTAGATCTATCACTTTGGAGCATCTTTTTATCAACTTATAGGTATTCTAAAAAAACTTTTCAAGAGGTTATCCATCCTAAAATTGTTCAAAGTAAAGTACACTTAATTATAGAATTCTTTAATAGTACATTTCCCAAAAAGAAGATATGCATTATAATAATATCATAAAGTATCCACCACTAATTTAGGGATATTACAATTTCAATAAGCAAAAAACTCGGATCCATTATAATCATAGAATGTATCTTGAATGGATGTGTAACCTTGGACTTGGAAACATAGTAATGAAACATGATACTAGAAAAAAAATTAGAGTATGATCAAAGATATTATAATGTAATTATTATAATGAAAATTGCAAAATAATAATGGTGATATGCATATAAATAATTATAGGGATAAAAATGGGTACTAGACATGATCTAGACCCATTGATTCCGTTTTATTTTTAATTGGTCAGGGTCTAAAAAAATTTTACCTAACAGATCTAGGTTGATTCTAGGTTTACATATACCTAATAGATATAAGTATGGGTCTAACAGTTCTCGATCTATCCTTACTAGTTATACCTATTAGTTGTGCTATATATATATATATATATATATATATATATATATATATATATATAATACAAATATACATACTATTTTCATGTTTGTCATCTTTTTGTAATTTTATTTGGACTCGTACTTTATTTTTTCAGTTTTATTTTTTGTGTATTTACTTTATAAATAATATGTAAGATATTTCATAATGAAACTACTAAAATAATATCGAAAAATTTAGAGTAACTACTTTTCAATATTTATCTTTTCTTTAAATATATTTTTTCCAAATATTATATATATAAAATAAATATATATGTAATTACATACTAAAAAAATTACCAAACCTATTTAAGATGTTTTTAGGATCCATTTACCCGCTAAACCTAATGGGTATGCATTTAATAATTTTGGACCTAGTAAGTCTAGATCTTGGTGTTGTAAGCAAGTTTGAGTCTAGGTTTGGCCAAATCAAACACATTGTCATCCCTAGATCATTACCATAATAAGTATATTAAGGATATTAAAAACTTTTTTATATTCTGTACAATAATTTTAATATTAATTGAACTCTTCATATTTATTACATTATTTTTAAAATAAATATATTAAAATAATTGCAATTATTTGCATTTCAAATTTGTACCATTACCATAATTGTCACATTGCATTAAAAAAAAACTAAAATAATCACAAATGTTTATTAGTGTTTAAGGCATATTCTAATTTACACCTCAAAGTGTGCAAGTCTCAAATACATGAATAACTTTTTTTTTTTAATGTATACTGAGTAATAATGGAATATATTAAAATAACATTTTTCTTCTCTAGATATTATCTTATATACATTATATGTATGTATTGATATATAATTAAACTTGTTAATAGTTACTAAAAACACTTATCAGATTTAACTCAAGGTCATTTATTTCATATTAAATTTATTTTAACAATGAATTTTATCTTATTTTTCATTAATAAATTTTTTATTTATTAGTCAAATTTCATTTTTCTAATCTATTAATTACCCACAATAAACACATTTTTAGTAATTAGTTAATTTTATTGATACAAAATGCCTCATGGATTAACATCTATATTTTCAAAGATAATAACATATGGTTGGTATTTATCCAACCTATCAAATTATTCCCAATACCTTCCACCATATGATATTATAAAGCCTATAACAACTATCCTTTATAATTATTATTATCTAAAATTTAGGAATAACAAATTGTTATGCGAACACAAGTGACATATGAAAGAACCCTAGAGGGGGTAATTAGGGTTTATGGAATGGAAATGTAAAAATCAAAATTTGACACATAATGTAGAGTGGTTCGGAAATAGAATTGCTCTACTTCTATTACCAAAAGGGTTTACCTTTTGGATTTTGAATCTTCATTGTGTTTATTTATGATCACTCATCTCTTAATTTAGGATCCTACTATATTAATATCCTTTTAGGGTTTGATTTACAAGTTAACCTAGTTATTATCTCTACGTTTATGGATCTAATAATCTAATGACATTTCTTAGAAACACTAGGCAACACACAACCTCAACATAATAAGTTTTGAGTAGATTTGGGGTTGATTATAAAGTATCTCACAAATGGGACAAATATGAAAGTGAAAGAACAATTTGTGAGTGTAATTTAGCTAGAAAGGATTAGATATTGCAATGATTGAGTAATTTCTAGCTGAATAGAATAAGTATAAACACCTTTGAAAATATCTTAGCTTGAGATAAATATGAAGTAAGTAGTTGAGAATTAATTGTAAGAAGGAGTAAAAAATTGATTTGTGTAATGAATTATAGCTCAAAAAGTTGTTTGTATGTTGCCTCATAAATTCTATTCATACTTATGCACCACTGTGTATTCATTGGATTAAAATAGCATAGTGTGTATATCTTTTAGCATTTAATGCTCATTGGTCACCTAAGTATGTTTAAACCTTAGATGAAAATGTTATCATTACCTAAACTAGTTGATAAGTTATATAAACTAGTAAATTAGTTTCATGTTGTACATAGTTGGTCTAATGAACATATTTGAATAGTAGGATGGTTTAGTAAACCAGTAGATGTGTTCTTTAGACTAATCGATTGTTTTACTCAAACCTTTTAATAGTTTTACACCTTGGGGAAAAATATTTTACACTTCATCTCAACCTTTAGCCTAGTTAGTGAAATTGGTTGGTTGGTTTCTGAACTAGCTAATCACTTTGGTAAAACAGATTAACGTGTTTAAATAGAGGCGAATGAGTTTATGAAGGAGAAAAACCCATGGACTAGTTAGTCAAACTAGTTTATGTGTTTAAATAGAGACAAATGGGTTTCTATAGAAGCAAAACCCATGGAATTCTTAGTAAAGCCAGTTAATGTGTTTCTGAACCAGTTGAATAATTTGTTACGTGTTTAAATAGAGACCAAATGGGTTTCTTTAGGATCATAACTGATGGACTATTTAGTCAAACCATCGATTGATTTTAAAACTATTCAATCTGATTTGAAAAAATCTATCAGTGTACTTAGCCAATTAATCTATTTGAGTTTTGACATGTTTAAACCCCTAGGTTTGAACCAACCAATTGATCGGTCTTAGAACAGATCTATTTTTTCCCGTCAAAACCATTATGATCGAAATCACTTTTTAAAAGAGTTTGTGATTAAAATCAACATCAAGTTTTTTTTTATCAGGATGAGTTTAAGGAAGATTTTAAAACCTATGATATAAGTCAAAAGTAGTTTTTTTATCCTATTTTATAAGATAAGCTAAGACATAAAATCTAAACCTTGAGGTATTGAGTCTTGGTTGTCTTGACATAGTGTTCTCTTTTGCTTCAAAACTTGATTGATCTTTTAAATATGCACTTAAGAAATGATTTGAGCAAGTGTGTTTTGACTTCTTTGTTGTTAAGCATATTTCATGCGCACTTATGCATCCATGTAAACACATTTGAATTCATTCATTATCATCAAAATAGTGTTTAAAACATTGATTAACCTAGGAGGTCAACACCATATACCTATAATCTCATGGAGTGCAAAGAATCATATCTCAAAACATGACCCAGTCACAAAAAATAGTGAAAGTACAATCATGATATACATCAACTCACAGTAATTAGATAACCGAAGGCACGACTTAGCTTGTGAAGAGATGATTCTTTGGAAATATTCAAGCAAAAAAATTGTTAATAGCTACATAAAATTTTTAAATCCAGTGCCAATAGTAAATATCTCATAATGTTCCCTACAACATATCAAATCAACTAGGCAAGGAGATTATGGAATAGTAAACAAGGTGCCAATCATCATTCAAGTACCAAAACCATAAACAATACATGAAGCACAAAAGAGTTAAAGCAAACAACCTACTCTTTTGAAATCATTACCTACATAAATTAAATCAAACGTCACTTACTAATCTTGCCATCCTAACAAAATCTAGTATCTACTATGAGACTAAGACTCACCAAGTAAACATCCACAACAAGACTCTCCACAACTCATCATCTTACTACTACAAACTAACATTAAACTTTCTCTATTAAAGTAGCAAATCCTACAAAGGAACAATGGGTATGAACCTTGTCCACTTGTGAGGTGGTGGTATATGAGTAGCTATCATACAACATAACCATTAGTAGCAACATGAAGTATAAAAGAGTCAGTTCCTATCCCAAGCAGACAAGGGGACCAAGTTCTTCCACACATTAGTCAAAGCTAACCATAAAAAGAACTTCATATCCCAAGTGGAGAGGCAGGATGGCTCCCTCACTACAAGTGAGAAGCAGCTTGAGGATGAATTTAGTGAGTACTACAAGAAACTAATAGGGACCTCAAGACAAAATCTGGAGGTTAACCACCTTGTTTTTGAGCAGGGGAGGAGGGTGCAGAAACATGACAGCACCAGTGACCCACAGGGAGGTAAAATAGGCTCTTTAGTCTATTGGGGATGAAAAGGCTCCTAGGCCTGATGGGTTTTCAGCAAAATTCTTCAAGGCATCGTGGCAAACGGTCAAAACAGATGTTTTGGCAGCTATGCAAGAATTCTTCACTACTAGCATGTTGTTGAAGCAGCTTAACCACACCCTCATCTCTCTTATTCCCAAGAAGGAACATGCTACAAAAGTCATAGACTATAGGCCCATCTCTTGTTGTAATGTAGTGTTCAAAATCATCACTAAGATCTTTGCAAATCGACTTAGTGGCTGCTTGAACAATCTCATTAGTAACACCCATGGAGCTTTTATCCAGGGTAGGCTAATGCCTGAAAATATCTTCCTTACTCATGAACTCATGAGAGAGTACAATAGGAAGAGAACTTCCCCCAAATGCATGATGAAGATTGATTTGAGAAAAGCATATGACACTGTTAATTGGCAATTCCTTCAGCCTATTTTGGTGGGGCTGGGCTTCCCACCCAAGTTCATTCAATGGACTCTTGCTTGTGTCACCACCACATCTTTCTCACTGGTATTAAATGGTAATGTATGTGGTTTCTTCCAAGGTTAATAGGGGCTCAGGAAAGGGGACCCATTGTCACCCTACCTCTTTGTTTTATGCCTGGATTTCCTTAGTAGGCTCCTTCACATGAATGCTCATAGTCCATAGTTCTCCTACCACCCTAAATGCAGGAAGCTAGGCATCACCCACCTTACCTTTGCTGATGATCTCATGATTTTTTGCAAAGGAGATCCCGATTCTGTGCAAGTGTGGATGGATACCCTTATGGAATTTACCAACTGCTCTGGCCTCCACATCAATAATGAGAAATCAGAGGTGTTCTTAGCAGGAGTCAAGCAGGTAACAAAGGAGAAAATTTTGCAGATTACCAATATGTCCCAGGGTGCTCTGCCCTTTAGGTATCTGGGGGTCCCTCTCAGTCCCACCAAACTAAAGGCCATTGATTATGATGCATTTCACTCTGCTATCACAAATGCAATCAGTAGATGGAACAACAAGACACTGTCCTATGCAGGGAGAGTTAAACTTGTCAGATTAGTGGTCTAGGGTATTTGTTGTTTTTGGCTCTGCATTTTTGAGATCCCTCAAAGAGTTATTAACAGAATACTTAGCCACTGTAGAAGTTTTGTTTGGGATGCAAAGCAGCCCCTCATTGCATGGGATGACATGTGCTTACCGAAGACTGAAGGAGGTTGTGGTATTAAGCACCTCAAGACCTGGAATGCAGCACCGATGTGTAAGTACCTATGGAATATTCAAAGTAAAAAAGACTCTCGATGGACAAAATGGATACACCAAGTGTACCTCCAAGAACACGATGTGTGGGCTTTTACAATGGGGCAGGGAACTTCACCACTCATGAAATCAATTTGCAAGATTAGGGACATGTTGATTTGTCAAGCTGGTACAGTCACTGAAGCAAAAGAAATGTTACATGGCTTTGTGGAGGCAAGGAAGTTTTGCACTAACAGGGCATATGAACATTTCATACCGAAAGGGGAGAAAATGAGGACTAGCTCTATCATTTGGAATAACCTACACATACAGAGGCAGGCCTTTATCCTATGGCTTGCGGCTAGGGGGAAACTCAAAACCAAAGATAGACTCACCTACATGGACATATCACAGATATGCTCACTCTGCAACCAGGGCAATGATACACATGCCCATCTCTTCTTCCAATGCAGTATCGCCCACAATATTTGGCTGCATGTTAGAAGATGGCTAGGAATTGCAAGAAGATGCACCACCCTGGATAGCACTATGAGGGCACTTAGAAAATGTAAGAGAAGAACCCCACAACACAAGCAAGCCAGGATGCTAGCTCTTGCAGCCACGGTTTACCATGTTTGGAAGGCTAGGAATATAGCCCTTTTGGAAGATGTAACACCAGACATTGATGCCTTAGTCTTCCAGATTAAGCTAGATGTTTATGGGATTTTAAACAACAGGAAACATCGAGCCTCTGTAAATTTCTAGCTCTAGTCTTTAGCTCATGTTCCCTTCTTCCCTATCTAGCTGATGTTTTGCTCTTGTAGGATGACACCCTCACGTTTTGTTGTATGAGGGGTATCCTAGGTCACCTTAGGTTGGTTTTTGGCCCAGGAATACCTGGTGTTTCTGTACATATATATGCTTCATATATATCATATATTTTTACCTTGATAAAAAAAAGTATAAAAGAGTCAGCAACACCTCTCCACTAAAACATGTAATAATAAACATTAGCACAAAATTTTCCCTAAATCTCATATGGTAGTGGTATTTTAGTACTATCCAAGTGTCCCAACCTTCAGTAGCACATGAAACACTATACAAGCCAAATATTTCCACCTATAGTAGTTAGTTATTGTAGTACTATATATTCAAGGTCACATCGGCAAGTCAGGACCACATAACTTGGTGCGGGGAAGGTCGAACATCTAGTTAAGCATCTAAACATTTTTTAGTATCTTGAAGACCAAATTAAAATGTAACCCTTCTAGAAAATAGCCCATAACCGCAAAAACCAAGTGTCATTAACATTAGTAGCGTTAATTGCATAAGAGTAAGCACAATCTCTTCTATAAATATTTCATCTGCACACAACATTTAGAATTGCTTAGGATGTTCCCCCACACCATTGAGTATAAGTCATCATTTGTATAAATCATAATTTATAAACCCTAATCATAAAATTGATAATTATGTGCAATTAATTATAGAAGTTATTGTAGAGTTAGATGTTCTATTATTATGTGTATTATTATTTTGTGCTAGTAATATAGAGTATTAGATTAAAATTTTAAGATATATTAATTGGATAAAAAATTATTTATTGATATCTTAATTATTTTTTATTAATTAATAATTTTATTTTTAACCTTTAAACCCAACCTTCTAACCTTACCACTTCTAGAAAGGTTTTACCTACATACAACATTTAAAATTCCTTCTGATGTTCCCTCACACCCTTGAGTATGAGTCACCATTTATATAAATCATAATTTAGAAACCCGAAATATAAAATTGATAATTAAGTATAATCAATTATTAAAGTTATTATAGAGTTAGATGTTTAATTATTATGTGTATTATTATTTTGTGCTAGTAATATAGAGTAGTAAGTTAAAATTTTAAGATATATTAATTGGATGGAATTTTTTTTTATTGTTACCTTAAATATTATTATTTATTTTTTAATCCTTTTATTTTTAATCTTTAAACCCAACCCTATAACCATACCACACTATTTCCCCTTAACACATTCACTTTCTCTTTTACTAGTTCCAGCTGGTTGGCTTCCAACCCAACCTAACCACACTAAACCCAACTAGTTCACCTAATAACCCCCTTATGTAGCCTAAAATTTTATAAATTTTCATTACCTTCTCCATGATCCCTACCCCCTGTCCAACAAGCCACTACAGTTCATGTTTCATGCCAGGCCAAATGCATGCAGTGGACCTTCCCCTTTCCATGCATAAGTACCATCACTTGTCTCATTTTGCAACTACTTTACAATGTCTTCTCACCAATTTTTTCTTTCCTCATGCATCATCTATCCCCATAATCTTCTTCTTCTTTCTTATGCATCACAAATCCATCACCTTGACTTGGTTATCTTGTTTTTGCATGCCATAGAACCCCTATAAAATTCCCTCATTTCCTTTTTTCCTTTTTTTGTCTTATATTCTCCACAACCTTAACCTCCATAACTCCATATTCTTCCTTCATTTTTCTATTGGTTTTTTTTACCCTAAATCTCCCTTCCCCCATATTTTTTCCCACTATTATCCCCTCAATTTCTTACATTTTTGTTATGTAGCAACCACCACCATCATAGCTTGCAACCGTCCTCTTTTTTGGTCTGTTCCTTGGTTAATTTTTCTTTATCCTTCCCCCAACATTTTCACAATAACCGAACACCTTATACCTTCTTGTTGTGAAATTATTATAGCCACACCACTACCAAGTTCCCTTTGTGTGAAACCTTCTAACGCCATTTTCCAGTGAATCTAGCACCAACGATTGACCCTTGGCAGTTCAGGCTTGACCAACCTCAACCCCATCTCATTGAGAATCTTCTAATGCAAGCAACAACCCATCTTCCTCCAACCGTTACTATAACACTATCATGAGCCACAAACACCCCTCTTTTCTTGCTACTAAAACATCAATGCTTCCACCAGCCTAATAGTGTGAAATCCTAGTCTTTTTCACCATTATCTATGTAAATAACAACCCAAATCCCAACCCCTTTGTGTGGGTTCCTACCACTGAACACCACTACCTTGTATGAGCTTTATGCATAGCTAGACACCACCTTATGGCAATGTGATTCAGTGTTTTTGTGCCTTACCATCACATCCTCTTATTTTAATCCTCATTTTTTGTAGTGTGAACCACCAAAAAAACCTTTACCTTTGCATGATTTTCTTGGTACCAACTATTATTCATTTGTTAATGATATTTTTTTATTAATTTGAATTAGTTTATGATATATTGTTGGGTTTTGTTAATAAGAAAGAGAAAGAGGAAGATTAGTAGAGGCTTAGGTTTACATCTTTTGGTATTATTTGTTCTACTATTGATTGGGGAAGAGATAAATCTAAATACTTCATAGATGTAGGACTTAGTTGTGATCGTGATAGGGTTTAGTTTAGAATCATAGTAGGTTTTAATTTGATGAAAATGATATGATGTTGGGTTAGAAATTGAAAGAATGGACAATATGATGCTTTTATGTGCAAATTGTCAATGATAAATAATGTATGATAGCATGTTGTTGTTTATTAAACATGTACATTGTCACTTGTATTTTAATATGAAAAGCTATACATGAGAATATATAACATTTTGTTAGAATAATATGAATGATTATGGTTAGGGTTCCATTTTGGGATTTTTTCCTTTCCAAGACCTGCTTTCCATGCTAAGTAGTTTAGTACACTCCTTGCACATTTTAGATATATATTTAGAAAATCAAGATTTTTATTTTATTTTTTAGATATATTTTGATATATAGCATATTGTTTTTTTTATTATAATTAAGATTAGTTTTAGATAATTATTTATTTTTATATTCTAGGGCTAGAAAGGTAAATTTAAATATACTATGATTCATGTCTTAAGTTATTATGTGGGATTAGCATGAAATTTATATGTGAGAAAATTCATACTAGGGTTTTACATGTGTAATATGTTAGATTCATGCTTAAAGGTAGTGTAATCTTTTTTTTTTTATGCCGTAGAATTTACTTGCATGATGAATTATTCTAAATTATTATAATTTTACTTTTTCATGATAAATATATTTGTAATAAAATTTGGTGTTAAATCATATATAAAGTGGGAAGTAGGGTTTAAAAGGTATTTTGGTCATCGTGAATGAAATGTTCCTAGTGAGAATAATTTTACCAGTTGAGTTAAGAGTTGGCCATAGAATAATTTTGGAAATAGTTAGATGAATGGATTGGATTTTTTAGAATTGGATATTCATTTGGTTCATGGTGCGAGGTCTCTATTTAGATCCTTATAGATTATAAATGTTGAGACCCTTATGGTCATTTGGGTTTGAAATTGGTGATTGATTTATTGTAAAAAGCCCTCATGGTCCTTTGATTTTATTTATGGCTAAATTGTTATTGTTTTGTATCTTAGTATCCTTAGTTAATAATATTGAATTGAATAAGACACTAATCACTTAAATACAAAGACTTGAGTTTGGAAGGGAATCTCTTGACTCAGAATAGGCACCCAAGTGTATAGGTGGACATTCAGGCCAAATGGATCACTTCTTGTCTATAGGTATTTCATACATCCTCTAGAGTGTACATGTACTTAAGAATTTGGGTGATGAGGTTTAGTATGGGAGATTGTTATGTTGTGTGGATTCCTTGTGATCTTTGCCCTGGAATTGAGTTATTTGAGTTGATAATATCTCTTTAACAATCATTATCTTAGATATGGGATTGTATTCCTCTCAAAATTTGATTATTAGTTTATTGAGTTAGATTATAAAGTCGCCATAATACTTCATAAATAACTTGATAAAGGTTGGATTGTTTGGTGTAATCAATAAACACCATGTTAATTATGGAATAGGAGTTGTTGGTATCTTATAATTGTTGTAAGTTTCGGAGCATGTCTTTTTTGGGCCCTTATTAGGAGTTTGATTAGATTAATAGTACATGGTTTATTTGCGAGATCCTATCATCTTAGATATTTTCATCGCATGTAATTTTATGCTTTGGTATAATTTTTATTATTGTATTTTACGTACAATATGGGCATGCTACCTATTTAGAAGTATTGTGATTTACTCAGTATGATAAAGTTGTAGTGACAATATCATTTTTAGGTTGTTGTAGGCTTTTGGTGGAAACCTAGATGGGCCAGAGTTTTGTAGGGTTATTTAGTGTCCTTTATTTTAATTTTGTGTACTGTTCTTGAGGTTCCCTTTGAAACCTTCAAGTGTTGTAAAATTCTTTTTTTATTGTATTTGAAATATCACTACTTCACTTATGTTAATTTATTTTGGTTTTGGCATCGACTTTTGATTAGGTGTTGACCATATCTAATCTTTGTATATGAGTTATTTTACCATCACAATCACTATGAGTTAGGTATTGGCTGCACTTTCTTTATGTTGGATGTGGCATAATACCTGATATTTTATATAATTGATTCCACTAAAATAAAATTTTTAAGTAATATATTTTAGGTGTTTTATATTTGAATACCTCAACTAATAGCGAGCCAACAACAACACTACCATTCCATTTGACGATGAGGTATTAGTTCCCATATCGCATTATCCATAACCACATTACACATATTAGTAAATCTACATCACATGCATAATCTCATCAGAAACCAAGATATAATCTAAAATCAAAGTGATCAATTCATTATAACTAAGTAAACCAAAATTGATGGAAAGAAAACTAGTAATGAATTTATATTAAAACTAACTTCAGGTCATTTTTATCACCATGCATATTTCAACAAAAACCAATGGAACATGTAATAAATACTTTAGTTTCTCATAATTATTGTATTTACTTGAAATTGAAATTGTCGTTGCCATAATTATGAGTTTGATTCATTTTTTTAAAAAAAATTAATTCTAAGATATTAGATAAATAAATACAACTAAAAGATAAATTAACAATAAATTCTTATTTTATTTTTATGTTTTTGTTAGGGTGAGGTAATTATAAGTCAAAAAAAAGAAATAAAAAAAAACTCATGTTTTAGCAAGGATTTGACCCTCAAAGAAAAAAAAAACACTTACATATGTAAAATTGTAAGGCAAGAACTTCATATATAGCTACTAGGGTAATGTATATCATGCAATATATGTCATATAGCTCAACATGTTAAAACACCATGCAAAGGGTTGCATAGTATAGGAAATTTTCATTCACCATATCATCCAAATAATATAGTTAGGATGGTTCATGAAAATAATTATGGGTAAATAAAGACGAATTAAAGTTTATTTAAACAATTAGAGAGAGAATTTAATAAAATGCAAACCCAGAATGGCCAATTCAAAAGAAAAAAAAAACTAAATAAATTATCATAATGAATCTTTACTATAGATAGATCAAAATGGCTTTTGAGTCTTTACAAGGTTTAGTTGCTCTTTGATTGAATTAAGCAATTTAAAATATTAATGTGAAGTTGTTTGCATAAGTGATGCAATAGCACATTAGCAAAGCTTTCTTATAGATATCAAGTTTGAATCTTAGCTGAACCATAAAAGTTTTTATTTTTTATTTTTTTATTTTTATCAAACCTCTCTAGCTACATAATGATAAAAAAAATTGGTCTCCCTTAAAGCTAGCATGTACTAGTAGTTCAGCTCCTATACCATGAAACCCTTTTGCATGGTGCTACACCCTGTGAATTGTAGTATTTTAGCTAATTTAAGAAGGACAGAAAATCTCATGCTCCCCTTAAATAATATTTCACTTACAATGACCTAATTTTTCACTATAGAAACACAAAAACAAGAAGAAGAAGAAGAAGAAGAAGAAGAAGAAGAAGAAGAAGAAGAAGAAGAAGAAGAAGAAGAAGAAGAAGAAGAAGAAGAAGAAGAAGAAGAAGAAGAAGAAGAAGAAGAAGAAGAAGATGATGATGATGATGATGATGATGATGATGATGATGATAATAATAATAATAATAAAGGGGGGCATATTTTACTAATGAACAACATATTTTTCACATAGAAAAATATAAAATTTTCACGAGCATAAAAATAAATCTTTCACCAACATAGAGAATAATAAAAAATAGGAAAAAATATCTTTCATCACTAAATAATATTATATTCATCAAGAAAATACTATCTTTCAACAACAAAAAACATCTTTAACCAACACATATCTTTTTCCACAAAACAATATATCTTTCACTATGGAGAAGTATATGTTTCACCAACACATGATAAATCTTTCACCAATACATAGGATATCATTTAAAGCTAACAAATATTCTTTTATAAAAAAATGATCTTTCACCATTACTTGCCATATTTTTGACCACTATATACCTAAACTTTCACCAATGTTAAATATATTTCACCAACAAATATAATAATTTTTTTAATACTTATCTAAGCATATATTACCACTCATATCTATATCTTTCACTATAACCAAACTAATTTTTCACCATAACAAAGTTGACATTTCACAATCATTGAGTTGATCTTTTACTATTATTTTGAATATGTTTCAACATTTTCTTTTTGCTTTTTCTACATTGTTTTACTATATTTTCAACATAAATATACCTATATTTCACCCCTAAAAAATATATGTATCTTTCACCATAATTTTACATACTTTTTACTTGTATTCCATTAAAATTTCATATGGCTTTTCTTACCGGAAAAAGGGGGAATCCACGTAATGAGGGTTCGGTTTGAGTCCTTTTAATCCCTAACGGGATCATTAAACTAATTCTCGTTAACAATGAAGTGAATCATTTGTTGTTGGTGCTAGTGATCAAAGACGTTTGATAAAAGAGATTAAAGATGTGGTGGAGCACAACATGGAAAGGCAGAGATTGAAGACGAAATGAAATCTATCGTCAATAGTGTCTATTTGCTCACACCACCACATAAGTAATCTTTCGCCAACAATAACAAATAATGGTAGAAAGTAGAGTGATGAGAAAGCGAAGAAGACGACGTAAAGTCCATGCTCATAGAAATGGTTTTCCATTTTTCTTTTCTAAACCACGTGATGTGGCACCAGTCGCATGGTGTCAAACTGCACGATAGGCTTCCCGATATAAATTTCTGTGAACAAAGCACATAAACAACACATATATGTCATCGTTAAAAAATTCATCTATACGCATCATTAAATTATAGTAATAATAGTGTCCACAAGTACTACTCCCTCAGTAAAGAAATATATGGCATTACAAATTTTGATGGCAAACTTTGATTATTAATTTTTTAAATATATATTGATAAAAATTATAAGAAAATATTATTAGGAAAGTATATTTCAAAATGAATATGAGAATTATATTTTTTGATTATAATGTATTATAATTTTAGATAAATTAATAGTAAAAATTTATCCTCAAAATACGTAATACCATATATATATATATATATATATATATATATATATATATATATATATATATATATATATATATATATATGTTGTACAAAAGGAGTATTTGTCAAGGTTATTTGTATCTTATTTATTTCAACTAGATGCAAAAAATCTTAAAATACATGGTATCATAATAATTTGAATTTCATATTAACGAGGGAAAATATTTTAATTTTTATTTGACATTATATATTGCCAAAATTAGTTTATAAAATTAAAAGAGATCATGAACTTATTATAAAAAATATAATGATGTAAATATCTTTTATACAGGACCACCATTATTGTTAGGATTAAATAACACAGATATTGATCTCATTTTGACAAATAAAACACAAAGTATTAAAGTTCATAACAAAAAATTTAATATACATAGCTCTTAATGTAAAAGGAATTATTGTCATTATTACTTTGAAGTTTCATGAACCAGTACAATAAGAAATATTTCGGTCAACACCAAAATTGGATCCATTATCATCGTAGGATGTATGGCAAACAAATGTGTAACCTTAGCCTTGGAAAGTGTGTATATAGTAAAGAAAATTTATACTAAAAAAAGCTAGAATATGAACAAAGATATTATAAAGCAATTATTAAAATGTTGGTTATAATGAAAATCACAAAAATAACAATGCTAATATAAATATAGATCATTGCAATAATAAGTACATTAAGGATGTAAAAAATATATATTATGTACATTAATTTTAAAACTAATTGAATTATTTGTACTTATTATATTATTTCTAAAATTAAGATCTCAAGATAATTACAATTATTTGTATTTCAAATTTGTACTATTAACATAATTACTGCATTGCATAAAAAAGTAACTAAATGTAATACTCCGAAATTTTAGCTAACCCTAATTTTTGAGTAATTAATATTATAACCTAATCCTAATCTCAAAAAATAAATATTTTCACCCTATCTTAATTATCCAACTCTAGAATTTAATCTAATACCCAAATTATCAACAATTAATATATCATATTATCCTAACTTATATTGCATTGATCTTTATTTAACCAAAAATCTAAAAATACTAAACCTTATTGTTTTCCCTCTTTTTCTTTCTCTCTTTTCCCTCACTCGGCCAATTTCCCTCATTCTCATTTTCCCCTTTCTCCTGCATAGAACATTGTCCATAGACAATACTCACCCATCCCACATTTCCTACCCCTGCATAACCATCCCTTACTCCTATCAACTCCCACCTCCTGGGCATGAGGGTTGGGGTTGGCAATTTTCTTCACCTCCCTCACCATTGCTCTATAGGATATATATACATACACCTTCTCCAAATTAAATCCTACCATATCCCTCTCTCTCTCTCTCTCTCTCTCTCTTTTTTCTACAACCAAACCACCATCTTCCTCCCTCCTTCACCACCTCCTTTTTGTTACCAAAATCACCCCCACCGGCGAGCTCAACTGCGGCATGAATTCCAGCATTGACCATCTTTTCTATTTCCTCCCCTATGCATCGGCCACCTTTGCCACAACCTACCCCCTAGCAGTGGCCACCTTTACCACAACCTACCCTCTAACACTGGCTAAAACCACCAATCCTACCCCCTTTATTCGGCCATTTCCACCACAACAACCCCACCTTTGGCTAACTCCACTGCTTCCCTTTTTCTTTTATTCTTTCCTTCCTTGCTACACCATTTTTCCCACATCCTAAGCCTTCTCTTTGACAGCTTTGGCCAAAGCTCCCCCCTTCACTTCGGAAGCTTTGGCTGAAACCCCCATCCTCTATTTTCCTCTCCTTTGGTTATGCAACTTCTTCCCAAACAATACCCTTATTGGGTTAGGTTTCTTCCTCCATTTATGCTCCTATTTCCTTAAGCATTTCCTTACTTAGGTGGTTTGATCCTAATGATATTTTATTATTCTCTTCTTAGGTGATTTCCACGTGGTCTATGAAGAGGTGGAATAGGTTTTGTAAGCTTAGAGATCAGAGTCATTTTGTAAGGATACACTACAAGAAAACATGTGTATAGCGATGAAAATCGTCATAACTGAAAGCCAGATTGTCACCAATAAGAAGTCGTAGCAATAAATTGATCCCTATAAATGTTTGTAGCGACAACTTATTTGTCATCGCTATAGGTTTTATAGTAGCGACAATGGCCATCGCTGAAACTATATATGGCGACAACTAAATTCAAATTCTATTGACTTTTTTTTTAATTTAAATTTTATAGTGGCGCTATGTCATTGCATTATGTGTTTTCTATGTCAACATATTTTAAAATTTTAATGTTTTTATTTAAATTTTATGGCGGCGACTTATATAATATTTTTACAAATAGAAAGGGAAATTTTTTTTGCCACAACATGTCATCGCTATAGTTGCTTACTTTGTTATTTTTTTAATGCATCATTTTCAATGATTAAAATATGAGTGCACATAGACATATACTATTTAAAATATATATCAAAATATAACGATAATAAACAAATTTAAAATAACATATGTTTTATATAATATAAAATATTGTCTCATCTACAATTATACTAAAGTGTACCTTAGAAAAAAAAACTAAAATCCAATGAAGATATCATTATCTTCGTCTTGATGCTGAGAAGGATTAGGAGGCGGAGAAGCCTAGGAAGGCTATGGAGGGATGTATTTCATTATATGATCTATGTGTTCATTCATACAATCTGTCCTGGCATCGTGGCTTCAAACCAGCTCCAATATTTCACCAATTCTGGGATCAGGCTGGGCAGCAGTAGATTGAGATGTGTTAGGCTAAAACCATGAAGTTGGAATAGAGATAGAAGCAC
Organism: Tamarix austromongolica; assembly: GCA_039764185.1. Lineage (NCBI taxonomy): Eukaryota > Viridiplantae > Streptophyta > Magnoliopsida > Caryophyllales > Tamaricaceae > Tamarix > Tamarix austromongolica. Next base: position 42,632,712 of record CM077814.1, read on the forward strand.
TGGACGAAGAAGGGCTTGATACTATGTGTCCAACACCTTTCCTAAAGCCTCAACGCTAACCCATAACTATATCAACTAAGAGACGGAGAGTCAAGGTGGGAAAGAGGGTGAAAAGGGGAATAGTTGAGTGTTGGAAATAAGAGACGGAGAGTCAAGGTGGGAGTTGAGGTGGTGGTGGATGCCCAGGTGGAAAGGGGTGGAATGAGGGTGGTGGTGCAGCCAAAAGATGGCGGCGCACAGTGGCGGCGTGGTGGGCGAAGGTGATGGAGGGAGGAGAGAGGAGGAGGAGAGGGAGGTATGGGGAGGTAGAGGAGGCTCCCCTGATTGTTTTGGAGGGCAGAGAGGGTGTTGGTTGAGCGAGATTGGAGGTGCATGGTGGTGCGAAGGCGGCGGGGGTTAATGAGGGGCTGATCAAGAGGGGAACTTTGCACGATCAGGATGGCTCATACAGGGCAAATCGAAGGAGTAGGTAGGTGTAGTTGGGTAGAGGGCCGACGACGGGGCAGTTATCTGATCGGGCGGTAGCACAAAGGACGAGATTTTCTAGGCTATAAAAATAATTTGAATTCGAGGTTATTTATGGGCTATATATAGGCTAATTGGAAGGGAAAATGACAGAGGGAAGAAGACAAGAGGGGGTGCAGGTGCCAGGCATGCCAATAGTTGGTGGAAGGCGGTGCGGGTCTGCCATGGTAGGGGCGGTTAGGTCAAGGGGAGAGGAGAAAAGAAAGGGTAGGGCACGTGTGAGAGGAGAGGAGGTTGGTTGGGTCAAATTGGGGAAAGAAAATGACGAGTGAGAGAGGGAAAGGACGACGTGCGGTAGCGGCCGGCGAAAAATGGGGCTGTAGGGTCGACGTTGCATGTTGCGCATCAGGGGAGGAAGAAGAAGGTTGGATTGGGCGGTCTAGGAAGAAAAGAAAGGGGGAATTAGCCGACTGGGGGGAAGAAGGAGGTGCGGCGTGCAGGCCTAGGCCACGCAGGAGGAAGGGAGAGGGGAGAGGGATTGGGCCACAGGCTGGGCTAGCTCAGGTCGGGGAAGATGAAGGGAAGAAAGAAAAAGAGAAAGGAGAGGAAAGAAAGAAAAGAAAAATAGGTGAGATGGGGGTATTTAAAATATTTTGATATTTTGGGATACTTATAAATAATAATATTTTAATATAATAATAATTAAATTCTCTTTTTTAGGTTAATTTAGGATTTTTGAAATATTTTTTCTAAATTCTATTTTAATTAGCAAAACACTCTAATTTTTTCCAATTAAATTATTTATTAATTTTCTCTTAATTTTTTCCTAATGACTTCCTCTTATTTTGAACAAAATAATTTATTTAATTAATTTTCATAATAAATCCTTAATTAGCTACAATTCTTAAAATTAGGGTTTTGGGGTATTTCAATAAAAGTTTCTTTCATTTCTAATTACCTTGTTTTATTTTTAATGGTTTTAGCTTTGTGATTGATGTAAGAATGGTTTGGTAAACCAGACTTATGTTAATTATGGCAATAATACCCAATATTTTAATTATACGCTTATGCTATAAATTAAAAATTTTCACTAGTATAAATTAAAAATTTTCACTAGGAGTGTTACACTAAAATAATCACAAAAGTGTACAAGCATTTATATTGTAATCTAGTCCTCAAAGTTGGTGTGAATCTCAAGTCAAGGAATAAAAGTGTTGACTTTATACCAAATAAGAGTGGAATCTAACATTTTTCTTCCCTAGATGCTATCTTAGATACGTTATAAGTACGCATTGATATATAATTAAACTTAGTAATAGTAGTTACTAAAGACACTTATCAAATTTAATTCAAGGTCATGCACACTTATTTTATAAATTAAATTGATTTTAACAATGAATTTTATCTTATTTTTTATTGGGAAAGTTTTAACAATAAGTCATTAGTCAATTACCATTCTTTTATTCTATTAATTACCCAATATAAATAGTTTAGTTTCTCCTAATCATTGCGTTAACATGACATTGAAATCTTCATTACCTTAATTATGAGTTTAATTTAATTTTTTTAAATGTGATTATAAGAGATAAGAAAAATAAATTTAAAGAAATAGTAAATTGACAATAGAGTCTGTTTTTTTTTAATATTTATGTTAGGATAAGGTGATTACAAGGTAGATTGAAAGAAATAAAAGACTCATGTCTCAGCAAGGATTTGAGACTAGGAAAAGGCAAAAATAAAAGAAATATGCATTGTGATATTAGGGTTTAAATTTTAAACTAGTAATCATTAGCGATGCATAGGGATAGGGACGGAGATAGGATGAGAAAAAAAAAACAAAGACTTAAGAAATAAAGAAATGTCAATTTCAAAAAAAATTAGAACATAAGGACGAAAGAAATTGATAAAATATATAAATTATGAGTATAAGAACACACACATAAACGAGATACGTACTAATTTTCTAGTTTAATTAGTCAATATAAAAATAAACTATGCATAAACTAGATACATTTGCGCTTGTATAAGCATGATATGTTGTGTGGCCCAGAATATAGCCCCTAATCCTGAACTCAAGAAACCCCTACCACTAGCCTCCTAAAGAACATCAGCCACGTAACTCCAAGTCAAGCTAGAAAATCCTTTGGATTTGCCAACTCACAGTTTATAGTACTTTCAGTGCGATCGACAGCAGAAATCCACAGATGCTACATCGTCAGGAGCAACCTGCTGCATTTCACCGGTTACAAGCTCGATCTGGGCCGTCCGGCAATCAATGTACACAGCTTCCTTGCCTTCCATTCCAATGCCTTGAATACGAGAGATGCGTCTAAGGTAGGCTACGTACAAGTTACAAGGGAGTTTCAATTAAAACAGAAAAAAAGAAAAAAAAAATACTACTGTGCGGCAGCCAAGATTTGAACCTAGAATGTAGAAGAAAGGTATGTCCGTGTGCTGCTGCAGCACATACGCACGCGGTACGCATGCAGCTTCAAATTAATATTTTAAAATCTTTAATTTTATCAAAGAACGACTCAATGTCGCAAAAGAGTGCATCTATAATACACGTCATCATTCGGTATTAGTCTTTAACATTGATGGATTTTTTTAAAAAAAATATATATATAATAAAAAATTGATTATTCGGTATTAGTCTTTTCTTAAATTTTGCCTCCAATTAAAGTGGTCGGAACAACTTTAATTCCCCACTATCATCCCCTCATCATCTCCCAAAAAAGTGGGCCCGCCACATCCGTACGGGGAACAACTAACAAGGCCAATAAAACGAGACGCTTACGTCATCATTAAACATCTCTTATCATTAATACAAAACAAAAAAAAAAAAAAACCGCTTGACATATTATATAATGTTAAAATTAGTTAGTCAAAAAAGAGAGAGAGAGGTCGTGAACTTTATTATTATTACAAATATAATGATGTAGAAATCTTTTACGCCAGACAACCTTAAATAATGCAGTATAATATGCTATTTTGACGAATGAAACGCAAATTATTCGAATTCATTACCTAATAAGGAAGTAAAATCAAAGTATAGATCGGCCGTTAAAGTTAATAATTTACCTCGTAGTTAAGTAGTGTTATTATTATTACTATTATTAGACTGAAGTTTCAGGAGCCACTGCAGTGAGGAGAGGAGTATACTATATTAATTTATGAATTTTTTTTTCAAAAAAATAAAAAAAATAAATAAACACGCAATTATAATGAACTAGGTTGTATTTAATTCTCATCTGGCCGGGGAAGACAGCATCGATGGAGAAGACGTCTTTGCTTGCTAGCTAGCGGAAGTCCTTCCAGGTCGATGGCACAGAAGACAGAAATGCTCCATCGAAAATGGTACCGAGCTTCCCTTGTCTGTCTGTTGCGCTTCGGACACACTAAAAACAAACACATATGCATTGAGCGTAGACATTGATTGAGCTTGCTTGAATTGAATTCACCGATCGGGAGGAATTAAAAGGATCCGTCAAAGAGAGTGCCGGCGAGGGCTATCGAGGAGAGATGATGGTCGGTTCCCGAATTTGGCGCCGATCATCATCTCTCCTGCGACAGGCCTCACCTCCCACTGTCGGATTCTTCACCCTACCTTGCTGGCTAAGAAATTGGGCTTTCAGTTTCAGCACTTAGGGGCGACCTCTCATTCGTCCCACCACCTTAAATGCTACTCTGGTCTCTGGTAATAATTATTTGTTTTTTTTTTTAAAAAAAAAACAGACGGGTACTAGCTGGAAAAATAGTACTGCTGTATTGTAACTTGTAATAATGGGTCAATATGGTTGGTAGGCCGAAGTCTTTCCCCTCCCACTCGCTGCAAATACTGTAATATATATAGCCTTCATCGTACTAATACCATAAAGGAAGTTCACATTTTAGTGTACCCACCTTCATTTATCCGGGTAAAGAAGCGGTTGGACTCGGTACTAGATTGGTTAAGATTATATTATTTGAGTCAGTATGGTAGGTCAAGCCTTTCGCCTCCTCCCACTCGCTGCAATGCTTTAGTATAAGGCTAACATCGTACGTACCATAATGGAACTCTAGTGTACCCACCTTCATTTATCCGGGTTACGAAGCTTTCGGAGTCGGTAGTTAAATGATTAATTTCATATTTGGATCTACTTCAAGATGGTTATTTTTTATTAATAATAATAATAATAATAAAAACTCCTAACAAGCCTTTGTATGAGGATACGCAAACCACTTTATCTCAACCACGGTGGTTTTCATATTAATTCACAAATTATTGCTTGGCACGTGATGTCACATCAAGGCTCGTATTCGGGAGGCAAAGCTTATTTTATTAGCTTTGACTGACTGGTCGAGCCGTACACCTATCGCCGACAATTACTTGGAACGGTAGTTGACGACGATTAGTCATCAGAATTAATAGAAGACCGTACCCTCCTATTTTTGTTCTCGCTTACGTAGTTTCTAAAAAACCTTTTAAGATATACCATCACCTCTACTTTTTTACCATTTTAAGTCGAATATATTTAATTATATAATTTTTTTTAATCACAGATTTTGAAAAAGGAAATTACACGTTACGTACGTAAGTAGTACCACTTTAACTTCGCAATGTTGTAGATGGTATTGCCTAGTAGAAATGATTTTGGTAACGAGTATTATATGTCAATCATATGTCGACGCGTAACAAGAAGGATGTGATCTTCGAGCGGATGAATATATAATACTCCAAACACGAGTGGTATATACGTGTTGTATTATAATACAAAAAAAAACAGTAAGGATCAGCGTAGAGAAGAAAGTAAAAAAAAAAAAAAAGAAAGAAAGAAAGAAAAATATATTCCTTGCTCTGTTCTTAAAAAACAGAGTGACTATAGGCTGTTTTTTCTAACACCAAGAAACTGCAGCAGAACCCAACATAAAAGCATAGCCCGTAGCACTTCTTCTATCATCCAAGTCACTAGCATAATCACTATCACAAAATCCGAATAAATCAGATTTTTCACCCTTTTTATATAAGAGACCAAAGTTAATAGTTCCCTATAGGTAACAAAGAATTCTCTTTGCAGCTAAGAGATGAATCTCTTTTGGACTTTCCATGTACCTACTAATCATACTCACAGCATGCATTATATCAGGACGAGTTGCCGTTAAATACATTAGGCTGCCCACTATCTGTTTGTACAGAGTACTATTAACTCTATCTCCTGGAGGATCCTTCACAAGCTGTATACTCCGTTCAGTTGGAGTTTTGACAGGATTGCAATTTGTCATACCAAATCTATTCAGCACCTCATGCAGATATTTCTTTTGACACAAAAATATTCCAATGGAAGATTGAACTACCTCTATCCCAAGAAAATAATGCATCATTCCAAGATCAGACATATCAAACTCATTCATCATCGATTTCTTAAAATTCTCAAACATGACCCTGTCATTTCCAGTATAAATCAAATCATCTAAATATAAGCATACCATAATCATCTTTCCACCATCTTCAATTTTGGTGTAAAGAGTATGCTCATATGGACACTTTTTAAATCCCTCCCTTAAAAAATAAGCATCTATACGACTATACCAAGCCCTTGGTGCTTGTTTTAGTCCATATAGTGCCTTTTTTAATTTGTAAACTTTTTGCTCACTACCAGACTTCACATAACCTGGGGTTGATCAATAAATACCTCTTCTTGCAATTCTCCATGCAAAAATGCGGACTTCACGTCTAGTTGGAAGATGGGCCATGAGTTGCAAGCTGCCAATGCAACAATCAACCGAATTGTATCATGTCTTGCAACTGGAGCGAACACTTCTGCGTAATCAATTCCGTACTCTTGCTTGTACCCTTTAGCTACAAGGCGAGCTTTGTATTTTTGAACATCTCCATTCTCCTTCAACTTTGTCTTGTACACCCAATTCACACCAATGGTCTTTTGTCCCTTGGGAAGATCAATCAACTCCCAAGTATTATTTTTCTCAATGGATGCTATTTCTTCATCCATATCATTTTTTCACTTTTGTTCTTTAGCAACACCTTCATAGCTTGTGGGATCACAATCTGAGAACAAAGCAAAATGCGTAAGAATATCCTCTAAGTCATCATGTCCAGGAAGTTGTACTTTACAGTCTGACATCCATGCTGGTCGCCTTGTTAATCGTTGAAGATTTGTGTTGTCAGATGTTTGCTGCTACTGATCATTGTTGCCGGGAGTTGCTGATGTGCTACTAGGATTTGTAGGCTAGTTTTCCATAGGAGCCACTACATGTTGAGGCTGTGCTGTTGTAGCATTATTTTCACCATCAAGATCCACTTGAATAGGTTGCGGGACTTCATCATTGCTCTTCCATGGCCAGAAGTTTTCTTCATCAAAAACTACATCTCGACTAGTAATCATCTTCTTAGTGATAGGATTATATAGCTTGTAGGCTTTTGATTGAATGCTAATACTAAGAAAGATGCATTTTTCTCCTTTTTCATCCAGCATTTTTCTTCTTTGATCTGGAACATGAGTGTAACCAATGCTCCCAAAAATTCTGAAATGATCTACTACAGGCTTGCGTCTGCTCCAAGCTTCTTTAGGGGTCATGTTTTGAACAGCAAAGGTAGGGCATCTATTCAGAACATGAATGCTCCAATTAACTGCCTCAGGCTAGAAACTTTTAGGGACTCCACTCATCACTAAGAGACTACGCACCATATTCATTATTGTGCGATTCTTCCTTTCACATACACCATTTTGCTGTGGTGTAGGCTGTTGTGAGTTGACGTTTGATACCCTATTCCTCACAGAATTTTGTAAACTCATGTGAGTTATATTCACCTCCTCGATCGGTGCGAAGTACCCGGATGCAACTTCATGTTTCCTTCTCAACAAGGGCCTTATAACTTTTGAAAGCAGTAAAGGCTTCAGATTTCTCCTGCAAGAAATACACCCATACCTTTCGACTGAAATCATCAATAAAGGTAATAAAGTATCGTTTACCTCCATTGGATGTGGGATTTATTGGCCCACAAAGGTCAGAATGCACCACTTCAAGCACTTTTGTTGCCCTGCGAACTTTTCCTTTCGGAAATGGGACTCTGTGTTGTTTGCCAACAACACAATCTTTGCACACTTCAGAGGGGGTTGTTATGGGAGGGAGCCCGGTCACCATATCTTTATGCAGCAATGTCTTTAACCCGCCAAAGCTTAAGTGCCCATAACTGTAACACCCCCATTTTTACTGCTAAAAATTTTCGTTTTGCGGAAGCGATAATTACAAAACCCATGGGTGTTACCGCCACACTCAGTATAAGTCTGGCATCCTCTACCGTTCTTATACTGAGTTCTAAGGCTAAAATATTACTTTACTTAAATAACATTAAAACAAAGGCAGGATAGAATTTCATTACAAATTACATTGTCCCGAATAAATACAAAAAGATCAGGCAAGAGTTGTAATGTAACAAAAGAGAAATAGCAGGGGACTTAAGAGTCCAAGAAATATCCGGACCAAAAGAAGTCGAGGCGAACACCGGATAGTCCTAACTCTCAACCCTCTATTTGAAGTTGTCAGACCCTACCCTCAAAGTAATCCTGCAAGGTAAAGACTGCCTGTGGAATAAGCAGGGGACCATGAAATGGAACCCGTCAGTACTACGGTACTGAATAACCCTTTATACCAAACTAATATGAAAAACTAGCATGGAACACATGCAAGGCATACGGTTAATAAGTACAAGACATTTAAGTATTCATACGAAGATTGACATACAATAATCATTTAGACAATCAAATTCTATTAAAGCCACATGCTACTCATTTTCATTTGTCTAAAACAACTGACAGCTTACCAGACTAACATGCCGAAGGTATTCTCAGAAGTAATGATAGAACCTAAACTCCAGCATAACAATTATAACATCAGCAGCATGACTCATATCTCAGCGTAACTCCCAACCAAATTTATAACATCACAAGTGTATTCCCAGGTAAGCTATAACATAATCCACAACATCAAAAGTATGATTACAGGTAGAATATGATAAAATACATAACATCACTTGTGTACTTATAGACACAGAATAATAATATCCGTAATCTCACAGGTACACTTACAGGTACAGTAAATTAAAATACAAAACATCAACGGTATATTTACAGATATAGTATAATAATATACATAACGTCACAGGCATACTTATAGACATAATACCCACACACGTAGGCCCGTAGGCTACTTAAGCCACAGGTAGGCACAACAACCACTACCAAACCAGTCCAATACCCAATAATAATCCTTCCAATCAAATCATATTATTTCCATTTTTATTTACTCGAGGGGGATACAATAATAACCCAGAGACATAACAGTACACCGGTCATACCGGCGCACAAGGCAACACGATACCCTCTAACCATCCAACCCAGAGGCATAACAACACTCTGGTCATACTGACGCACAAGACACACAGTACCCTCCTCACATCGGACACCTAATCCTTAAGTATCGATACTCCCTATAGGGCCCGTAGGTCACCTATAGAGTAGACTAGGGCCTTACAGGGGCACAACCGGCACACCAGAAACCCAAACAAATCGAAGACTCCTACCTCGTCTCTAGGATAGCTACCCCTAGAGAGAAACCATTCCCAAACTCGAGGTCTTTCACTTTACATATTAGTATTTTTATAATGTGATCACAGATAACACACATTACACATTTATTCTCATTTCCATACTTATTCATTTTCCCTTTATTTCCAATTATCCAAGTCAACCCTACGGTCAACGGTATAAAGAAAAGTCAAAATCAATACTAAGGTCAACCTACCAAAAGTCTAAGGCCATCCTATATCCAATTATTCACATTTGGGCATTAGGCCGAAAATGACCAAAATGCCCTTGAAGCTAATAATTATCAGATTAGTATCCATTTAAATACTAAGTCTATCTTATTTATTAATCTATCATGAAAAGGCTAGAATGAATAATCTAATTATTTGTTATATAATTTAAACAATCAATCATGTCAAAAGACCATTTTGCCCCTACATAGATTTTCAGCATATGAAACTCTATCATAAACTTTTGAAACGTATAAAACACATGATCGTAAAATCAACAACAGATAATACATGTTAGACATGATTTTCAGGATAAATATCATATCACACAAAAATGACTAAATTGCCCCTAGGGCACACATTCCTAATAATTATTTCACAATTATATCCAAACATGCTAAACTAATAGTTATATATATAATTATTATAACAAACATTCTCCCATCATTAGAATTATTTTTAAGTCATACTTTTATACCCGAAATATTTTATATCAGATACCATGCTAATTTTTATCCGTTTTCATAATAATAATAATTAACACATAATTATATTGAAATAAACCATGCTAAACATATTTCATACACCAAAAACCCTAATGTATTGTCACACAATTTTTATCATTTTAGTAGAGTATAACGATTACCTGAATTCCAGCAAAAACGTAAAATTAGCAGTATCCGCCAAAATTTATTAGGTCCTGCAAATTACCTAAAAATAATACCACATACAGAATTAATATCTATCAAATAAAATAATAATTATAGTATAAAAATATTTATTTTTCTAAAATTACCAAAATACCCTTACAATTAATATTGGTACAAAAATTTATTAAAACACTACGCAACTCAAGCTGCATGCAGCGTGAGTCATGCACGAGGGGAAGGGGCACGGCTGACTGGGCGAGAGGGTCGGGAAAGGCTACGAGGCAGGGGAAAGGAAAGGGCAGCAAAGGTGGTGGTTGGTCGGTGGTGCAGGGCGGTTGGAGGCTGGCAGGGCTGGGTCGAGGGTGGCGGGCTGCTGGGAGGTTGCTACGAGAGGTTGTGGCTGGGCTAGAAAAATTTCCAACAAAACAAAGAGGGAGGGAAGGGGTATATGGTTCGAAGGTGGTTGGTGCTGCGGGGGAAGGGTGGGCGATGGCGGAGCAAAGGGAGACACGACTGGGCTAGGGGCTGCTGGATGAAGAAAAACCGAGGGAGGAAGCTGGTCGAGATTAGGCTCGAGGATGGAGTTTCAGGCTGCCAGGTCAAGTGAGACAGTGGATGGCTACTGGCTGGTTTAGGCGATGGGCTGGTGCACGGTGCAGGGGGCTCAGTTGAGGTGGTGGTGTTGGGATGGAGGACGTTGGGCGACGAAAATGGAGGTGCAGGTGCTGGACGACGGTGCATGCAGGGTCATGCGATGGGGGTGTTGTTTGGTGATTGAAAATGGAGGGGAGTAGAGAGGGAGCTATGATGGGCAGAAGTTGTAGGCGTGCGTGTGTCTGTGAATCTGTGAAATGAAAGATGGGGGCTATTTAGTGATTGTTGCGACATCTATGGCATTCTATTTTAGATTTGTCTACAGACCTTGATTTATTGCTCCATGACTGATGTCCTCATCGGCTCTTCCCTTTTCCTTGATTATTGCGTCCCTTGTTGCTTCTGCCTTTTCTCTGATCGTCATTTTTAGGTGATGATGAATCAATACTGGTAGTTACTTGTAAGGCTTGCTCCTCATCATTTTGTCTTCTTAACTTCCTCTCATGAACTCGTAATGAATTTTGTAATTCATCAATTGAGAGTTCATCCAAATTCTTTGATTCCTCAATAGCACACACAATGAAGTTGTAATCTTTTGTGAGGGATCAAAGAATCTTGTCCACAACTATTGCATCATCCTTCTTTTCTCCATGGATCCGTATCTTGTTGATAATTGTCATCATCCTTGAGAAGAAGTCATCAACAGATTCTCCTTTCTTCATACGAAGACTGTCAAAATCTTCACGAAGTCCCTATAGCATCACCCGCTTTGATCTTACGTTTCCCTGGTACTTTCTTTTCATGGCATCCCAAATATCCTTGGAGGAATCTTTGCAAAGAATGGTCTCCAAGATTGTTCTGTCAATGGCTTGGAAGAGATAGTTCTTGGCCTTGAGATCCTTCAATTTTGCAGCCTCAAGCTGGGTTTTTTGTGCCTCTGTCAACTGCACATCAACTGGTGGTTCTGCAATACCAGAAACTACTATAGCCCAATATTCTTTTGACCTTAGGAAATTCTCCATCAACATACTCCAATGATCATAATGGTCATCAAAGCGAGGAATTGTAGCCTGAACGAAATTTTCAGATGACGATGCCATGAAGTACTGCTACTGCAGAATGCAATGCTGTTGCGAAGATTTGTGTGGACGCTCAAAATCACTTTTTCACTATTCTCTCACTAAACCGGCTCTGATACCACTATTGTATTATAATACAAAAGACAGTAAGGATCACCGTAGAGAAGAAATTAAGAAAAGAAAGAAAAATATATTGCTTGCTCTGTTCATAAAAGCAGTACACCACGTAATCTTTATATAGAGCTTGTAGACAACTAACTAGCACAAAATTAGGAATAATAACAAACAAATCTAAACTAAAGACTCCTGAACAAACTCTCTAATATTCTTCCATTATTCTCAGCATATAATCCTACTATGTAGGACTCCACTAATAGCTAGTTGACTAAGTAATCTTAACAATGCGATTGATGTTTAAAATAATTTATATGTTTACTTATATTAATAGAGTATACCTTCCTTCCTTTTTTCTTTTGTTATTTTATTTTTTTAAAATTTTTTAACAAAAATCTATCATTGAATAATTATACGGTTAAGCGTACCTGATTTAAATTAAATAGTAAAATAATGGGTGAAATTTTATAAATTGATCGAAGAATAAGTTAGTGAGGATTAAACACGTCCAAAATGACATATGTTAGTCGTTGGTCCCAAAGTTGAATGTTATAATATCTAATGTTGTATTGGCTTGCATGGTCGGCAAGAGTAATAGAATTTGTTTTTAGATATATGAAGGCATAAATATTTGGGATTTATTCCCATTTTGAGTTTTCCATCAAGGTACAAATGTTGAGTCTCTGTTTCAATTAAAAACATATTAATTAAAAGTGAGTATTGTAAAGTATAAATATTTAGGTTTTGTTTCCATTAAGAGATAATGGTTATACTTCATTTCCATCATGACATCAATGAAAATTACCAAAATGATCTTAAATTTAATGTTTGTAGAACATTATACCTTAATGGGAATAAAAATACCAAATGTCCATGCCTCTATAGAAAATTTAAAAATATTTATATCTTTATTGGTATAAGCCTAAAATGTTATATATACACTAAAAGAAAAAGACCTAACGTCGATGATCTTAATACCGATCAAAACTAATCTTCGGTATTTTTCTATAACACCTACGATTTATCGTCGGTATTGGAATATGCCACAAAAAAAATTAATTGAAAAAAAAGGATGAAAATTTTTTAATATCAGAAATTTCTCCCTCCAAAATATTTATTAAAATATCATAAAAATAAAATTGACGATTTATGTTTTAATACGGACAATAAGTATCGTCGGTAATAAGAAACATACTTTATTGAAATTCCATGGAGGAAAAATTCCCCCCAATTTTTTTTATTAAAGTGAAACTTTTATTATCGATGACATGGTCCTTAATACTGACGATATATCATGAGTAATAAATAAATAAATAATTAGTGAGGTAATATAGGATGGAAATATACCGCCAATGAATGGATAATAGTAAAATATTTATTATCGATGATAAAAAATTAATACCGATGATAATCATCGGTAATAAGGGAAACATTTTACCCCCATCCTAAGGCAACAACGAAATTTAAATTTCTACTTCCTAACACCGAAGATTTATCGTCGGTATTAAGAGGATCAATTTTTTTGGGTGAGGAAAATGACATCGTCTATTTAATTGTACCTTAATATCAACGATAAATCACTTAATACAGATGATTTTTAAGCATCAGATATATACCAAACGCAAGCCCTAATTATTCTTTTATCATCATCTTCTTTTGCTTTATTCATCTTTTCTCTGTAAAATTGTGCACTATCCGTCATATTTTCTATCAATCTTCATTAATTTTCTATGTTTTTTGTTTACATTTAAAGGTTTTTATGCTTGTAATATATTATCCTTAAGTATTATTTGGTTTAAAATGGCTAATAATGGTTCATTATTTGCATTTGCAGCCCAACCACTAGAGCACCACCGCGCTACCGCCGTCTCCTGGCAAGCAACCCTACAACATTAATTTGGTATACTTATTAATTATTTTTTATATTTATGGTAATATTTAGTATATTAATTAAATTGAAATAATTTTTGAATTATGTTATTATAGTTAGGGTTTGATTGGTTTATTATATTATTGTGTTTTGGTTTTGTAGAATTGATTTGATAGATTTTGTATAATTGGGGTATTAGATTATTTTATTTGGATTATTTGTATATTTAGATTAGATATTGTATATAGTTGTTATTATGCATGTTCTATTAGAAAAAATATTTGTATGTTTTAGTTTATGGCCGATAATTAATATATACTTTAGTATCTTAGAATGTGTATATGTTTTTAGAAGCAATATGTTAGTAGATTTTTAAATTGGTGACATGTTTTTTTTGGTGAGATTGTTAGATTTAATTTATATTTGTTACTAAAAATAAGATTATAGATAAATAGTTAGAAAGTTTAATTTTTATTTTTTTATTGTATAATAATAATAATTTATAGTGAGCTTCAGCTTAGTTATTAAAAAAATTGAAGAGATTAATTAATAATTAACAAAAAATAAAATTATAGAGAAAAATACTTCAAACAAATATGAAAATAAAAAAAATGTTCTTAACCTTAGATGATAATAAATAATTAATAATCTTGATGATTTTAAATGAAAAAAAACATTATTGACATTAGATGAAAATACATTAATTAATGATTTAAAAAAATCAAATCATTGATACTTTTTTTAAAAAATTTATATAGTTAAACCCTTGTGAAATAAAAAATAAATGAAATAAAGACAATGTTAACTTAAAATAAGGGTCTAATTTTTGTTTTGATTTTGTGCCATTTTTGTAGGTACTAAATTTAATTATTAATAAGATAGGTGAAAGTTATTTATTTGAAAAAAAATTAATAGATAAGATGACTATTAATAAGAGTTAGACAAGATTACAGAATCGTAGGTCTGACGAGTTTTGGATTGGGCTTCAAGTGTTCATTGAAATGGCAAAAATTGTCTAAATTTGGATGGTTCTATTTGTTTTCCTTGTAAGAATTGTAACAATATATTTGGCACTCTCCTAATGTAATTGAAAGTCACATACTACACTTTGGTTTTATGCCAACATATGAGAAATAGGCATACCACTGTGAAACAAAGTCATTGTCAATTGAGGATGAGAGAGGAGATGAAATGGCGCATATTTTGGGTGATTTTTTAGGTGGTACTCATGAGCCTTATGCAGAGGAAATCGATGATAATGAACCCTTAGGTGGTGAAAATTTTATTAATAGAGACATTAACAGGACTTTACGTGGTGGTGTGGGGAGTGATAGGGATCAATATTATGAATAATTATTTGAGAAGATGGAGATAGAATTATATCACGACTGCAAGAATTTATCTTTCCTCAACGTTTTAGTAAAGTTGATGTATCATAAGGTGTTGAATAAATGGAGTAATAAGTCATTTGATGGACTATTAAAGTTGTTGAAAGAAGCTCTTCTGGAGGGAAATAAGTTGTCTATATTTCATTACGATGCTAAGAACATGATGAGTAAGTTAGGTTTAGGGTATGAATTGATTCATGTATGCAGGTTTGATTCTATAATTTTTTGGAAAGAAAATGCTTAAAGAAATAGTTGTCCAATATATGGGACCTTTCGATGGATTGATGAATGTAAAAAGGGAAAAAATACCACATAAAGTACTATGTTGACTTCAATGTTGATATCAAAGACCTTGATAACTTGAATATTGTATGGCCAGTACTAATAGTGCTGTAGTCAACAGTGGTGATGAAGATGATATGAGAGACTTCATTGTTGAAGATGATAATGTGGAACAAGAATTTTTGGATGGAGATAGTGAAGGAGAATTTATTGATAGCAATCACATTTACGATTTTGATTAGTAATTGTTTAATAAGTTGAGTTTTTGTACTAACATTTATGATTCTATTCAATGTTATGCCCTTTGTTTATTTGTATGTATCATTATAATGTATATTATATATATATATAAATATTTTATAGTTTCCATAGTTTCTATATGGCCGATATTGTCATCCGAGGTCATGGTGGTGATGGCGATGGACGTGATCCATCGCGTCCTCGCAAATTATGCTCTAGGTGTCATAACTCAAAAGGTATAAATTTTGGTCCATTATGTTTGATTTCATCACTATTACCTTATGAATTTTATTATTTCAATGATAAAATTGTATATGCATGTTTCGAGTCCTAGGAGGAGGGCTAAAGAAAGAAATAGGGACAATATGATGTTATAGGAGTTTGAGAGAGGAGGTCAAAATAAGTTTGAGGTGAACTTTGATTTTCAAGAAAACATGCTAAACGTGATAGGTCTATATAGTAAATGATTAATTAGATGTGTTGGGAATAAAATTGAGACCAAGATACCTCTATATTATAAGAGGTGGTCATATGTCCCTTTAGAGGATAAGGTGAAGATCCTCCCAAAAGTTGAGGTAAAATTTATTTTTTGTCGTTTTAATTAAATTATAAAATGAAAATTATATAATATCTAACTTATGGTTGTGTATATATGTAGAATTATTTTGATTTAACTCCATGGAGGACAAATCCTTTATGGCATAGAATTAAATTAGGTATTATCTGAATGATGGATGATCGATACAAAGATAAAAAATGTAGTCATGATAAGAAGGATTGATAGGAAGACAACAATTACAAGCCTTCTTTCTTTGAACCATATGTGTGTCAAAGGTGTATGGATATTTGGACTTTAGAGGATGCAAAGGTAATATTAAATTTTGGTACACCAATTGAATAAAATGACAAATAAAGAATATGACCAAAATTACTATTTTGTTCATGAAGGCTTTGGCAGGAAAAAATGCCGCTAATAGGGCAAAACAAACCATTCCTTGTGAAATACCACAAAAATTTCTAATTTTAAAAATTATAATTAAATGAGGTTTTATTATGAAAATTAATTAAATAAATTATTTTTAAAAAAAAGGAAATTAATTAGGGCAATTCAAGAAGAAATTTATAAGTATTTTAATTAGGAGAAATTTGGGTATTTTACCTAATTAAGGATATTATTTTAGAAATTAATTAAATAAATTATTTTATTTGAAATAAGAAGGAGAAAATAGTTTCAAATTAATATTAATTTTATAAATAATTTAATTAAATAAAATTAGGGTGTTTTTGCTAATTAAAATGGAATTTATGAAAAATCTTTCAAAAATCCTAATTTATCCTAAAAAGGGATTTAAATATTATTATTTTTAAATATTCATAATTAATTTAATTAACCTAATCCACTATTTTTCACTTTTCCTTTTTTCCTTTTATTTCTTCTTTTTTCTTTCTTATTCTTTCTTCTTCTTTTCTTTTCTTTTTTTTTCTCCTCCCCAAACTGGGCTAGCTCGCGGCCCAATTCCCCTCTTCCTTTCCTTTGGCCAACTCAACCCACGCGGTGCCTCCTTCCTTCTCCCTCGCCGCATCGTATCTTACTTGTCTTGCCCCCAAAATGCATTATTTTATTTAAAAAAAAAATTTAACCGCGCCCAATCGGTCTCCCTCTCCTTTCTTTATTTCTTTTTCTTCCCCGAACCACCCAGTCCAGCCCCCATCTTCTTCTTCCTTCTTCCCTCTGATGTCGACGTCGACCTGTAACTCTGTTGCCACTGCCCTGGTTTTTTGCTGCCGATTACACCCGTTTTGACTGGCCGTTCTCCTTCCTCTCTCTTCCCCCTGACTCACCGACCATTTTGACCCAACCAACACTCCCTCTTCTCACGCAATCCCCTCCCTTTTTCCCTATGCATTCTCCTGCCCGAAACTTCTCCCATGGGCCAACCTTGCCACCGTTAACCCTAACCCTACTTGCTTACCCCCTATCTAACCCATAGAACCCTAGCCTCCCTTCTAAAATCTATAAATACCCCCATAATCAACAAGGGTCGAGCTTTTGATTCTTACCCAAAATTTCCCGACCTTGCCATAGCCGCCCCTTTAGACACCAGTTCTGCCACCTTCGGCCAACCACGCCACCCACTCCGCCTACCAAACTCATCCTTGCACTTCCCTCTAGCTAACCAAACATCTCATATCCCTCTATTCTTCCTACACAAGCCACCCCAACTCTGCGACATAACCTTCCCAAACAACCCTTCCTTCCACCTCCGCCACCCTTTGTGCCCCCCTTAGCCACCTCTTTCGCCGCTGCTGCCGCTTCTTTCACCTCCTATTCTCTTCTGTAGACCCTCCTCTACCTTCCCCTACATTTCTTTTCCTCTTCCTCCCTCTCCTCCTCTCTTTCTCTCCTTCTTCCCCATTCGGCCACTACCGCCGCCGCCGTGTGCCGCCACCTTTGGTTGTGCCGCCATCGTCATTCAACTCCTCTCCCTCTAGGCAATCTTAAACACCCCAACTCCCACCTTAATTCTCCCTATCTTTTCCCAACATTCAACTTTTCCCTTTTTCTTCCCTTTTTCCAGCCACCACCACCGCCTTTGTGCACCACCGTAGGTACCGCCTATCCCCTCCAGCCTAAGGTTGAACCCTAGACCCTCTAAACCCTTCTCCCTATTTTTATAAGCCATAATTTATTTTATTTCATTTATTTGAATATAAATAATCTTATTATTATTATTATTATTTCTACTTTTAATATGTATTATTATTATTAGTATTAATGTTTTGATTATTATTTCTATTAAGGGTCGAAGCCCTATTATATTTTTAATTTGATTTTATTATTATTATTATTATTATTTCATCATTATTATTATTACTAAGTTTGGTTATTTATTTTACTAATATTAGTATTAGTATTATTTTGGTAAAGGGGCTGTAGCCCTTATTTCACTATGTTTTTGAGTAATGCCCTTTTTATTATTATTGTTACTATTTTTATTATTCTTTTTAATATTAATATTGATATTATTTTTGGTATTTTTGCTATTATTATTTTAGCATTTTATCAAAATTCTAGTCTTAGAATTAGTTAGTATTCAATAGTATTTTTGGTAGGAGGGAATCTAATTCTAGTTTTTCCCTCATAATAAGTGAGACAAGTTAAATCCCTAAGGAAGCGTAGGAGCGTGCTCCAAGACCGGTGTAGTTTTAGGTAAGGGGTTACTAAGGCCTAGTGTGTGTTGATGTACATTATATGCTTTGTATGATATGCATCCTATATTTATTATTGTAATTATTTTGTATGCAGTATAACATGGAGTTGAGGTATGTTTTTGTATGGCATATGTACTATATGTGATGAAATATTGTGGTATGTGATGATATGTGTTGTGACCCTATAAGACATGTATGTGAGGATGCATAAAAGTGATATTGTGTGGGAAAAAGGTTGAAAATGGAAAATGGGAAGTAAGTTGACTAAAGGGGAAATAGGTTGGCCTAAGTATTTAATGATATATGAGTGGAGGAATAAAATGGAGAATTTAGGGTTTTGTGTGGAAGAATTTAATTTATGGTTTTGTATGGAAGAATTGAATCTATGGTTTTATATGGGAAAATCTAATTTATGGTTTTACATGGGAGAATCTAATTTATGATTTTGTATGGATGAATCTTTGGTTTTATATGGTTTGAATTTAGGATTTGGTATGGATGAATCTTTGGGTTTTATGTGGTTTGAATCTTTGGTTTTATGTGGATTGAATTTAGGGTTTTGTATAAAGGATTCTTGGGTTTTGCATAAAAGAATTTAGGGTTTGGTATGGATGAATATTTTGTTTTATATGGTTTGAATTTAGGGTTTGGTATGGATGAACCTTTGGGTTTTATATGGTTTGAATATTTGGTTTTGTGTGGATTGAATTTAGGGTTTTGTATGAAGGATTATTGGGTTTTGCATAAAAGAATTTAGGATTTGGTATGGATGAATCTTTGGTTTTATATGGTTTGAATTTAGGGTTTGGTATGGATGAACCTTTAGGTTTTATATGGTTTGAATCTTTGGTTTTGTGTGGATTGAATTTAGGGTTTTGTATGAAGGTTTCTTGGGTTTTTCATGAAAGAATTTAGGATTTTGTATGGATGAATCTAGGGTTTGCATGGGTGATGCTAAGGTTTCTACGTGGGAGTTTTAGGGTTTGCATGAAAAAGTTTGAAGGTTTGCACGGGGAGGTCAGCGTCTGCATGGGAGTGGAATTTAAGTATGGAACGTTGATTTGAGATGTGAGGAAGGTAATGTAAGTAGTGTTGGGTGTTTGAACACTTTGAATGGAAAATAGTACATGAAGCGATATAAGGGTACGTAGAAGACCGAGCTAGGGTTTTTGTGGAAAATTAGGGTTTGGTGTGGCTGCTTAGAGTTTTTTTGGTATCATGTGTTTGTGGTGATTAAATGTAATTATGAGGATGGTATTTATGATTTGTAATGTGTGAAGTGTAAAGGGAGTGATTCATGCTTGACTAGGGTGAAAGCCTTTGAATAAGATACGTAAGACATTAATCATGTAAAGTGAAAGATTGTTGAGTTGGGCCCAGACCGGTCCACCGACAAATAATAGTTGTAAGGGCATGATGCCTTATGTGTTTCTGGTCCACCGGCTATAATAATGGTTAGGCTTTGTACCTGTTCATTTTCGGTCCATCGGCTATAATATTGGGGAATTCCGTGCTCAACAAAACCGAACATATTTGTGCCAAGATATAGGAAAAACACTAATTACTTACAGTGGAACACAATGCGAGCAGGGGTCAGACCGGTCCACCGACAAATAATAGTAGCCAGGTACTACGGTATCTTGGACACCGGTCCACCAGCAAATAATAGTGGTTAGAGCATGATGTCCTATTTATTTCCGGTCCACCTCCTATAATAATGGGGTTTCCGTACTCGCGTGGATTTGATAAAGAGCATGGTGTGAATTGACTTTTGATCAAATATTAATTAAGTAATTGAATCGGATTATATATGGGCCTTGTACTTTTACCTGTATGATCACATGCATTTATGTTACCATGATTATGCTCTTTCATTCTTCTGCATTATTTATGTGATTTTATGTGTTGGCTTTAGTGCTCGGTTACCTTGTTCAGTATGTAGCGTACTGATCACCTTTTTCATGGGTGTTGGTCATTCCCACGAGTAGTATGCCCTTCTGACTTTGTGCAGGTGGGTGAGACATTAGTAGGAGCTGAGTGTCGAGCATTTTTGGCTTGAAGTTCGAGAGTATCGTGGCTGTATTTACTCTTTATACGATATATTATTCTGCATTTCTTCTTGTATCGAATTTATCCTGTTATGATTTATTACCTTGTATTGAGTATTTCAAATAAAGTTTTTATCAATTGTAAGATTATTCCCTCCAAGGAATTTTGATTTCACACTTTGATCTTATCTTATTATTGATTCATGATTCTTTATGTGTACTCTGATTTCTATGTTATGATCATTTTAATTCATTTTATGAACTCTCATTTTGAATTTGAAATTAATTTTTTTAGTCTTAGCACTTGGTACTGAAGCGATCGGAGAGAATCAGTTTGGTACTAAGTGTGGTGGTAATATTCCCAGAATTCACAGGTTTTGATTTAAAATTCTTCCGCTTTAAAAAAAGTAGTGAATTTTAGGGTGTTACACCTTGTCATGGTACACATTCATTGTCATAATATCACTACAAGAATGTATTTTGGGGGTTTTTCATTCTTTTTTTTTTGTCATGTAATGTATCAGATTTTCTCTTATGTATAGTGACGTAGGAGCAAACACTTAAGATTTGGCATTCATCATTATGGAACCAATTGTTCTTCATTAAGAAAGAAACTCCCATAAAATTAAAGACAAACGGATGGTTACGTTGTTAGTTATAGATGAAACGTATGATACAAGCTACTAGGCATATATGTGCATGTGCATGGAATGCATGGAGGGTGTGGCTACGTGCACGGGAGGAATGGAATGCAGCTTAGATGTGCATATTATTTGGTTTAATTAATTAATTAGTCGAGTTAGAGATTAGCTAGAGAATAACTTAGCATAAATCTACTTTTTTGAAGAACATTCTATATTCTAATATCTTTTAGCTAGGTATCTTTTGAAGAATTATACCTTTTACCTAGTATTTTATAATCGGTATCCTTAGCTATATATAGCCATAGAAACATGATTGAAGATTAATATATATTTTATTGAATTCTAATGCAAATTTCAAGTATTGTTATTGAATCATGTGTAAGTTCATCTCAAGTTTAATCGAATCTGTATGAGCAATTAATCTTGAAACCCTTAATCTATTCTTCTATTTGAATTAGGGAGTAAGTGCTATCTTTATAAATGCCATAACCCACTCCATTATTAGCCATAATTATCATCCAAATACATCCCAAATTGAAACCCCAAAACTCAAACCCAAACACTAATTTTCAAAACTCAAACCCTAACCCCAACCTTAACCCACGAAACCATCTATCTTCAAACCCTAATTGTCGAATCATCATCATCTCATCATTGTAGAATAAACATCATCATCATCTCATCATTGTCAGATAATCATCATCATTTATCATTAGCATCAAACCATCATCATCATCATCATTATTCTACCATATACGAACATCCTCATGCTTAATTCAACACTTTTAAATCTTCATCTTACTAATTCCAACATAATCGAGAATTAGCTTTACATAATTGATAATTTCATATTCACACCCACATAAATTTTGGTATCAAAGCATAGGTTTTGATCTATTGTGATCAAGATCCAATCTTTCCTTCAAGATTATGCAAGAACATGTCTCTACTTCAAGATTCTTCAAAGAATGTGTCTCTTCTTCAAGATTCTCCTAATAATTCATCAAGAAGACACCAAAATGCAAGCACTTGGAGGCATGTTTGGAGAAGCACCACTCAGTTAATGAAGGGAGAAGATGGCGAACCAAAAGGACCTGAGAGATGTTCTCAAGGTCTTAGTGGACGAAATCAAGGAGGTAAAGCTACGTGTGGGGAGAATAGAAGCTTCATAAGATCAAAGGTCACATGTGCAGCCACAAAAATGAAGGGAACAAGTAGAAGAAGACCATGTGAGAAGGGCACAAAATCAAATGGAGGAAGGAAAAGAGAGTGTAGGAAATTATGGAAGACCACATGACACCTCAAGAAGAACCTACAATGATGTGGACAAGGGGAATCTAATTTGATTTACCTGAATTTAAAGGTAATCTCAACCGAAAATATTTTCTTAAATGGTTGCACATTGTTGAATCTATTTTTGAGTATAAAGAGATTGAAAATGAGAAAATTTTTAATATTGAAGTTCAAGAAATTTGCTTGAGTGCGGTATGATAGTTTGAAGAAGAGAAGGGAGAGAGAAGGAAAAATTGAGAATTAGGTCATGGGAAAAATTTAAAAAAAAATAGTTGAAGAAGAAATTTGCACCTCATGAATATGAGAAAGATAACATCATAAAGATTAATACTTTTAAGCAAGGGTTGTTTGGATTTGAGGAATACAGAGTTTGAAAGATTAGCTCTTATTTGTGATGTCCAAGAAAGAGAAGAACAAAGGTGTGCATGATTCATTGGAGGGCTCAATATGAATGCTAGAGAGAAGGTGGAGATGTATCCCTAAGAAGTGTTTGAAGACCTAGCTAAGTTAGAAATAAAGTTTGAGAAATATTTAAAGAGAAAAAAGCCACAACACATGTCAACGAACGCTCCATATGGTTCGAATTTCAAGGGTTTGTCGAAGCCACCAATTTCTTAAGCCACAAATCAAGAAACTGTTAGAATGTTCAATTGTGAAGAAAAGGGCAAGAATTTTGTGGTTTATAAGATGAACAAGAAAAGCTTCAAGTGTAGAGGCTATGGTCATTATGCTCGAGATTGTCCAAACCAAAGGGCATTAACTTTGAAGGATATAGCAAGTATGGAGGATTGTGAAGAGAATGAATATCTTGATGAAGACCTTGAAGAATAAAGTGATAGCACGAAGGATTCTTTGAAAGAGGGCCAAGTGGATTGCTAGGTGTTGCAAGGGGTGCTCCAAGTACAACAACAACCTCTACTTACTCAAAAGGGAGAATATTTTCAAGGCCAAGTGTAGAGTTGGTGATAAAGTGTGTGAAGTCATCATTGATAGTGGCTCATGCAATAATGTTTCTAGTGAGAAGATGGTGAAAATCTCTGTTTGGAGACCATGGGTCATCCAAGACCATATTTACTCTAATGGCTCAACAAAGATAAAGGTGTAAGGGTGACAAAATAAACTCTTATCTCTTTTAAGATTGTAAATTATTTTGATGATGTTTTATGCGATATTCTACCCATGGATTCTTGTCACATTTTTTTGGGGAGCCTGTGACAATTTGATAGGAAGGTTGTGCATGATGGGGTCCTTAATGAGTATGTGGTATCCAAGAGCCAAAAGAAGTTTAGGCAAAAACCTAATCTAGATGGAGAGGATTCAGTTTTGAGGAATGAAAAGGGGAAGGAATTGAGAGAATTTAACAAAAAAAGGAAGAAAAAAAAGAAGGAAAATGTCAAGTATAAGAGGGGAAGAAAGAAAACTAAAATGGATTCGTTGATCCTTAATGATGCATAAAAATGCTAAATAACTTGGGTCTTGCTAAGAGTTAATGGTGGAACTAGGGATTAGTTCCAACAAAAGAGAAGATAGAAGTGGGTATGAGATGGAAAAAAGGATTTGATATTCAAGTAACCCTTGAAATCAAATACTTGCAATCACCACTTAAGGTATCAACTCTTAAGCTAAAGATTGTAATATTTTTGATATTCAACAAACCATGCACTATGTTTGTTGGGGAAAAAGACACACGACCTTCTCTGGAGAATACTCAATTAATGGCTGCCTTTTTCATTCAATTTACACCCATATAGGAGTGCAAGAATTTGAGAGAAATTACAACCAACCCTTAGGTAACCATAGGAGTTCAACTTAACTAAACACTACTCTAATGCATGATAACTATGGTAGAAACTAACTCACTCAAA
The DNA here is from genome assembly GCA_039764185.1 of Tamarix austromongolica. NCBI lineage: Eukaryota > Viridiplantae > Streptophyta > Magnoliopsida > Caryophyllales > Tamaricaceae > Tamarix > Tamarix austromongolica. The sequence goes on from CM077814.1 coordinate 42,657,272, forward strand.
CAATCAGCATGGGGGCTAATATTTGAGCCTCACACAACCTTTCCCTATGCATTAACTCCCACATTGGGTTTATAATCAACTAATAGGACTTAGAAAACATAAATTACAAAAAAAGGGGAAAGCTAGTACATTACGCATGCCTATGCTTAATTAAATGGAAAAATAACCCTTCCCCCAAGAACCATTTTGGCCGGCTGCTATGGCTTATTTTTAGGCCATTAAATACCCCTAATTAATGCTAATTAAGGTCTTGGAAATGACCAAACTTAACTCCAAAAATCTGCTGCAAAAAGGAAGGACTACGTAATTGTAAGTCTCAAAAGTTGGTGTTGTATGGGGGCTAATGGCTGGTTGTTTAGCCGAGACTTGCATGGATTTTCAAGCCATATTCAAGCCACAAAGAAGCCAAGAAAAGTTGGTGAGTTGATGGCTATATTTTTTTGTTTCATGGCTAACCATTTGGCACCTCCTTGATACAAGACTATCTCAACATTTGTAATGTGGCCTTTGCTTTATCAAAATTTATGCTCAAACATCTTTAGCTTCAAGTTAAAATAAAAACTTAGGAATATGTTTAATAATTCAACTAAAGTTATTATAATTTTTTCATCCAAAATTAAAATGAGGTGGATGCTCTCGCATCATACTTCCTGGGTTGTTGAGGATAAATCTTCATTTCTAAATTGGCAACTCTGGAAGGTTTTGTTGTAGGACAAAGACTATAACAAAATGTTAGAAATTATTTCCACACACACACAAGGAAAACCATGTGTGAGCTCATTATCATGGTACAAAATATTTTATTAAAAACACCAAAGTTAAGCTTAGACACCCTAATATTTTCTTTGAAAGTTGATTATTCAATTTTCACTTTGGTAGGATAGCAATTGGGTGGACGAAAGAAAAATGGCCTATGGTATGTAGGGGTTCAAAATGGAGTTGAAGTGTAGTCATTTTAACCTTCATCAAAAGAGTATAAGTTTGGAGGGGATACACATGGGTTTTCACTAATCCTTAGGCTAACTTCACCACTAATGATGGGCGGTGGTGGAAGAAAATAAGGTTTGAGGGTGAGAGTGTTAGGTTTTGAGATACCGACATGCACCCAAGAATACATGATAATATCTTAAGCACTTGTGTCATTTTTATGGGAAATGTAGTACAAATCACATTGCCATTATTCCTTGGTGGAGAATGAATAAGACCATCAACATACCTCTCAACCATGGGTTTAAATTTTTCTAGTTGAGAGTTGAAGTTGTTGGGAGGTGATGGCTTATATGGGTCAGATTCTAACAAAGCTAAGTGGTTGGTTTTGGTTTGAAAAAATTCAACAACTAAAGGGTCATCTTCATCACATGAAGGCACCTTCTTATGAACATTTTGAATGGCATCTTTAATTCTAACTTCTGTTCAATTGAACTCAACTTTTATCTCCTCCTCTTCCATAATGGCATCTTCAAATCTACTTTCTCCTTGACCGGACTCAACATTTTTCTCCTCCTCTTCCACAATGGCATCTTCTAATCTACTTTCTACTTGATTGGACTCAATCTTTTTCCCCTCATCATATTTCACAACATCAAGCATGGGAGTAAGACTTGAGAGCCTCCTTCTCATGATCTCCCTCCATTTAAGGTGGTCATTGGAGTTTTGGTTGCCATAAAAACTTAATGGTTCAACATTATCACTACTTATTCCATCATTTTCTTGTCGCAATCTTGTTGTTTTTATTTTTCCAAGAAGAAGTCAATCTTCCTCACACTTTTAGGGCTAAGAGCTATTAATTTTCTATCATTTGGGGTTGTTGTTTCCATTTTTTGTGGACTTTTAGTAGGTTTAAAGGTTGGTAAGTAAAATGAGGGTAAATGAAGGTTGAAGATAGTTAGGGATTTATTTTTGGGTGTGGTACATAAGATGGTCAAAAATAGAAAGAAAAAAAATAATGAAACAAGGTGGATAGTGTAGGATGGTTGTGGGGTTGAACGAATATGGATAAGAAATTAGATGAAAAAGATGAGGGTGTAGAGTGGTGCATGATGTGAAAAAGTTGGGATGGAATAGGGTCAAAAAATGGGGATATAAAATGGTGATACAATCAACCTTGAGCTTTGATACCAATTTCATGCATAAAAATGCTAAACGACTTGGGTCTTGCTAAGAGTTGATGGTGGAATCAGGGATTAGGTGAAACCAGGGATTAGCTCAAAAAAAAAAGAAAAAATAAAAGAGGGGATGAGATGGGACAAAGAATTTGATATTCACGTAACCCTTGAAATCAAATACTGACAATCACCACTTAAGGTATCAACTCTTAAGCTAATGATTGTAAGATTTTTGAGATGCAACAAACCATACACTATGTTTGTTGGGGAACAAAAAACACACGACCTTCTCTACAGAATACTCAATCAATGGCTGCCTTTTTCATTCATTTTACGCTCATATAATAGTGTAAGAAGTTGAGAGAAATTACAACCAACCCTTAGGTAACCATAGGGGTTCAACTTAACTAAAAACTACTCTAATGCATACTAACTATGGTAGAAACTAACTCACTCAAACAATCAGCATGGGGGGCCTGATTTTTAAGCCTCACACAACCTTTTCCCATGCATTAACTGGTGCATTGGGTTTATAAGAAATTAATAGGACATAGAAAAAATAAAATACAAAAAAAAGAGAGAGGAAAGTTAGTACATTACACATGCCTATGCTTAATTAAATGGAGAAGTAACCCTTCCCCGGAGACCCCTTTTAGCCCGCTTATATGGATTCTTTTTAGGCCATTAAATACCCCTAATTAATGCTAATCAAGATCTTGAAAATTACAAAACTTAACTCTAAAAATCTGCTGCAAAAAGGAAGGGTTGCATGCTTGTGAGTCTCAAAGATTGGTGTTGTATGGGGGTTGTTGGCTGGTTGTTTGGCTGAGAATTATATGGGTTTCTAAGCCATATTTTTTAGCCATATTCAAGACACAAAGAAGCCAAGAAAAGTTGGTGAGCTGATGGCTATCACTTGTTGTTGCATGGTTAGCCAGTTGGTACCTCCTTGATGAAAGACTATCTCAACATTTGTAATGTTGTCTTTGCTTGATCAAAATTTATACTCATACACCTCTAGCTTCAATTTCAAATAAAACCATAGGAATATGTTCAAGAATTCAAATAACGTCATTATAATTTTTTTAGCCAAAATTAAAATGAGGTGGATGCTCCTACATCACTTAAGAAGTGCGAGACGGTTGAAGCTATCAAAGATGAGAAGAAATGCTATGCATTGGTGGTAAAGGAAGTCCAACAAGGGGAGAATGCTGATATAGATCCAAAATTTCAACATATGTAGAGAGAGTATGCCAATTTTTTCTAGATGAGTTGCCAAGTGGGAAACCTCCTTTGAGAGATACTGAGCACGCTATTTATCTTATGCCAGGAGTCCCATTACCAAATAAGCCAACTTATAGGTGCAATCTAGAGGAGGCTAAGGAGCTACAGAGACAAGTGCAAGAGTTGTTGGATCAATAATATATTCAGGAGAGTATGAGTCCAGATGAAGTTCCAACTTTGTTAGTGCCTAAGAAGGATGACACGTGGATGATGTGTATTGATTTAAGAGCAATCAACAACATCACAATCAAATACAGATATCCGATGCCAAGATTAGATGACATGTTAGATGAGTTGTGTGGTGTAAAGGTGTTCTCGAAGATTGATTTTAGGAGCGGGTATCATCAAATGAGAAGAAGGGAAGGGGATGAGTGGAAGATAGCCTTCAAGACTAAGCATGGGTTGTATGAGTGGTTGGTGATGCCATTTAGGCTATGTAATGCACCAAGTTCCTTCATAAGATTGATGACCGAGGTACTTAGACCCTTCTTTAGAGTCTTTGTTGTTTTTTACCTTAATGATATCTTGGTATAAAGTAAGAGTGAGTTCGAGCACATACAACACTTAAAGAGCATATTTGACAAGCTTAGAGAGGTGAAGCTCTATGGTAAGATGGATAAATGTGGTTTTATGATGGAGAGGGTGGCTTTCCTTGGTTATATTGTGAGTGGAGATGGTATTAGAGTTGATCCCTCAAAGGTAGAAGCTATCCAAACATGGTCTATTCCTACTATTGTCCATAATTTTTTAAGTTTCCATATGTTGGCCTCATTCTATAGGTGGTTCATCAAAGAATTCTCCACCATTGTAGCACCTATCACATAATTTATGAAGAAAGGATATTTTCATTTGAATGATCAAGTGACAAAGAATTTTGAAGACTTAAAGACAAAGCTCTCAAACGCACCAGTATTATCTTTACCTTATTTTGATAAATTTTTTGAAATAACATATGATGCTTGTGTTGTAGGCATTGAGGGTGTGCTCTCACAAGAAAAGAAACCGATTGCTTTATTCAGTGAAAAGTTAAATGGTGCAAGACTCAACTATTCGACATATGATAAAAAGTTCTATGCTATTGTGTGTTATTTGAAGACATGGAGCTATTACTTGAGACCTAAGCCTTTTGTACTTCACTCGGATCATGAGAGTTTGAAGTATCAACATGGTCAAAATAAGGTGAGTCTAAGACATGCTAAGTGGACAAGCTTATTTCAAACATTTGTGTTCTCTACAAGACATGTGGATAGCAAAGAGAATGTTGTGGCAGATACATTATCTAGAAGGACTATGGTACTTACCATGATAGATGCAAATCTTTTGGGATTCGAGATGTTGAAGAATAAATATTCCATGGATGATGATTTTGCTCTAATCTTTGAAGATTGTAAGAAATAAGGAAGTTACGGAGCTTATGTGCTTCAAGATAGATTCTTATTCAAACACAACAAATTGTGTATGCCCAGGACCTCATTTTGAGACTTACTAATGAAAGAGGTGTATGAAGGAGGAATTGGAGGACACTTTGAAGTTCACAAAACTTTGGAGTTGTTGCATGAACATTTCTATTGGCTGAGAATGCAAAAGGGAGTATAAGCCATGGTTGCTAGGTGTGCTACATGCCAAAGGAGCAAGATTTTCTTCCATAAAGGGTTGTATGTGCCTTTACCCATGCCTACTCAACCATGGAAAGGTATTAGTATGGATTTTATTTTGGGATTGCCTAGGATAGAAATAGACAAGGATTCTATTATGATTGTGGTGGATTGATTTTCCAAGATGGCTTATTTTATTCCATGTTATAAGACCGATGATGCTACTCATGTTGTGGAATTGTATTTCAAGGAGATTGTGAGATTGCATGGGATTACAAGGAATATAGTTTTATATAGAGATGCAAAGTTCCTAAGTTGTTTTTGGAATACATTATGGCACATGCTAGGAATGAAGCTTCTATTTAGCACATCACATCATCCTCAAACGGATGGACAAACCAAAGTTACTAATTGAACTTTGGGCACTTTGCTGAGGGGATTGGTGAGTAAGAGTGCTAAGGATTAGGATGTTAAGTTAGCACATGAGGAGTTTGCTTACAACCGAATTCCTTCTACTACAACAAGCTCTAGTCCCTTCAAGATAGTATATGGTATTAATCCATATATACCAATTGATATGGTGCCATTGAAGAAAAGTGAAGTGAAGAGTTATGATGTACAAGAGAGAGTAAGTTTCTTTCAAAAACTTTGTAAAAAAATCAATCACAATATTGAGAAGGTGAATGAAGTATACAAGACAATAGAAAACAAGCATAGGAGTCAGCAAGTTTATTCAATATAGAGATTTGGTATGGTTACACTTGAGGAAGGAGAGATTTCATATCTAAGGAAGAACAAGCTTATGCCAAGGATGTATGGTCCTTTCAATGTACTTTATAAGTTTGGGAAAAGTGCTTATGTGTTAGATTTTCTAGACTCATATGGTGGGGAATCAAGGATATTCAATGTTAGAGACATTAGTCCTTATTATAGTGATGCAAATTTGAGGGCCAATTCAAGCCAAAAAGGGGTGATTGATGTAGGAGAAAACACTCAATATTTGGCATTCATCATTATGGAATCAATTATTCTTCATTTATAAAGGATCTCCCACAAAATTAAAGACAAACAGATGGTTATGTTGCTAGTTATAGATGAAACGTACGATACAAGCTACTAGGTATATACGTGCATGTGCATGACATGCATGGAGAGCATTGATACATGAATGGGAAGAATGGAATGTAGCTTGGACATGTATATAAGTTAGTTTAATTAATTAATTAATTAATTAATTAATTAGTCGAATTAGAGATTAGCTAGAGAATAAAGTAGCATATATCTACCTTTTTGAAGAATATTTTATATTCTAATATCTTTTAGCTAGGTATCTTTTGAAGAATTATACCTTTTATCTAGTATCTTATAATTGGTAGCCTTGCCTATATATAGCCATAGAACCATGACTGAATATAAATATAGATTGAATTGAATTTAAATGCAAATTGCAAGTATTGCTATTTAATTATGTGCCAGTTCATCTAAAGTTTAATCGAATATGTGTGAATGATTAATCTTAAAACCATTAATATCTTCATATGTGTGAATTAGGTATTAAGTACTATCATTATAAACTCCATAACCCATGCCATTATTAGCCATAACTATCATCCAAATATATCCCAAATATAGAGCCTAATTTACAAAACCCTAACCTCAATTTTCAAAACTCAAACCCTAACCCTAACCCACAAAACCATCTATCTTTAAACCCTAATTTTCAAATCATATTCATCTTCATCATCATCTTCATCATCTCATCATTGTCAAATCAACATCATCATCATCTCATCATTGTCGAATCATTATCATCGAATCATCATCACCATCAAACCATCATCATCATTATTCTACCATATTCGAACATGTGTATACTTAATTCAACACTTTCGAATACTAATTTAAACATAAATGAGCATTAGATTTACATATTTGATAATTCCATATTCACACCCACATCATATAGGCTAATTTAAATATAAAAAAATTGCTACCTACCATGGAGAGTTACAAAGAAATGCATTTCAAAAATAACAAATGGGTCACTCTCCAAGGTGAAGAGAATTTTACAAGTTCATTATATGTAATTTATTATAATATATATTAATAAAATTTCTTATAATATGTCTAAATTATACTTATATATGCATAAAAACATGCTACAAAGATGAGATGAGACCTTATACCAAATGAAATTTTGTAGCTCTGATGATCCTATACCCCCTAAAATTGATGAAGAACCGATATTGGAGGATGTCTTAGGTAGTCATCTAGGGCATAGAAAAGGTGTAGAATAAAGGCTTGTAGGGGAGGGATAAAGTCATGTGGCTTCTTGCACGAGTTGGATGCATGCTGATTGTGTTCAAGAACAACAATGGCATTTTCAAATAGAAAAAAATCAAAAAGAAATGTGTGCAATTATAGGATGCCAACAAGTAGCATTTGAGCATCAAGAAGAAGAATTAAGACAAATGAGAGATTTTATGGCTGCATGGTCTCAAGATCATCCACCTCCTCTATCATATCAAGATTGAGATGAAGATGAAGATTAGTTTTAGGTTTTATGTTCCTATTGACACATCAAATGTAATAACAATATGCTTGTTTTGTAAATTATGTTCATATAACAATATTTCCAAAAGGGAAATATTAATGATAAATTATCAGTAATGAGTATTTTAATATTAATAGAGCTCGAATAAATCATTCATTGTTGTAAGTATTAATCCTTAATACTGATGATAAATCATCGATAATAAAGAAGAAAAATCATTTATTATCGTCGGTATTAAAGCTTAATACCAACAATCAACCGTCGGTATTAAGGAAGAAAAATGGTTGGTGTCAAGACAAAATTGTCGATAATAAGGTTTTTAAAATTCATTTTTTTTTCAAATTTAAATTTCATAGAGTCAATATTTAAGTTTAATATGGACAATAAATCATTGGTATTAAAGGTGATAATTTTTTTGGTTATACTTAATCGTTAGTATTATGTCTAATTCTGATGTACAAGTCGTCGATATTACGTGTTAATATCAATGAAAAATTTATCGATGGTTATAAGCTTATTACCGACCCACTTGTACCAATAAATCATCGTCAGTAATATTTCTTACCAACGGACAAGTTTTTAATACCGATGATATAAATCGTCAATATTAACCCATATTCCTATAGTGATATAAATCCTACCCATGGATATTTTACATACACCTCTGTAATAAACTACATAGGTGTGGTCATCTGTCGTCATAAATGAAATTTCTATTGTAGATATAAATAAGTGAAATAGAAGGCCATGTTCTTATGGCGGTTCTTCTAGAAACATCACAGTGGTGTGTTGTTATGTTTTATACCGTTAAGCTAATGCGCCCTTAAGGGGCCTGAACATTATATCATACTCTTTGATGATGTTATGTTCGATATTGTTATACTCGTGCACATCTTCAAGGGGATATTTTCGTAGGTTTTATATTGTTATAACCTTTCTTTACAAATATTTGCAATTGTTACACCTCCCCCTAATAATTTTATTAATAATAAGGCTGAAGGGAAATATGAGAAAATTGGATAAAAAGTTATGAATAGTTAGGATAAGTTATTTTTTTAACTCAATTGATATATCTTTTAACTTATGCTAATTATCCTCACACATCATTTTGTTTGTAATTATAAACAAAGAAAAAAGGGAGATCATTAACCATATAGGTAAATCAATGTCATTAGTTCTTATTTTGATGGTAACAAATCATTTAAAGAATTCAACATGCTTGATCAATTGTGTAAGTGCTTCATGCTTCAAAAGGATGATCAACACAATCATTCAAAACGCCAAGTATTATGGATATAAAAGAGCAATAAAGTTTATATCACAAATGAAGATCTCTTAAAACCTAAACACTTCAGCTTCAAAGATTTATTATTTAAGTTTTAGATTCATCTTGTAAAGTTGAGTTTAGTATAACACTATTAACTTTATCTCATTAGTTGATTTAAATCTCCCTTATAATTTATCTTGAAATGAATTTAAGGTTTGATTTAATCCTCCATAAAACTATAAGTGTTTTAAAGGGTTTTAGTCAACTAGTTGTTAAACCAATCAATCGATGTGCTTTTAATTCTAAGAGATTCAACTTCAAAACACCAACAAAAATGCTCGACCAATCCCTTGGGTGTATTTTTCTTGGAAAGCTTGTTTGGCCTCAAATGTAATGCATTGATTGGTTTGGAAAACTAGGCCATGGGTTAAATTTTGAAAATATCATTTCAGCTTTAGCCTAAACAAATAAATGGATTTTTCCCAAAGTGTTGGATTGTTTTCTCCATCTAAGACATTGTTTTGTAAAAGTAATCTCTTGGTTTTCGTTTCTTTAAGAACATTTTTATATAGCTTAAATTCATTGAGAGGGTTCATATAACCAATCAACTAGTTTTAGCACCCATAACATTTTTACATTAGGTTCGATAAAAATCAATAGGTTGGTTACCCAAGCTAATTGGCTGATCATAGGAGCTAATCGGCTTGTTCCATAAACTGATCAACTAATTTCAAAGTTTCTTCCCATTATTTCACAATGGTCGGTGGCTTTGTTACATCAAATTTTCAAATTTTGTATGGTTATCTCAAGCCTTAAGTAGAAGTTATTGAGCTAATGTTAAAAAAATATTTTGAGATATTTTCTAATCATATTCTACACTCTCTTGTAATCAATTTCTTAAGATACTAACTTTCACTTTTAAATTTTATTTATAAATATCAAAAGCATTCATTAATCACTCAACTTATCCAGAATCATTATTACATTATAATCTCTTGATTATTCTAGCAATATTACATCCCAAAATTTGTTCTTTCACTTTCATACTTCAATTCTTGCGATAAATTTCTAATTATCACAACACTCTCTTTAAGACTCGTTATTAAGATGTTGTGTCTGTTTGACATTTGTTATAGAGATTCTTGTATAGAATCTAGATAAAAAAATATAGGTTCAATTGTAAATCTTTCTTAGGATAAGTTGTTGAGATTGTATGTTTATAAACCTAGAGTGAGTGTATCATCAATAAACACATCTTACAAACCAAATGAGATAACCGTTTGGTAGTGGATTTAAAGAAACCTAATTTTGGTTGTCTTGAACCACTATAAATTAAGTATAAAATTTTTATTTTCTAATTTTAATTCATTTAAGCTTAAGTCACCCCCTCTAGGGTTCTTCCCATTGGTATCAAAGCTAGGTAACACACAAATAATCCAACAATCTAAATTGAAAAGACTGTATAAGAATAATGGATTCATTTAGATTGAATGAGGGGATCTCCACCCCCAGAGCTACCATTGTTTAATGGTGAGAAGTTTTCCTATTAGAAGAACTAAATCATATTCTGCATTAAATCTCAATACTATGACACTTGGTCCATTGTAATCAAAGTGTCTATTAAGATCACTAATGCGAATAAGTTGATAATATATGAGAGGAGCCCATCAATGTGGATAAGAGAGACCTCACTTTCAATGATAAGGCTATCACAATACGTTAATGTAGACTTGGTGAAAAGGAATACCATAGAATTCAATCATGTAGTGTTGTAATGGAGATATGTGATAAGCTTTTTCTAACTCATGAAGGCATAATTCAAGTGAAAGATCAAAGAACAACTCTCCACATTAGAGAATATGAGCTATTTAGAATGAAGCAAGGTGAATCAACTAAATCACTTAACAACCAGTTCACCTCTATAGTCAACAATCTAAATGCTTCAGGAGATGAGATCACTAGCTGAGAGCAAGTAAGAAAAACCTTACATGATCTCACAAAGGAATGAATTCAAAAGGTGAAAACCATTGAAGAGACTAGAGATGTTACCAAGATGACAATTGATAATCTCTTTAGTGATCACATGGTCCATTAATCTAAGATAGAAGATGTGCTTGATGAAACGAAAAAGAAAACTAGATGTGAATGCCTTCTCTTATTCTAAATGGAAAGAGGCTATCATTGAAGATGAAATTATGGAGGAAGATGAACGTGAAGATAAATCACCAACCAATAAAGAGAAAGCACTACAAGAAAATGGATCTTACGCAACATGTTTTAACAATGACCTAAAATTTTTGTTGCAAAAAAATATTTTTTGCAACAACTATTAAATATCTTGGAAAAAACATGTTTCCATAAATATTATTTTTACAACAATAATATATCATTGCTATAAAATATATTTTTATTGCCACGATAAATGATCATTGCTGAAACATACATAATTTTGTAACTTCAATTTTGTTGTAAAAAAATACTTTTTTGTAACAACCTCTCAATTCATGAATAAAACTTTTATGAGACTAGATGAAGTTTTATATACTTTATTTATCATCACAATCCATCATTTTTAGTAAAAAAATTTTTTAGTTTTTTCTACGATAATTTTATTGGGAAAGCATATTTGTGCAACAAAAATGCATTTTCACTTAAATACTTTATAGTTATTTTTTTTATTTCTTATAACTTAAAAATTATTACACTAAAAAAAGTTTTAAAAATATGTTATGCTATTTTTTAATATCAAAAAATTAATATAAGAAAAAAAACCATTTTTAGAAGAATCATAAATGATATTACATTATTTTTTATTTTATTAAAGTTCATAAAAGAAATAAATATTTGAGAAAATAACAAGAAAATGAACTCTCTTATTTAGCAATGGATTTTATTAGTTGTTTTAGGAAATATTTTCACAAATTCAAATAGAACTTTAGCACTGAATTGAATTAATTGTTATTGAAAGCAATTTCCCAAATTTCAAACTATACTAACTTTCACAAATGGATTTTATAAATTGTGACAAAAAAAATCCTAAATTTCAATTTAACTTCCACAATGAATATAATCATTAAAATTTCCAACTTGGGGCAAAATTATTTAGCAGTACCGTAACGCCCTGAGTCGATTTGACCATGCAGATGCCACTTGGTAGCCACCTAATAGCACCCTAGGGGCTACCCTAGAGTGCTTTTGTATTAATTAGCTAGCTGTAGAGATCAACACGAGTTCTTTCAACACACTTTATCCTCACTCATGTGCTTCCCTATCAAATTTTTAAAAAATTCTAAAAGTTTTTAGGAGGGTCACCCATTTAAAAAATTTCTCCACGACGAGTAAGCTTAAAGTTCTTAGGATGAAATCACAAAAAAGATGGCATAACATGTTAATTTAAGCAACCACATCAATTCTTATAACACTTCGTTTAATTTAGAGGCATTACATGTACTTTTCCACAATAAGAAATGATAAGAAAAGAAAAAAAAATGCTCCTAAACCTAATTAATGATCCATAATGACTCACTCATTATGACGCCCCAAACATTGACATACCTTCCTCTATACACTATAACACCCCCAAAATTCACTACTGAAAAATTTGTTTTATTTAAAAGATTAGCGGAAGAAAAATGACAAACTGTGAATTTTGGGGATATTACCGCCACACTTAGTACCATACCGGTTCACTTATACCGTTCCAGTATCAAGTGCTAAGGCTAAAAAAAATGAAATACAATCTTAAAGAAATTCAGCATACTTAAATCAGAGTAGCGTATCAAATCATTTACAAGAATAAAATCCACCAGTGGTGGTTACATTAACAACATTAACATTAAAACCAGGAATTTAAAAGAGAAGGAGAAAAACCCTAACAGTTTTGGATAATTCTTTACTCTCTTTTCCGTTGCCCACTTGAGTAGCACCTAAAAAAACCTACAAGAGACACTGCCCATTGAATAGGCAGGGGCCCCACTAGTGGAACCCTTCAGTACTATGGTACTGAGTAACCCTTTAATACCACACTTAAAAACAGGCCCGCAATACGACACATAATGCAAGCTATATACATATGTAATGAGAGGTGCATACATAACAATCACATATATAACAAGGCTGCCACATATCAACAAGCTATAAGGTACGATTGATACTTTTGGGTCTCAAGCCATTAGTCCATCATTATTCAATCATCTATCTGGTTATATCCAAGTGAGTGTGGGAACCCAACTATTATAGCCGGTGGACAAAAATACATACAGGGAAGAACGCTCCTCACCACTATTATTGCCGGTGGACCGGTCTGGCCCTGACTTACAAGGTGTTCCACTATAATTAATTAATATCTTTCCATAATTTATACACATCCAATGTTTGTTTTGTTAAGCTCGGGACCCCAACTATTTTAGCCGGTGGACCGGGATATATATAATCATCATCTAGGGAAAAACGCTCCTGGGCCACTATTATATCCGGTGGACCGGTACTCAATATCACCTGCTAGGGCAGCACGCTCCTGGGCCACTATTATAACCGGTGGAATGATACTCAATATCATAAGTCAACTGGGCCCGACTCATTAATCTTTCACTTTTTTAATTAGTGTTTTTCCTTTCTTTAATCAGCACAACAATTCTATTTATTTGCCTCAGACAGGAGATCAAGAATCCGGGACACAAAGGTACACCGGTCGTACCGGTGCATACAAGCCACTCAGTACCCTTCAACCATGAACCCAGGGATGCAAAGGTATCCTGGTCGTACTGGTGCATAAAGCTACTCAGTACCCTACCGACAAGGACACCTAATCCATAAGAATGCATGCCCCCTAAATAGGTCCGTAGAGCTAGATAGAGTAAGATATAGGGTCTGGCTGGGGCACAAAGGCACACCAGCAAATACTAGAATAATCGTGGGCTAAACCACGTCTTTAGGGTAGCAACCCCTAAAGAACCACCATTCCCGATCTTGAGGTCTTTCACGTTAAGTATTAGTGTCTTAATTAAGGTGATCACAAAAAGGCATGATAATAAAATACTTATTCACTTTCAATTGTTTTGATATCATTAGTCATTTCTTATTCAGATGGTTATCTAAGATATCACAGAGAAGCTATTAAGACCATCATAATCTCATCTAATTCTAATTTAGGATTTGTTCTCACGATACTTACTAATTACCAAATACTCTTACCTTGCTATTTGGTGTTATTTGAGTCATATCAATAAATTCCATAATCACAATGACATGTTAGATGCAGATTACTTATTTACCCCTTACTTATACAATTACTAAGTCATCCCTTCCTTACTTGACAAATTATCATATTACCCCTTTAGGTTGCATAATTACCAAATTACTCTTATTCATTATCAAAATCACCAAATTGTCCTTCTCCATTATCATAATTACCGAATTGCCCATTTAGTTGGATAAATTACCAAATTGCCCTTATCCATTATCAAAATTACCAAATTACCCTTCTCAATTATTATCATTGACATTTTACGCTTCTTAATTATTATAATTACCATTTTATCCTTCTCCATTATTATAATTATTAATTTACCCTTCTCCATAATTATAATTACCAATTCACCCTTCTCCATAATTATAATTATTAATTTACCCTTCTCCATAATTATAATTATTAATTTACCCTTCTCCATAATTAAGATTACACTTCTCCATAATTATAATTACCAATTTACCCCTCTCCATATTTATAATTATTAATTTAACCTTCTCTATAATTATAGTTACCAAGTTACACTTCTCGATAATTATAATTACCAATTTACACTTCTCCATAATTATAAGTACCAATTTACCCCTTTTACTTATGAATTACCACTTTACCCCTTTACTACCAAAATTACCATAATATCCTCTTATTTATAAAACTACCACTTTACCCCCTTACATCCAATCTTACCATATTACCCTTTTTCTTGCAAATTACCATAATACCCTTTTACATCCAAAATTACTATTTTACCTTTTACTTCCAAAATTACCATTCTTACCATTCTCTTCCAAAATTACCATTCTTACCCCCTTTGCTCCCAATATTACGACTTTACCCTTTACTCCCAAAATTACCATAATACCCCTTTACATATAAAATTACCATTTCGTCATTTAACCATAAAATTATAGTATTGCCCTTTTGTCTCTAAAATTACCATAATACCCCTCTTTTTACAACTTACAATTTTATCCTTTTACTTATAAAATTATCATTTCACCCTTTTATTTCAAAATTACCAAAATACCCTCTTACTTACAAAATTACCATTTACACCTTTCTTTCAAAATTACCAAAATGCCATTTTACTTACCAAAAATTACCGTTTTACCCTTTTTCTCCAAAATTTCCGAAATAACCTTTCACTTATAAAATTACCATTTTACCCTTTTATTACACCACTTTTATGAATTTACCACCACTACATACAATACTAATATTAGTACTTCATTCCTATCATCTAACTCCACCAACTTGTCATTATTCAACATAATACTCATTAGCAAATACATATATTAGATTACATACTTACATAGGCATATTACTAAAATACCCTTAGGCTCGCAATAATATTATTCATGCATTAATGACATAATACATCATAGACAAGCATTTAACATTTCCATCAATAATTAAACTCCTTCCTTAAGTATCATCTCTACACATAGCACAAAAGCTAGCATGCTTTTCTTTTTATCAATCAATATAAGCAACCACATATATCATACTAGGCAACACATAACATGCATAAAATCATACTAAAATCCCTAACGTGTTAGGATACATTTTTCCATGCTTTTAAGTAGGGTTTAACGATTACCTTAATCTCGCAAAGATTGAATCTTATCGATATTCTGGTTAAAGATTCAAACTTTAATTAGCAACTCAACACCTAAAAAAAATAATATCAATAATTATTATATTCAAAGTAGGAAATTAAAAGGATAAAAATTTATGAAAACTTAATTAATACTAATACGCCTATTAATATACCTCAAAGATTTAAACAAATAAATTCCAACTCAATGTGGAGCTCACGCTGCTTGAAGAGCGTGAGCCACATGCAGCCTATAGGGGGAAAAGGGTCGAAGTCTGTGAGGTAGAAGGGAGGGGGAGATGGTTCGGTTTGGGGTCTTTAGGTTAGGAAAGGAGGTAAATGGAGGAGAATTGGAGGCAAAGGAAGGGTGCAGGAGGGAAGAGGGGGTGTAGGTGGAGGCTGGGGAGGGGTTGTTGGCCGCCAAGGGTGGCAGAGACGGTAGCAGCGAGGCGGCAAAGGGGGTCGTCGGGGTGAACCGGGCTGAGAAGGAAGGAAAAGGGAAGGGAAAAATGGAGGGGTGAGGGGGCTTGTTTCGGCCAAACAAGGTATGGGGTGGTAGAGGAGGTTGTAGGGTGTGGATTGGTGGTTTGGGTGGTGGTAGAGGTGGCCGGATGGCAGTGAATGGGGAGGTTGTAGGTGGCTTGCCGATAAGGGAGAAAAGTGAGGAGGAAAAGAAGAGGGGGAGAAGGGAGGAAGTGAAGGGCTTGCAGGGGTGGTGTGATGGTGTAGGGCAGTAGCAGGTGGTGGTAGAAGGCGGCGTAGGGGGTTTAGTTCGGCGGTGTAAGTGGCATAGGGTGGCGGTGGTGCAAAAACCAAGAAAAATGGGAGGAGAAGAAAATGAAAGGAGGAGTTCGGGGAAGGAGAAGAAGGCTCGAAAATATGGGGCACGAAGGGCTAGTGAGGGTAAGAAAAAGGAGAGGGAGAGACAAGGGGAGTAGGTGGCCGGTCGGAGCTGTAGTAGGGTGGCAGGGGTGGTCGGTTAGTAGGGAGAGGGGAGGGAAGAAGAAGGAAAGAAAAAGGGCATGCGGGCTAGGGATGTAGGGATTAGTTTGGTTTGAAATAGAAAAGAAAATGACGGGGGAGAGAGAGAAAGAGAGAGCAAGTGATGTGGCAAGTGGCGGCAGCTGCAGGGCGGCTCAGTGGTGGTAGGCATGGAGTCGAAACAACAACTGGTCGGGCACGAGCAAAGAGAAGAAAGAAAGGAAGGAGGGGGGAGTAGACCGGTCGGCGTAGATGAGAAAAGATCGGCTGGTCCGGTCTGGGAAAAAGGAAAATAAAGAATGATTGGGCTAGGCTACGACGTGCGTGGGAGAAGGAGAAGAGGGGAGGAAAGAAACATGCTTGTGGCCCAGGCACAAAGGGAGGGGGGAACAGGCTGGGTGCGGGCAGCCCAAAGGAGGAGAAAAAGTAAAAGAAATAAAGGAGGAAAAAGGAGAAAAAAGAGAAGGGAAGAAAAAAAGAAAAAGGAAAAAATGGGAGAACTTAAAATAATTTAATTTATAATATAATAGGAATTAATATTTTTAATAATAAATTTATTTAATAACTTAATTGAATATAATTAAATATATGGGCTTAAAAAGGATAATTTTAGTAAAATATTGGTTTGGTAAAAGTTATTTAAATAAAAAGAGTATGATAAAATAACAAAATATTTGTTTTAATTTATCAAATATTCCTATCCAAATTTATTTACTCAAAAATCCATAAAATGATTAGACTAAAGTATTTTTAAAAGCTAATTTATTTTAAATAAAAGCTATTTATTAAATTATAGGTTTTTAAAATTTTGGAGGATTACACAGACGCAACAGATTATCCTTTAGAAAATTCTTCCATTGTAGCTACGGACGACGATTGGTGGTGTTTAGCGGTGCTTTCGGCTACAGGTGTTGGTCTTTGACTTCCTATGATGGATAACATTTCCATCAAGCATTGTAGGAAACATATAGCATTAAATAGTTTCATCTACTACAAAATTAGGGACATTTGACTTGGTTAATCAACTTTTAAGGTATGAGTCCTACCAATTTTTATTTTTTTGTCTAATTTGTAAGTATAATTTAAAATTAGAAACATCCTACCATTAGTGATTTCTTTGTTGAGCAAGTTATTCCACCATTTTCGCCATAACTATCTCATTCAGTGGTGATTTTTGTGACTGGGATGGTTTTCGCTGGCCAAAAACATATGGGATTTAAAAGACAGGGAATGTGACCTTCTATCAGTAGGTGAGGCCACCACTTCACTTTTACTTATGTTTTTAATCTTGATGCTCTCCCCTCATCCCTTCATATATGGTCAAACCATTAAAAAAAATTAGGGATATGAGCATGGATAAGCTGGCATTAGAAGTAGAAGTGCCTATTTAGACAATGAAGGCTATGTAAATTAGGGAAGTAGTTGGGTTGATGGTCAAAAAAAGGGTAGAAAGAAATGCAATATGTATTATTTCTATTCCAAGGTTCTCTAATTTTGGGGAATATATGAGCATGGATAAGCTGGCATTAGAAGTTGAAGCCTAAAACATGAAATAGGGGAAAATGTTTTAAATATGAAATTACATAGTGCTCCATAGTTGTTATTATGATTTGTTCTTTTTATCATGCTATTATGCTTTCTTTTTTAACTTTTTTCCTTAAATTAAATTGATTATGTTATTATACTACACGTTTAGGATAGAATACAGTTGGATTCCCACATAAAAAGAAAAGACGGATACAAAATATGCAAATATAAGCACACATGTAAAAATATAAAATGATTAGGAAACCAAATCTATTACTATATCCCCTTAATGTCTCTACTAGAGAAGTGAAAAAAAAACAAGAAATATTTCCTCTCATTCATTAAGAAAATCCAAAGTAAATGCCTCCTTCTTTGATTGAGAATGTAAATATTTTTATCTCTCTCTCTCCACTAGCTTCCATTTTGACGATTATCAGTGAAGCTAAATTATATGTCAAAGTTATGCCACAATGACCAAGTCACAAAGCAATACAATAGAAAAATACAACACCCATTTAATGATCCCTATTAAAAAGAATAAAAATGACTAAGATAAGGGGAAAAAACCCACTTAAGTGTCTAAATAAATTAAAAGCCAAAGGACAATAACCGTCACCAAACAATGTAAATAGATCACATAACACCGCTAACTTAGTTGAAGACTAGAACACCTAGCTAGTAATCTCTATCAATTTGCATGTAGAAACATGAAGGTAGAACCCCAACAAAATAAAATCAATTACCTTACCAAAATTCAGTAAGGAAAAAGAAAAAAGGCAAAGTTAGAATGCATGCCTCTAATTATCAGAATGTATGTATAAACGTGAAGGTAGAATACTAGTTTACTACAAAAACATAAACAAAGAATCATAGTACCAAAAGAGCAGTAAAATATTTTCTTATAATGCTACTTCATTAATATCAAACTAGTGGCATGTCCATCCAATTTGTTCCATTCTTTTTATTTTTATTCCTTATTTTGTTTCTAGCCATTGATCGTCATCTCCATCTCTATCCTTTTTTACACATCTTCACATTTATCCTTCTACCTCCAACTTAATCCTAAGAAACTCAACTAAACCTTGGAGTAGATTGTTAGAATTATCCTCTTTCATCAATTTCTTAGCTACTTCAATAGGAGTGACATGCAAACCTAATATAAGCTATTCAATCTCCTCAAATAAATGATAATGATGATGATGATGATAATCTTTAAGGATTCCTAAGTAATTCCTAGTGAGTATCCTGAACATGCCCATTCTATATCTTGCCAACTTTGCTTATGATCATCCATCCACAAACTTGGAAGACATATCAATTAAAATTTACTAATTTTTATTTGAAAATCATGGAGAAAATTTATTACCAACATCAAGGCTTAAATTCTATAGGGGATTGCATTTTTCAGAGAAGAGGCTTCAAGGGAGTTTAAACAAAATCTTTTACAAGTTTGAATAGATTTAAATCTATAACGGGAAAATTTGGTCTAATCATTTTGAATAACTTGCAGAATATTTAAATTAATTACATAAATATAGTGAAAAAAATCCAAACATAAAAAGCATTTAATAGTTTTAAGCTCTGTTTGGGAAAATAATTTTCTGAACTAAGATAGAATGATATAATAACTACTATTATTTTGGCATACTTTAATGTTTTCTAGATGTGGAAAAATCATGATACTATTTTGGTTTTAATAATAGGATAAATCACGTGAAATAAAATAACGATGGTAGAATAATTTAGTGTCAAAAGAAGCTCCTATGAAAACCAAAAATCTATATAACAAGGTAAGTTGTGGGTTTAGCTAGCTAATTACTGAGTAGTAATATTAGTTATTGCATATAGTGAAGGGTGTAGTCAAAATAAAATCCATCGTCTATACTTCATATATTTAACTAGTTACTCACCACAACTTTTGGCTAAGATTATAAAAATATTTTTATCCTTCCTCGCCATAATGTTTTTAACAAATTTTAAATTATTCTTTATTTTGTTGCAATTTTTTTTTAAAATATGGCTATTAATGTTATTTATACGATATAAATAATAAATTAATTGCATACATACCATTAATAAATTAGTAAATATTTAGCATGAGATGAGGAAAAAATGAATTTGTGTGTGTGTGTGCATGCACACGCCAATGCCAAACTGTCAGGATAAAGGGACTATTATAACTTTGAGGGTGTGCAACCTCCACACGTTCTTTTATTGAATGTGCTAATGCAAAATCCATCCATCCTTACAAAATATACTATATATAACTTCAACGGTTTGTAACCTCCACACATAGCCTCTCTCAGCCTCTAATTCTACCTCTAGGTCTAAACTATCCAATCTATTTCATGATTGCAATTTCATCTTCTCTAGCCTAAACCACATGATAAGGTAGAGATTTTCATACTATAATTAATATACCAATTGCTACAATTCCTTTTTTCTTCTATTTTTTCCTTGATCCATCCTACATTTGTTTTCATTTTCTTGAAAAGCATTTCCCCTTCTCTAGTTTATTCTTTGTTGTATTTGTAGAGTGAGGAATCAAAAGCTAGATTGAGAAAATTGGAAGAATTAGCTAAGAGGAATGTGTATTTTGAGCTTGTAAAAGATATAATTACAAAGAATAGAACTAATGATCCCTTTTCATCTTACAAGGATCATCTCGTATTTGGTATGTGTCTCTTGTTGATTTTTATAAAAAAAAAATCATCTTTGTGTGTAGATAAAACTATTTATTTAAGGTTTTATCTATTTGAAGTAGTTTCTAGCTATGAATTTTTTTCACAGTTAGGCTAATAAGCATAATATTACCCTTTTATCTCTCCTTTATCGGTTTGATGTTAGGGTAGGGAGGTCAACTTGTAGAATATCAAGCATGTAACTAATGTTTGGTAATGTGCACCTTAGGAAAGTATCTAATTTTGAATATTGTGGCTATGCTATTATGAAATTTGATATATTCTTGATAACTTATAAAATTTGAATACCTAATTTATTATCATGTAGCTTTGACATATTCTCACACCAAAGGAGATTTGAGTGTAGCATTGATGGATTCACTACCCTCTATTCTTGAGGTAAACATAACTCTGTTGGAACTTGTTAATTTCCTCACCCTCTAAATTAGAAATTTTGATGCCCTAGTAACAGTGAACTAGGACACGCTACCTGCTACTCTGAATGTTGTAACTACCAAACTAAAATGCTATAATCCTCGATGTATATAGCATCTATGTACTAAAAAATATAATTTGTGAAAGACATTGCAATTAAATCTAAACATATCTTCTTTGAAAGATATTACAACTAATTCTAAATATAGATCTTTTGAAAGATGTTTTAGCTACCTTTAAACATTATTTTATTTATGTATTTTTGTTTAGATAAAGTGAAAAAATTAGCTAATGGGTTAAAAAGTTCTATAATTTGAATTGGCGATTGGTCTAGATTTTTTAGGGGGGGGGGAGATAGGATATTTTTTTAATTAGAACTGAGTTGTGTAATAATTTATGGTTGTATAGGTTGATTGCTCCATACTTCCACCATCATTTATGGGTATAGATTGTGTTCATTTGAGTTTTAATAGAGGATGATTAATGAAGGAGAAAGGGTGTTGAATTTTGTAGGATGAAGTGGAGGTGTTGGTGATTTATGATCTTCTATGAAGTTTCATCAATATCATTTGAGGGATCATATGGAATATTTGAAAATTTAATGTTGGTATAATAAATTGAAAATAGATAGAATGGATGGAAATAAGACATATATTATGTTACATTAAATATACTAGAACTTGAAGTATAACATTTAGCTAAATTATGCAGAGATACATGAAACATTCAGAAAATAAATGCTAGAGAGAGCATAGAAGAAAGCTACAAATGGTAGTAATATTCTTGAAATAATATAATACAACCTAGACCAAGCCTCAGATGGTAGCAATGTTCTTGAAAGAATTGATATAATCTAAGAATAATAATAAATAAGTAAATAATTAAGGGTAGGAGAACCAAACCTCATATGATAGCAATATTCTTAAAAGACCATCTCTGTAATTTAACCTGTATTTTTCAAGAATGTTCCAAATAATATTAGGTGGTTTGGACATATATGGAATCCTAGTTCTAAGATGATTACACCATCTATGGTCTTCTTTTTCTTTAATTGAGATATTTGTAGCTTTCTGCAAGGTAACAAATCCTAGACGACTATTATTCCTTTATAAATAAAAGTAACATTATAAAAAAGTAAAAACAAAGTAAAGCATGTTGAAAATATATGAAAAAGGATAGGCTAAAATAAAAATCTAAAAAACACTCATTAGTTGAAACTACAATGAAAAAAACATTGCCTATATATGGAGGGAACAATGTATGCATAAAATATGGTATTTTCTTTTTCTTTCATTTTCTTCTACAAGTTAAGTTGCTTTCCTAGAAGTAATAGTAGAATGTACACACTACAAGGCCTTGTTAGTAGAATATGTTTAACTCAAGAATTAACATGTGTAGCTAGAATATAGACTTTGGATTAGAGGCCAAAAAGGATGGCTAGCTATCCAACTTCATCCAATAAATTGCAACATTTTAGCAACATTAGAGCATAACACTCTCTATTCTAAGTTACATTGAAGGGAATCTCCTTCCTAAAATTGAAGTTACAGATCCGCTTTCTAAAAAACTTGCCTTCAACCAACTCTAAAAGTTTTTATTTTGGTTTCATAGTAGTTCAAAAGTTATAATTGATTTTCCTTAACTAGAGGCTTGGATTATCCCTTCATTTTATTTTTTAGGCTACACTTTCTTCCATAAAAGCATTAGACATCATCTTGAGAATTTAACATGGATGTTGACACATCATTAACTAGTTCCTAGATTTGTTATAGAAATATTACACCTCAATCTTTAACCTTACATCCTTTTTATGGGGACACCATCCTCCATCCAGACACGCCACCTAATGATGCCCTTTAGACTTAAGACAGTTGGCATGGGAACTCCTATGGATATAGTCCCAGTCATCACTTCAAATGTTGTTAATAAACTAAGTATTCCCATACATATCATAGTTACTAGGGAAACTTCTTCTAATTCTATCCTACTTCAAATGACCTTGGTTCCTTTCATATTCAAGATTTTTCTTATTTCTTTTGCTTGACATGGTCCTAATTTGAAGATTATGTAATGTAATAATGATTATAAACTTGAAACTTAAATTATAGGAAATAAATTCAAATGGCATTGATTGCCATGATAAACATGAGCCTTGTATTTATTCAATAGATGATTTCAAAAAGTTTCACGCATGTGCCATATATTAATATGAGGTTTAACAAATTAAATCTGTATTATTTTCTTAGCAAGATCACTAAGGCTTTGTATTGAGAAATCCATTTATAATCAATTTTATAACTACAATGTGTCGATGGAACAAAATAGCAAAAAGAAAAACCCAAACAAAAACTTTTGGTAATTAATAAAAGAAGTTTAAACTAAATTTAAAAAATTGATCAGAACAAATGCATCACCTTCAATACTATACAAGCCTTTTAAAGATCGTCCCTTCTAACATCACCTATACCAGTTGTGTTATCTATTGTAACAACTAAAACTATGAAGATATGCATATGAAAAATTATCAAATTTCAAAGAGCGACCAAAGGTGTCATATTACATTAAGCTTCTGATCACAAGGCCAAAAATGAAACAAAAATTTAGTCTTTAACCTAGCAAGTCATCACTTATCAATAAAAAATAATATATATAAGTAAGAAGAACAATAAAAAATGATGAATCTATACCCTTCAAAGAAAGGGAAACATACAATGGGCAGATTGAATGTAGTGAATAGTAAGTAGTTAATGTAGCTAGAGTTATCTGAAATATTTTATATTTTATTTTTTTATAGATTTTATCTATTTTTCATTAGATTCAAATATTTGAAAAAATAAATAAGAAGAAAAATTAGTTATATTTATTTTTTAGCTAATTTTGTTTACTAAGTTAGGACTATGAAGTGTTATCATTTATTCGATATTTGTTTCTTTATCTTAGATTAGTCGTTAAAGTTAGTATTTATCATGAGTTTTGGAAAATTATAATGAGATCAAGATGATTAGTTGAACTGAATAAACATGCTTCCCTTTTAACTACATTTCCACAACTCTCTTTTCTTTCCTTCCTCTTCTTCTATCCCATCACTTCTCCCATACCCTTCCTTCTTCTCCCTAATATTTGTCTAATTTTACATCAATAGTAGATGTCAATATAAGCAATGAGATTGAGACACCATTACAAATAACCCATTAAACACAGTTACTATAAGCACCAAAAGTGATGATCTAAGCATAGGTACACCATGTACCACAATCTCATTACTAAAGTACATAATTTCTACTCCCCTCAACCATCATTACCCTATTTGGTAAATTAAGTGTTGAAATGATGATGATATGAACTACTGTTTATTAAAATTTCTAGGTAAGTCCTTCAATGTATTTTAAGTTTTTAAATAAACTTGTAAATTCATATAATATAAGATAGTTTTGAAATTTAACAAAAAGTCGTAGGTCAATGAATACAGTGAAAATTATATGGTTCCCTAACAAACCCTATATGTGCACACTTAATCCCAGCACACTGTCAAAGAAAGGGAATTGTGAAATTGTATTGTTCAAGTATACATTACATGTTATTAGATCAATCACTCTTTCATGTTAAAAAAGTATGCAATATCCACTTACATGCTTATACATTTTATTAGTTACATATGTAACACCCCAAAATTTAGACTTAAAAATTTTGTTTAAAAGAATTTATTATGGAAGCCAAAATATAAATTGTAGGGTGTTACATAACATCCAACATAGAAGAGACACTCTCTATCTCTAGTCTATGTCAGGTGCAAGGAAAAAGTAACCTCGTAGGAATTAGGTGTGAGAAGCACTTGATTCTACCATAATACAGGATACGAAATAGAAAGCATGAAGTATGTATTGTGAAAATATAGGATTAAGAGTCCATAGAGAGATATAGATATCTGGATAACCATACCATAAATTAATTTGATTAGAGATCACCTAAGGCAAGCATATTTAAAGTAAAAAACAACAATCCCCTGCAAAATAAGGCAGATTTCCTTATGAAAATGAGAAAAACCCATGAAATGGATGATCAGTATGCTACATACTGATCAAGGTAACCATACAAACAAAGTAAGGGTACAGAGAGAATCATCATAGATGCATGTTAGCATAAAAAAGGTTTAGGTAAATATTGATTCATAATTTATTATTGAATATATACAAGATCCATTATTTTATTTATGTTGAATTGAGGACCCTATTATTCTTAATTCGGTAGAATCACCTCTTTGGTAAAAACACACCTAAGACACTATTATAGTCTAGTGGAACAAACCCAACATATACTAAGGAAACATGCGCTTAAACACCATTCTTAAACCGCAAGAATGATCTGATGCATCTCTCAACGCAAAACACACATGAGCCACTATTATCCTCAGGTGGAATGGGCACAACCCCTTAGTCTTAACTCACATAGCCTTTCACTTTAAGTTATTAATGTCTTATCCATTAGTACTTATCACAAAATCCTATTCTCATTCACATTGCATGTAAGGCCCCACTATTCTTAATCCAGTGGAAGGGACTAATACATGTCTTTGGAGAAAATACACCCGCATAATTATTATCGTTTGATGGAATGGACACATGAAAACACCTCGACCCAACTCACATGATTTTTTACTTTCAATAATTAGTATCTTATTCATAGTTGGTGATATAAAGATAGTCATGCAAGACTCATAAAGATATGTAGAACATATAATTGAAAAGAACCATATAATTATCAAATCCATCCTCAAGGAATAGGCAGTTAACTCCCTGAATATTTTGAATATCATAATTACACATTTAAATTCTATTTTCCCTTTTGAAATCAAAAAAATTATATTTTTTTAATCCTTATTGATTGAAATACCCTTTTATTACCAGAAATCTTAGAATCTAATGTTAGGCAACTTATATCTTACTCAACTGTCATTTAGTGGCATTACTTATGGAATAATTGCTAATACCCTCAAAAATTATTAGGCCATGATTATTTCCTTTATTATCATCAAATGACCAAAATTCCTTACAATAGTTCAAAAAAACCAATATTTCCTAAAAGGCCTTATAAATCCCAACGTTGACAAATTATAAACTCCAATACTTGTGTGAAATACATAATCCCAATTTAATATATAGATACCATATATCTAAATTCATGCCAACCAACTTTATACCCAAATGCATACTTTCATATTCTCCTCACTTTCAAGATACTATATCATAACATTATCAAATCAATATTATCCATGTAATATTGCTAAATAAAATATCACATACAAATACATGTTGTACATTCAAGTCCTAACGAATGGTTAGATGATGGTAATAATGATAAAAGCTGGAATGAATACTTGGATAATGACTCGGATGAATAAATTGATAGCAATTGGAGTGAATGACTGGATGATGACCTACATAAGTATATGGATAAGAAAATGGTATAACCTAAGTGATTGAACACGTTGGAAAATAAACCCTAGTGTTCATCTGGATAATTTACTTAGTACGTGTGTGTGATTACCTATGATATTATACTATGAAAATGAGCATGATACATTCTGAGTTTCCTAATTTATGTATGATAATGAATACTGATGCGTCATTTAATCATGATAGAGTAGATACACTTACTTGTTTGGTCATGGCAAGATGCATGTCAAGTATATTTATACGATACATCAAAACCTTGTATGCTTGTGAGTTCCATTAAGGAGGTAACTTAACTTACTTAATGCATACTTATGCGCCTATTTAATCAAGTACCTACTCATTCCCACAAGAAAAGGGCCATGTGTAGGTTTTTTGGGGATGGCTAGTAGTTGACCTACCTCAACTTGGGTTTAGGGCTTAAGAGCATGGACATCTAGAGGTTTTTATGCATTTCATAATGAACCAAGGTATTGGGGTCACACCCTAACTTGTTTCCTACTAATATAGCCTTGTATTTTTAACTTATCATTCTCCCTGTATTTGACTATGTCGGAGACTATTAAGGTCTTATCTTGTAAATGATCTTTTAAATATTTATGTACCTTGATCTTGTGCACTCTACATTAAATTATTTTTTTGGTTTTATCCTTGTATATAATATGGGATAGGCGGTTGACATCTATCTTATGTTAGGTATGGTAGTAACACCCCATTTTTTCTAGGAGTGTTTAGTATTTTTTGTTTCCACATTGTTTTAAAAAAAAATTTGCAGTGAAAAATGGGGATGTTACAAGTTAGTGTCATGAATAATTAATGTGACACCATAGGTTATTGTTAGAGCGTTTTCCTAAAAATGTGTCATTTTCAAGGATTTTTAAGTTCATACCACAGGATGGTATCAACCTTGATTTGAAATCTTTTAACCCTTGATATTACCCTACTATTTGAGTATTTAACTAGATGTTTAACTATTTTCAATCCCGCAATGTCTGTGAGTAAGAGTGGGTTGGGAATGTGCTATATATAGTCTCTATGAAAACTTGTTATGTGAGTCTTGGCACTCGATAAATTGATTCTCTCCTAACTACTTCTAGCCTTTAAGAATTAATGACTACTAAATGTTATTACGAGCATATTGAGGCATTCATGGAGATTTTTAGAGCCTACATGGAAAACCAGATCCTAGAACCATGACCACCACTGATGCCAATAACCGCGCTAGTTCCAGAAGACTGGCTAAAGAGAACTAGGCACCATCACCCACGGATCTTCGAGGACCAAGAGGAACTTAACATCATAGAGCAATGGGTCATGGACATGGAGAAAACCTTTAATGCTTATGGTGGCCCTACGGACAAAAAGGTTGACATGGTGGTATATTATCTGAGAGGAAGGGTAAACACTTGGTGGAGAAGTGTCTAACATAAGGGTGGACAACCTATAGGATGGGTGCCGGTTTTGGAGGTGCTTCATGACCGCTTCTATGTGACACGCCTCTGAATGAAGAAGTATGATGATTTCATGATCTCTTAGCAAGAAGGCATATCCATTGACGAGTATTAAACACGATTCATGGACTCGGTCTAGTTTGCTCTAGAAGTTGAGGTCAACGAGGTGATGCAAGTCCACCATTTCAAGATTGGCTTGGGAATCATATATTAGGAGCTCTTAGTGGGAGTGACTCCGCCAGGCATGGTAAGAATGTAGGAGTAGGATATAGACGCTTTTTGAGTCATCCAAGCCTAAAGTGCTCAATTAGGGAGAAAAAAAGGCTCGAGGGTTGTCAACATCCCACTGATAGAAATAAGGCTTTTTTAGGAGGAAGAATACTGCCTAGATATGGCAGGATCACATGGTCAGTACCTCGAGTTGGAGGTCTATCTAGGGGTCTTGCCGAGGAGAGGCACTATCACTGTAAGAGTTGTGAAACAAATCACCAAGGGGTAAACTATAGAGGTAACTAGGAGACATGCCATGGATGTGGCTTGGTAGTGCACAGAGCTTATGAGTTCTAAGTTGGAGGTGGAAATATCTAGAGGATCAGGTCTAAAAGTTAGAGTAATGGATCTATGCAACAGCCACAACTACAAACTCAAAGAGTTCCTCTATTTCTAGCTATTATCCCTAGTTGAGCTAGTCGTCCAAGAGGTTAGTGGTCTAACCTTTTCAAAAAGGTTAGTGATAAGCTAGTGCCTCGGGAGTTCCTTTAGGAGGACGTCTGAACGTGATAAGCCAGGCAGAGGCAGAGCATCAGGCTGGTGTGGTGACTGATATGCTTATGGTCTCTACCCATCTAGTATGTGTGTTGTTTAACTTTGATGCATCACACTCCTTTGTGCCATCCACATTTGTAGCTAGATCTTCCTTGTCTCCCTCCAGCAGTATTTGCACTTCTATTGTGTTCCTTTCTAGGGATAGGATTTCATGCTCTAGATTCTATAAAGGAGTGGCTTTGATAGTTAGGAGGATATAATTTCTATTAGACCTGATAGAACATGAAATACGTAATTTTGATGTGATATAATGGATATGTTGGGGAAGTATTGGGCATTGATTGATTATGCACAAGAACTTGTGGTTCTCCTAGAAATAAAGGATATTAAGATTTCATATCTGAAGTAGGAACCTAATCCCTCTACAAGGATTATTTCAACAATCATGATGAGCAACCTTATCCCTAAAACAATATCCATTCTTCTTGTGTAGTGTTCAAGACACTAAAGATTTTAGATGCCATTAGAGGAGATAGTAGTGGTCTACAAGTATCTTGACGTATTCCTTGAGGAAACTCAGGGACTGCCACACATTTAAGAAGTCAAGTTCATCGTGTATTCATCAATGACATCCTCATCCACTCCAGGCTTTATTAGAGAAGATATTAGAGAAGAGTTACATCTAACCAAGCATATCACTAAGGGGAGAGCCAGTATTGCTTGTGAAAAAGAAGGATGGGAGCTTGAGGTTGTGTATCAATTACTACGGATTGAACCAGGTTACGGTAAAGAACCATTATCTGTTGCCAATGATGAATGGCCTATTCAATTAACTCAAGGGATCCAAGGTATTCTCCAATATTGATCTTTGTTCAAGCTACCATTAATTGAGGATAGCAAAGTAAGATATCCCTAAAACTACTTTTTAGACGAGATATGGCCATTATGAGTTCACAATAATGCCTTTCGGACTCACTAATGCACCATCAACTTTCATGTCCCTAATGAACTAGATATTCCAATCATTCTTGGACAAGTTCATCATAGTATTCATCGATGACATCCTCATCCACTCCAGCGATCACGAGATGCATGAGAAACATTTAAGGTAGGCTTTAGCGTTATTGAGATCACACCAGCTGTACGTCAAGCTCTCAATTGCAAGCTCTGGTTAAATCAAGTGATTTTCCTCAGACATGTAATCTCTAAGGATGGAGGGGCATTAGATTGCCAATATTTAATCCATTTCTGAATAGCCAACACCCACTTCTATCAAGGAGGTGTGTAGCTTTTTGGGATTGGTCAATTACTACCGTAGGTTTGTGGTAGACTTTTCCAAGATAGAGAGGCCTTTGACTAATTTATTGAAGAAGGCTATGCATTTTTAGTGGGATGAAAAGTGTGGTGAAGCTTTTGAGGAGTTGAAGAAGCACTTGACTTCATCCCCAATGCTCATGTTGCTGACTGGGCCTGAATATTTTAAGGTGTACGGTGATGCTTCCAAGCATGATTTTGGTTGCTTGTTGATGTAACAAGGAAGAGTAGTAGTGTATACTTTTCAACAACTAAAGCAACATGAGTAGAACTAGCCGACACATAACTTAGAGCTTGTAGTGGTAGTGTTTTCCCTAGAGGCATTGTCTACATAGAGTTAGGTGCAAGATCTACATGGACCTTAAGAGAGTCAAGTACATCTTCACGTAGTAAGATTTTAATCTTATATAGTGTTGATGGTTGAAGTTGGTCAAGGATTATAACCTAGAATTGACCTACCATGAGGGTAAGGAAAATGTGGTAGCAAATGCACTTAGCTAATCGCATTCCTTGGGAACGATCGTTTTGTTAGACCAATTGTGCCAAGAATTTAGGAAGTTGGAGATTGAACTAATCACCACTAGTAGTATAAAGGAAAAAATGAGTGCACTCACCATTACCCCTTCAATATTTAAAGTGATCCGAGCTAATAAACTTAGCGATGTTAAGCTTGAGAGGATCCAAACTAATATTACAAAAGGTAGAGCTGAAGGATTTAAGATCCACGAGGATAGTAGTGTCAAATACCAAGGTAGATGGTGTGTACCACGAGAATGTGTTGAGCTTAAGAGAAGGGTCCTTAAAGAAGAACATTGTACCCCTTATTATGTCCACCCTGGGGGAACAAGCTGTACAAGAACCTAAAGAGGGTATATTTTTGGCCTGACATGAAGTAAGAAGTAGCAGAGTTTGTTGCTCAATGTTTTTACTGATAGAAAGTTAATATCAAGCATAAGAGATCGTCAATGTTGTTGCAACCACTAGAAGTTCCCAAGTGGAAGTGGGAAAGCATATCTATGGACTTTGTGGTTCATCTTCCAAGGACCCTTAGTGGATTTGATTCTATCTAGGTTATTATGGATCATTTGACTGAGTCATTCATGTTCATACCGATGAAGACCACATGAAATATAGAGCATCTTGCCAATGCTTATAGTAAACACATTGTGAGACTACATGGATTCCTTAGGGATATTATATCCAATCGAGGCTTTAGTTTCTCACCAAACTTTTGATAAAATTTACAAGCCCCTTTTAGTACTCAACTAAAGATGAGTACTATTTTTCACCCAGCTATAGATGGTTAGACAGAGAGGACCATTCATAATTTGGAAGACATGATTCAGGCATATGTGTTAGACTTTGGGGGCAGTTGGGAAGATTGTATGGACTTGATCGAGTACTTCTATAACAATATTTACCACGCTAGTATCAATATGACACCTTTTAAAGCCCTATAGTCCTTCATGTTAGAACAACATCAGCAAGATGCTTATGTTGGGACTAAAAATGATCGAGGAGATAATGAGACACATCTGATTGATTTAGGACCGGATGAGAGCCAGTAGGATAAGTAAAAGAGCTATGTAGATATGAGAAGACAAACTGACTGTTATAAGGAGGGTGGCAAAGTCCTTTTGAGGGTCTCTCCCACCAAGGGAATCATGAGGTTCAGTACAAAGGGTAAGCTTAGTCTAAGGTACATTAGACCATAAGAGATTGCGGACTGTTTTGGTGAGGTCCCCTATTGTCTAGCCCTACCAATGGAATTTTTTCATGTGCACAATGTCTTTCACATGTCTCAGCTAAGGAAGTATGTAGTGGATACTTCACACGTTATTCGATCGGAGTCTCTAGAGCTCAATGAATCTTTAACATATGAAGAGCGACCGGTGAGATTTTAGATACAAAAATGAGAGAAATGCATATGAAGATCGTTCCACTGGTAAAGGTCCTTTGGTCATGATATGATACTGAGTAGGCTACTTGGGAGATTGAGGGAAAATTCAAGCTAAGTACCCAAAGTTATTTTCTTAGTATGTTAACTTAGTGTAATTCTTTTTTCTTTCAAGGGGCAGTCACCCTTTTAATTGGTTGTATTGATTTTATTTGTGTCTTACTATGGGATACATACTGTGATTGGAATGTTTATAGGCTTTAGGGATGCTACTTCTTTAAGTGGGTAATGTTGTAATACCCCATTATTTTGTAAAGTGTTGAATAAGAAATTATACTAATTTTTTATGTTTGATTTTGATCTAAATTTATGATTAGGTTTAAGGTAAACTTATATTTGAAATAAAGTTGAAAAATTAAATTAAATAAGTTTTCTAGGTGAACCAATTAACTGGTTCCATAAATTGATCTATTGGTTCATTATTTTAGCAAAATAGTTTTTACTCGACTAAAAAGATCGATTGGTCGGGGAACCGATCGACTGGTACATAGAATAGTCAACTGGTAGGCTAAAATGATTAATTGGTTTGTCAAGTTGAGCATATTTTTTAAAGTTAATTTTTTGGGAAATTTTCTTATACTAAAATGGAACATTGTTAACCTTTTCTAGATTGATTCTAAAAGATTCTTAAAACTTTTCATGATGCATTTAGCCCAAAAATACTACCTCAGATCGAGATAAGGAGTAGATCAAAAAAATTGAGAGGGGGGGGGAGATGACCTCATCTTTATCTTACTCTACCTCTCTCTTTTGCACATTTATAGGATTAATGCTTCTTCCTTATACTCGATTATGCTTAGCTAGAATATTCCTTCTACGCTAACCTTCCATTTACCTTCTTATGTATTGCATTTCTAGACCAATTGATTTGTATTCCTCTAGAATCACCATTTGAGCTCTAGAGGATAGGTCAGCATATATTAGATGAAATCTTCTCATTTAATTTGAATTTGGAGTAAAAGAATTAGGGTTTTTGATATGTTCTTGATCACACTTGTAATTTGTATCAATTTGTTGGCTATAAATAGGCCTCATCACCCCTTATATTCACTTTTTTTTAGCCATCAAAACACTTAATTATCTAGCATTCACCTTCTCCCTCTTTACTTCGAGCCTTGCATTTGAATTTCTTTTTCTCTTTTGATCCTATCTCTAGCTCCCTCTTGTTTTAATTGTTAAGAAATAAAGAGTTAGACTTAGAAAAAGGTTGAGTGGTTCTATTAAATTACCCTATATTTTTCCTTTAGGTGTGGTATATTAATTCTTTCCCTTTTATTTCAATTAGGGATTCATAGAAGTTATTCATGAATTTCTAAGTTAAACCTTTATTTTCAAGGTTTTAGAAGTTAAGGATTTCTCAGGTTAAGTTTTTTGTTTGAGGAAAAAATTTCCTACATCAAGTAAGTCATTCTTACTTCTAAAATGGGCTATGAGTAATCTTACATGTTATGGAACTCCTTAACTTTGATAATACATGTTGTCATGAATATATGGCTTTACAGAATTGTATTGAATGGTTAGACTGTATGTTTTGAGTGAAGAGCATAAATCTTGAGGAAAGATTAGGTTGTGATGAGTGAAATGTGTAACTAAAGTAAGATAAAAATGTTTTATATGGTGTTATAACATGTTCCAATGAGTTATGATAAAGAATTATAAGCATGATCTGCATAAGAATGACTATTTAGTGATGTTAAACTAATCATCTGATTCCTAGATCAGTCAACTGGTTGACCTAACCCATTTTCCAATGGCCTACAAAGACCCTAGCCTTGCTGTCTACCTTAAACCCATTGACTAGTCTATGAAAAGTTAACCAATTTGCCCAAACCAATTGATCGGTTTGAGGTAATTTTTTTCTGGGTGAGCCAAACCGATTGACTAGTAAGCCCAAACCCATCAATTGATTGGTGCAACTAATCTATAGGTTGTGCTAGTTTGTGTGATTGTGTTCTTCTCGATTTAGATACGCTTTGAGATTATGCATGGGACTGTTATATGATTATTTAAGGGATAAAGTACACATATTACCATGGATCAATGACCTAATAAATGTATAAAATGGAATATGATTTATGACATACTCAACAGATAATGAAAAAACTAATGGGTGTACCATATATGAAATGTGACAGTGCTTAAGAAATAGGGTGTTGAAATAAGGAATGTGCTAGATGGAATAATATAATGGAAAGGATTAATATTGAATAAGCATAAATGGAAATCCCACAAATGTTTGGGGGATGGATAGGATTAATATAGAAGAAACATATGAATGTCTTGCTTGCTGTTAGTATAGGCCTTATGTGATCACGTAACCTCATAAATAATATACTAATCATGTAAAGAGAAAGATAATTGAGGTGTTTATGGGTTTGGGTTACCCATTCCTTGATTAGCTACCGAGGGTTAGTCTACCTTTGGGTGGGATCTTAGTAGATTTTGGTTCCTTACTCTAGATACTAATAATGTACTAGGGGTTATTGATACTAAAGGTTTTGGTTACCTAGGTGGTTGGCTTTAGCCTAGAATTATGTCCATATTGGTTGACATTAGCTTGGAATTATATCCATTGTGGTTGGCTTCAATCTAGAATTATGTCCATTGTGGTTATTAGCTTTGTCTTGGACTTTATGTCCCTTGGTTTGGATAGACTTCCATGGCATGTGAGACCATGGGGTGGTGCATTATCCATCGCTCGATGATGAAAAAACTAGATAATGATTGAAACTAATGTTTGAATGATGGTAATAATGATAAAAGTTGGAACGAATACTTAGATAATGACTTGGATGAATAACTAGATAACTATTGGATTGAATGATTGGATGATGATCGATATAATTATATGGAAAAGGACATGGTATAACCTAAGTGATTTAGCAAGTTGGAAAATAAACCTCAGTGTTCATCTAGATAATCTATTTAATACATGTGTGTGATTACCTATGATATTAATTATGAAAATGAGCATGATACATTCTAAGATGCCTGATTTATGCATGATAGTGAATACTAATGCATCATCTCATAATGATAGAGTAGATACACTTACTTGTTTGGCAATGGCATGATGCATGTTAAGTATATTTTCCATGATATGAAAAAACCTTGTATACTTGTGACTTCCATTGAGGAGGTAAATTAGCTTACGCAGTACGTAGTGTACTAATGTGCCTGTTTGAACGGTCACCTATTCATTCTACAAGTAGTGGGCCCTATGCATATTTTTGGGGATGGCTAGTAATGGGCCTAACTTGGCTTGGGTTTAAAGCTTGAGAGCGTGGACATCTAGAGGTTTTTATGCGTCCCGTAATGAACCATATTTTTGAGGTCACACCTTATCTTGTTTGCTACTAATATAGTCCTGTATTCTTAGCTTATCATTCTCCTAGTATTTAACTATGTCAGTGACTGTTAAGGTTTTATGTTGTAAACGATCTTTTGAATATTTATGTAACTTGATCTCTCACACTCTACTTTAAATTCGTTGGTTTGGTATTAGGCTTGTATCTAATATGAGATGGATGACTGGCATCTATCTTGTGTTAGCTATAGTGGTAGCACCCCATTTTTTCTTGTCGTGTTTAGTATTTTCTGCTTCTACATTGTTTTAAAAAAAAATTTTTTGTTAGTGAAAAATGGGGGTGTTACAACCACGATACAGGATACAAAATAGAAAGAATGAAGTATATATAATGAAAATAGAAGACTAAGAGTCCATAGAGAGATAGAGATGTTCAGATAAACATACCATATATGAATTTGATTAGAGCTCGCCAAAGGCAATCATATTTAATGTAAAACACAATATTCCCTTCAAAACAAGGTAGATTTGCTTGTGGAAATGAGCAATACCCATAAAATAGATGATGAGTATACTATTTACTGAGTAAGATAACCATACAACTAAGGAAATGGTATAGAGAGAATAAGCATACATGCATGTTAGCATAAAAAAATTTAAGGTAAATATTGATTCCATAATTTATTATTGGATATAAATAAGATTCATTTATTCATTTACGTTGAGTTCAAGGACCCTACCAATCATAATTGGATGGAATGGGATGAAATACCTCTCAAGAAAAACACACCTAAGCTAATACTATTGTCTGATGGAACGGACCAAACATATATCAAGACAAAATGCGCCTGAACACCATTCTTAAACTGATGGGACAATCTAATGCATTTCTCAAGGCACAACACACCTGAGTCACTATTATCCTTTGGTGGAAAGGACACAACCCCTCAATCTTAACTCACATAATCTTTCACTTTAATTGATTAATGCCTTATCCATTAGTACTTATCATTGAATCCTATTCTCATTCGCATTATGTATAAGGCTCCACTATTCTTAATTCGGTATAAAGGACCAATAATGCACCTCTAAAGAAAAAAGACACCTGCATCATTATTATCATCTGATGGAACAGACACACAAAAATACCTTGGCCCAACTCACATGAATTTTCACTTTAAATGATTAGTGTCTTATTCATAGTTGGTGATATAAGGATAATCATACAAGAATCATATAGATACGCATAACATATAATCGAAAACAACCATATAATTATCAAATCCATCCTCAAGGAATAGGTAGTTAAATCCCCAAATATTTTGAATATCATAATTAGTACATTTAAATTCTATTTTCATTTGTAAAATCACCAAAAAAAATTTAACCTTTATTGACCGAAATACCCTTTTCTTACTAAAAATCATAGAATCTCATGTTAGGTAACTTGTATCTCACTCGGCTGTCATTTAATGGCATTACTTATGGAATAATTGCTAACACCCTCAAAATTTATCAAGCCATGATTATTTTCCTTGTCATCATCAAATAACCAAAAAGTCATCATGATAGTTAAAATATCCATATTTCCCAAAAGGCCTTATGAATCCCAACATTGACAAATTACAAACTCCAATACTTTATGTGAAATACAAAGCCCCAATTAAATACATAGATATCATATATCTAAATTCATGCCAACCAACATTATACCCAAATGTATACTTTTACATTCTACTCACTTTCAAGATACTATATCATAACATTGTCAAATCAATATTATCCATGTAACAATGGTAAATAAAATATCACATATAAATACATGTTGCACATTTAATCCCTAACTATGGTATGTATTATTATCGGCAAGGACATCAATGTCTAATCACGTAATCCTAAACCGCCTCCTTCAAGATCATAGGAGCATTACCTATGAAAACAAGAATAATCCATAATTACAAATTAATAATATGAATCAAAGGAAAGGTTAAGTAAAGAAGGGTGGAAATGGGAATAACCAAGACTAATGGCAAGATTAGGTTGCATGAAAGTATGGCGTAATGTACCAGCTCAACAAAACAATCGATAGGTTTGGGTCAACCAATCAACTATACCAGTCGACTGTTCTACAACCATTCATTTGGTTTCCCCCCAACTAGTCGATCCGTTTAGTCGAGGAAATCTAATTTGCTAAAATGGTGAACCAGTCGATTGGTTCATGGAACCAATCAATTGGTTTACCTGCAAAACTCAATGAACTCCATTTTTTAACATGATTTCAAATCAAACTTTTTCCCAAACCAAATCATAGCATTAAATCAAAATCAAAGGCCCAAAAATTTGGTAATCTCATTCAACCATTTACAAAAATATGAGGTATTACAATGTGATGTAGAGGTAAAGTAAAAAACACACAAGGTAGGAAAAGAAGAATGAAAAGGAAAAATAATAGGAGAAAGAAGAGGAAAAAAAGGAAAAAGGAGATAAGTGTGGTATTATGATTAGGGTTGGGTTAAAAATTATCATTGATGAAATTAGGTAAGATTAAAATAGTAATAATCTAGGATTAAGGTTAGGTTAAAATATAAATTACCTAGAATAAAAGTTAGTGTTAGTTTAAGATTTAAGACTAAGAAATTAGGGTAAGGTAAAAATATCAATTTCTCAATATTAGAATTGGGTTAAGGTATTAATTAATTGGGATTAATGTAGCACTCCCAAATTTACTACTAAAAATTTCATTTAATTAAAAGGGTTTAGCAGAAGCGAAAAGATAAAATCGTAAACTCAGGGGCATTACCGCCACACTTAGTACCAGATCGATTCACTCCTACCGTTCCAGTACTACATGCTAAGGCTAAATAAAGAAATCAGAGTGTGATTTAGGCTTACAAACCAAAGAGTCTGTGGCTAGAGTTTTTCAAAACATAAAGCATAGTACGATAACACAACTAAATATGATAATACAATGTCAAATAAAGGAAACAGAGTCTGGGCGAGTCGCTCTCAATCCCCAAGTCAGGTTTAGGCTCAACGCTCTGCCCCACCCAATGCCTCATAGGTGTCATAGGCATCGAATACATCGTCCCCTACCTACACAAGCTCATATGGGTCTTCTGCTCATGGGAATGAGCAGCACCCATGAAACGGGTGATCAGTACGCTACGTGCTGAGTAAAGTAACAGATGCGCTAAGGCCAATATACAAAACACACTACATAGTATACATGGCATAGTCATATGAACAGTATGTAGTAAAACAGATGATAAAGGCTAGCTATGGTCTGGATAGACTTATTCTTTTATATCTCTAGTAATTATGATTGATTCACATCATAATCTTTATTAATCCATGCGAGTGCGGGAACCCTACTATTATAGCCGGTGGATCGGTCACTTATAGGGAAAAACGCACCTAACGACTATTATAGCCGGTGGATAGGTTACTTATAGGGCAGAACGTACCTAACCACTATTTTATGCCGGTGGATCGGTCTGGCCCCGACTCTCATGGTGTTCCACTATAAGTACTTAGTATCTTTTACGTGTATTAACAAATTAGGGTTTGGTTTATTGAGCTCGGGATCCCCCACTATTATTGTCGGTGGGCCGGTCACTTGCGGGATGATGTCCACACCACTACTATTCACCGGTGGATCAGTCATTTGTGGGACAATAGTCCACACCACTATTCCTTACCGGTAGATCGGCTGGACCAGACTCAGTACTCTTCCACTTTACATGATTAGTATTTTATCGTATCATATTCAACAGATTCCGCCCTAGGCATGCATGACTAACTCCAGCTATAATTATTCCCCAAAGAGGGCACGTCCCATATCTTGAGACTCGGTGCCCACTAACTCATACCTCGTCATCCATTTCCTTTACACTTACCCTTAAATGAAAACCCAACTCCTGCGGGTGTGGGTTAGGACCAACACCTTATGACATCAACTCCACCTACTATCACCCCCTAGGGTTTTCCCTTGAAAACTCTAATTGGACTAATTTGGCCCAACCCCCTCTCTCACTTACTCTACCATTACCTCGTTTATCGCCCCATACCTTAACTCATTAGATCCAATCCCAAATCATATCGCTTTACCACTTGATTCCACATGTGACCAGAAAAACCTTAGTTGGCCACTTCAAACCCTAGTACCTTTCTTCTCCCACAAGTAACCTCTCTATTTCTCACTCAATATTCCTTCTCTCCCATAGCACCCATACTTACCCTCACATAATAAATCCCCATTCTTGACCCATACTCCACTCTCCCTTAATCATTTTTACTTCCACAGTTTCTAGATTATTACTTCCTCCCAAAATCCTAATCGGGTCCCTTATACACCCTTACACCGACCTATGTAATATTTTTCTTCCCGAGTCTCCAATCACTCCACAACTCTCCTCTTAGCTTATTTACACCCTAAATCAACTTTCCTCACGTAAAGATCTTCCCCATGCAAGTTTTATCCACATGCAAACTCTCAAAGTCCCCATGCAAACCCTAGAATTCCCATGCATGGTTTCCATCTCTCATTCATTTTGGTCAGCCTCATATTCCTTTAGCAACTTACTTCCCATTTGTTTCTTTTTGTCCTTTCATTTCCCTTATCATAATATCATTTGTCCTAGCATGCATGTCTTAGAGGGCCATATGATATCACACCACAATCACCACATATACATGTCATACTCATGCCATAAGAACACATACAAAACATACCTCAACTCCAAGCTGCACTACTTATAAGACAAGTTAAGGAAAATCATACGATACATAATATAACATGAAATATAAAGCATCCAAGGCATACAAGTCATATAACACAAATGGGCCTTAGCTACATCCTTACCTAAAGCAACGCCGGGCTTGGAGCACGCTCCTACAACTCCTTAGGGTTTTGTTTAGATTCACCTATAAAAGGGAAAATACTAAGTATTAGTTTCCCTCGAAAGTACCATCACTCCTTATTTTAGTCTAAGATTAGGATTGTTATTATTATTATTAAAGGGAGTATTATACGAAAACTAGGGTTTTTATCTTAAAAATAGTCTACTAAATATTACTAGTCAAAATATGTTTATTTTAATATTTATTGCTACACTTATATTATTAAACCTATTAGTTTTATTCTTCTAATAATAGTACTGATACTAATTATAGCCAAAGAGTGGTAATAGTAATACTAATAGAAATGCTAATGCTTATAGTGATAGAAATCCTAACATTTTTAAGGCTAAGTCTAATAATAGTGTTAAGGTTAAAATAATAATATAATAATTACAATACAAAAAAAGTACAAATATTCCTAAAAATAATAATGATAAAAGTTTTATTTTGAATAATAATAATATAAGGGTTCAAAAGTTTTTGTCACAATAATAGAAATATAATAATAATAATAATAATAATAATAATAATAATAATAATAATAGTAGTAGTAGTAGTAGTAGTAGTAGTAGTAGTAGTAGTAGTAGT
The DNA here is from genome assembly GCA_039764185.1 of Tamarix austromongolica. Taxonomy (NCBI): domain Eukaryota; kingdom Viridiplantae; phylum Streptophyta; class Magnoliopsida; order Caryophyllales; family Tamaricaceae; genus Tamarix; species Tamarix austromongolica. The sequence goes on from CM077814.1 coordinate 42,698,277, forward strand.
AGTAGTAGTAGTAGTAGTAGTAACTAATAATGTTAGTGACAAAGGCATTAGGAATAATATTAGTAATATTCAAATATTAAATAATAAAAATACTAAGGCTTAAGTATTCTTCTTCTTTAACAACAAAATGATAATATGCCCACTTCGGTTTAAATAACAATAATTATAATAAAGTAGTAATAATAATAATGATAATAATGTTAAGTATAATAATAACAACAACAACAACAATAATAGTAACAGAAATGATAATAATAATATAAGGGTCCAAATATTTATATTAATAAATAAAAGTGATAAAGGACAAAGTTAGTATTAACAATATTAGTGAGGAAATAATGATAATGATAATGGTAATAATAACAAGAATAATAGAAATAAAGTTGTGTTAAGTAGAAATAATAATAATAGTAATGGCATTAATAATAATAATAATAATAATAATAATAATAATACTAATAGCAATGATAGTAAAAATGGTAATAGTAATATAAGGGCTAAAATTTTTACCATAATAGTAAAGATAATGATAATAAGCCATAGCTAGCATTAGTAATAATAGTAGGAATACTAGTGAGGTTAGTAATAATAATAATAGTAAATGAGGAAAAGTCTTAATCATAATAACCCTAAAGTTATGGACCATTTTTAACGATAATATTATTATTGGTTAGGAAAATCATAAAGTTAGGTTGAGTAATAATAATAATAATAATAATAATAGAGATAACTATATTAATACTAAAGTTGTTAATAATAATAATAATGATATTAGTATTAGTAGTAGTAATAGAAATGATAATAATAATAATAATAATAATAATGATAATATTAATAATAATGATAACCATTTTAATGTTAAATTTGTAGCCTTTTAATTAGTTTACCCTAGTTATAAGTATTTTCTGAAATTAGGTTAGGAAATAAAGGTGATACATAATAATAATATAAGTGATGGTAATAATAATAACCATGATAATACAACATTAATAATAATAATAATAATAGTAATATTAAGGATAATACTAGTAATATTAAATAAAATTATTAACACTTATAGAAAATAGTTTAGGGGTTGGGGAAGTTGGAGCACCACCTTAGGTCAATGGTGGAACTGGCGGCGGCGCGTGGCGGCGGTGGAGGAGGAAGATAGGGGAAATGTGGATATGTAGGCTAGGAGAGAGGAAGTGGACGAGTGTTTGAGGTGGAGGAAGGTGCAACAGGTGAAGAGAGGTGGAATGAAGGTGGTGGTGTAGCAGGGAGTGGCGGCGCATGGTGGTTGGTGCGGCGGCCGAAGGTGGTGGAAGGTGGTGGAGGATGGGAGAGGTAGAAGGAGAGGGAGGCAGGGGAGATGAAGGTGTGGGAAGGCAGGGGAAGGTCCCATGGGTGTTTTGGAGGGTGGAGGAGGTACTGGTGGCAGTGGGATTGGCGGCGGAAGGCGGCGCAAAGGGCTGGAGGGGGCTGTTCGAGGTGGAAATTTTGCACGGCCGAGGTGGCACGTGTAGAGCGAGGTAGGGGCTGATGGTGGTTCGGTTTTTTGTGTAGAGTTTGCGGCGGAGGGAGCCCACAGTGGCAGGGTAGGTGTCTATTTGGGCGGCGGCAAAAAAATGGGGTTCCTTGGCTGCGGGAAAAGGAGCTCGACCTAGGCTGCTAATGGGGGTTGTTTATAGGCTAATTGAAGGGGGAAACGATGAAGGGAAGAAGAAGAAGAAGAAGATGACAAGTAGGGCAGGTGTGGCAGGACCACCGGCCAGTAGTGGCAGGTGGTGCAGTCCTGCCATGGCAGGTTAGGTTGGGGAGGGGGAGAGAAAAAGGAAGGAGATGGGCATACGGGGAGGGGAGAGATGGGGCTTTTTGGGGTCAAAAAAAGGAAAGAAAATGACAGGGAGGGCAGGGGAGGACGGTTGGCGCTGGGCTGGTGGCTGCCGGCGAAGATCGGGGTTGCAGGTTACGTTACAAGTGCGCTGCAGGTCGGGGAAGAAGAAGGCAAAGGAAAGAGTGAGGACCGGTCGGTCCAGGGGAAAAGAAAGAGAGAAAAAAAAAGAAAAGGACCGGTCGGCCTGGGCGAAGGAGGAGGTAACGCGCGAGACGGGCTAGGGAGGGGAAGGTGATCTGGGCCGGCGGCTGGCCCGGTAGTGGGAAAATGGGGAAAGAAGGAAAAATAAGTAAAGGAGGAGGAAAGAAAAAGGAAAAGAAAGGAGGAAAAGGAAAAAGGAAAAAATGATAAAATGTTTGGGTTGGGGTATTTGGTCTTTATTTATATATTTAATTTAGATATTTAATTTTAATAATAATTATTTTAAGTATAATAATTAAATTCATTGTTAAATTAATTAGGCTATTTTGGATAAATTGTTCTTAACTTCCATTTTAATTAGTAAAATGTCCAAAATTTTCTAAATAATTTATTTATTAATTTATCTTTATTTTCCTCAATTAATTTCCTCTTTATTTAATAAAATACTTTATTTTCTTTATTTTCCTAATAAATCATTATTCTGCCACAATTCTTAAATTAGAATTTTTGGGGTATATAAAAAAATTGTAATAATTTAACTTAATATATTTTGATATGTTGGTTTAAAAGATAAATTTTAGAAAATATTGGTTTGAAACGTTATTTAAATAGAATGGTTATGATAAAATAACAATTTATTTATTTTAATATATTAAATATCCACATCTAATTTTATATACACAAAAAGCCGTGAAATAGTTAAATTAATTAAATTAAAAAGGTAAATCCTCAAGATAATTAAATTAAGTAAGTTTAAAAGCTAAGTTATCCCAATTAAAAGTGATCTATTAAATTATAGACTTTTAAAATATTTGGGGGATTACAATTAATATTAGAAACAAAATTTGCATATTACAGCATACCAATGAAGTTTGGGATAAAATCACCTTAAGGACATTCATATGACTTAACTACAATATACAAAAGTTGGATAGTACTAGATACATCTTAGTAAACACTTATTGTGGAATTCTCCTCTCTTTCACTCTGGTAATACCTTAGTTTATCATTAATCATTGATGAATCAAAGGTTAGAATTGAAGCTCATCATCTTCCAAAATGTTCACATGGTTCATTCAATTGCAAATAAAATCTAATATTTCCATGACATAACAATTTAATTTCTTGACACCACAGAACGTGATTTCCTAAAGGCACTTATATGGAAGGATAAACCTAATAAAAAAAATATTTCATGCACATTTAATTAAAATGAAAAAAGGAATCAAGTTCACTTAGGGGATCACAAATATTTACAATGAACCATCTCAAAAAATAAATTACATTTGCATATAATTAGAGGAAATGATAAGAGTCAACATATAGAATAATAGAAACATACATCACTTTGGGAAATATCAAGTTGATTCTATATAACCATTAGAACAAGTTTTCTTCTTTTATATATAGTAAGGTTAGTACAAGTGCAATGAGTATTGGTATTGTAGTATAAAATAATTTTGACATTATAATAACATTGATGTTTTCAATTTTTAGTATTATTATAAGCTTTGATTATCAAAAAAAGTGGAATAGATATACCTATTTTAACAACTACATGTATTATTGCTTTATGCCTTGATTTTTTTTATTCATATGATGACTCTAAAAGTTTCATTTAATTTTTTAGTAGTTCAAGAGTCATAATTGATGTTATTATTGGTTATATAATCTCATTGAATATGATAGTTTCTATTTGAGTATTAGTCATGCTTAAACTTGTACCAAAACTTGATATTGAATGTGGTAGCTAAAAATGACATATGCTTCTTTTTTCCCTCCCTGACTTATTGAGGTTGAAATTAAGAGTTTAGATACCATTTTTGAGACACATATAATATAAGTATTAGACTAATAGTAGTAGACAATGAAAGATTAGATAAAGAATAGAAAATAAAGTGAGTGGTTAGATATTTCATATATTTTTGTATAGCTTACATGAATAAAGTAATATAGGAAATTATTTCAATTATGACTATTTTTTAATTTATTTCCATTCTATATATCATCCAAATTGTTTAACTTTATATGAAATATAAAGTAGGTTATGATGATGGATAAATAATGGATAAAATTGAATCCAGCATCACCTTAATATTTGGAAGTGATTGATCAGTTTGTAGATTTATCAATTTTGGGGGATCATCTCATAGCATTTGGTCGATCATTTTGGTTTTGTAGAGTTTACCTTCATGGAAATGTATGAAATCTCCTTATCTTATGTTATCTATATTGATTGATGGACCTAATTCACAAGGAATGGATTTCAATGTCTATTTACAACCTTTGGTAGAAGAGTTGAAAGGGTTATGGGAATTTGGTGCTAACACATATGATGACTATGATAAATAAACTTTGTTAAGCGTGCATTAGTGCTATGGACTATTATCATTTTCCTAGCTTATACGGACTTATCTGATTAGAGCACTGGTATATTGTTTGATTTTTCATGTTGTCACAAGGAACCAAGTTTGTTTTCAATAATAGATAAGATTTGTTACATGAGGCATAGGTGTTGGTTGCTAACAAATCATAGATGGAGAAATTTTCCTACAGCCATTAAAAAGACAAAGGAAAAGGGTATTACTCCTATTCCATTATCAAGTGATTATGTTTTGAGGCAATTCATTTAATTTATCCGATTACCATTTGGAAAAATGATTACAAAGAGGAAGTGGGATGACACAAATAGCTTATATGGTTGTAGAAAGAAGATCAATTTTTTTAGTTGCCTTATTAGCATAAGATAAAATTATATCATAACCTAGATGTGATGCACATTGACAATATATTTATGGGAATATTATTAGGGCATTGATGGATATCAAATATAAGACCAAGGATATTTTAAAGGCTTAATTATATTTAGGGTTAATTGGTATGAGGGAATGTATTCATCTAATTGTTGAAAAGGATAGAATAAGAGTGCCTATAGCATTATATACATTGAGAGGTGATGAAAAAGCTACATTTTGTAAGATGTTTTAAAAGTTGAAATCTCTTGATAGCTATTTTTCACATTTCTTCCATTGTGTGAAAGATAATGGTTGGAAGATCTCATTCATGAAGAGTCATGATCATCACATCTTTATTGAACAACTTCTTCCTATTACTATTTGTTGGCTCCTTTCCAGACATATGTATAAATCATTAATTGAATTGAGTTCTTTCTTTAGGAAATTATGCTTAAATAATTCAATCACAAAGGATTTGGATACTCTTGAAAGTTAAATCCCTTACACATTGTGTAAGTTAGAAATAGTCTTTTCACTATCCTTCTTCACTTATATGGTGCACTTATTCATTTAGCAGGAGAGGAAAAGATTATCGGACAAGTGAGATATCATTGCATGCATCCAATTTATTTTAAATTATGATTTTTACATTCATTTACTTTCATCATTAGATAACCTATCTCTATATTTAACTTTTTATCAAAATTTATGTTATTAGGTATTTATGTACCTTGAAGTCCAATGTTCATAAAAAGGCAGACCCTAAAGTGTCAATTGTAATGGGTTATTTGGTAAATGAATGCCTTTTTTCTAGGTAGACATATGACAAGTGTATAAAATTTGATCATAAATATCAAAATTACAAAGTTGCTAATGATGGCCAAAGAAATTGAATTAATAATTTCAAGCATATTGGGTGTCTTTTAGGGAAGCATATTCTTCAAGATATTGGGTTTGAGGATTTTGATCAGGCACACTTGTATGTCCTCCATAATTGTGATAAGATTCAAGAATATATAAATTACATCATTTTTTATTGTAAAATTCATAAGAGTATTTGTCATATATGCAATTTATACATAAGGTTGAATTTGCATATTGTGTTTATAATCATGTATGTCATATCTCCTTAATTTCTAAACGTGATAAAATGTTACCCATGATGTATAAATGTATTTAGCTTTCGTTTATTGGTTAATAGGTGAATAAATGATATAAAGAAGGATTAGTTGATGAAAGCTTATATAACTTGGTATGTCGTCCTTTACTCACCATAAAACATTATAGTGGATGCTAATGGGTTTATATTTCACTCACTTGATCAAGAAGTACATAAGAAATGCCAAATTAGTAGTGTTATGGTGCAAAGAGATGATCAATCAAATAAATTCTATTATGGTGTAATAAGAGATGTTTGTAAGTTCCAATATGCCAGTGAAAGCCAAGTTTTTTTTTTTGAAATGTAATTGGTATGATGTGCAATATGAAGGTAGAGGGTATCAAGTGGATGAATATAGAATAAATAGAATACATAAATGTTTTTCATTAAAATCATATAAGTCTTTTGTATCAGAATTACAAGTGGAGCAAGTATTTCCTGATTAAGATTTAAGACATGATGATTGGAATGTTGTGATTAAGATAGAGACTCACGACTTGTATAGCATTCCAAAAGTGAAGGGAGAGCAAGTATGCCATAAAACTAATGATGAAGTTATGCAATAAGGAGAGATTCTGGGTTCTAGTTATGTTTTACTAGCCGATAAGACAAATGGAAAACTTTTATTTAGAAACTAGTCATTTAAAAGTAGAACGAGAATAAAAATCCCTCAAATGGGTAACAAGTAAAATGAAGATCATAAATCAAAAAACAGAAGGAAGCTAAGGGAAGAAAAAGAAGAGAAATAAGAAAAATGGTTATATCATTATTAGAAATCTCACTTTCATTCTTACGAAAAAGAATGTGGGGATACACATGAGGAACATTTAGAAAATCCACCTGTTGATTTTGAACCAAAAAATTGAAAAAAAAGGTTGTGAAACTTTTAATTAATATAAATTTAAGGTAATTCTTTCCATTATTGATAAAAATTTTACCTAACTTGTCTTGCCACAAATCTTCATTTAGAATGAATATTAGTGTGAATGGGTTGAAGTTTAGGATCTTTTTGGCTTAGACTTGAGAATAAGACTTGGAAAATTCAAGCAAGAACTCAAAACGAATGCAACAAGAATTCAAAGAATTCAACAAGAATCAAAGAAAACCAATTTGAATACCACCAATTTAATATTATTCTAAATAGTCTTATAATGGGTATTCAATCACAAATAGATCATTAACCAAGTGAATTACTTGTGTTGTATTTCAATATCAAAATCAACCAACATGTTACAATGATGTTGACACACATGCCTTATATATGATTTTATGACATTGCTAACTAGCACACTCTTTTAACCACATGACATACAAATGGCTAACTAGCACATAACTAGTATTACAATGTATTTATATATTTTATCATATATGGATCAACAAGACTATTACAAAAAAAATTAACCTAAGATTATTTAAAAACAATTTACAAGAATCCTAATCAAAATAATGATTTTAACTTTGAAAGTTTGACTAAGTCTTCTTGACTTTGACTTTCATATACAATAGCTTCCTCTATAATAGCTTGTAACATGCGGAAATATTAAGTATATAGACTTCTTATATGAATTGATCTTCTTCCTACAACTATGTTACATACCTAAAATAATGACTTCAAGAAATATCATTAAAGTTAGTCAAAGCATTATCTCAAAGACGTTATATGATTGGCTCCAAAACTAAGTATGCTAAATCATCACCTTGAGGATCATATATAGATGCTCCTACATCATTCTCCCCAAAATGAGAAGAATTTGTCCTCAAACTGACATCATTAAAATAAGGAGACAATGCCCCCACATTGAATGTTATTGAAACACTTTTATATGATTCAAGTAGGTCAAGTTCATAAGTATTGTCTCCAAATTTTATAAGGATTTTAAACATTCCATTCACTCTTGACATTAGATTAATTTCCTTAGGTTTAGAAATCATTCCTTACATGAATGTAACCACGCCAAATCACTAGGAAAATATTACTGTTAACTATAATATTTATTAGCTCATTTTTGATATTTTTCATTGGCTCTTTCTATGTTACCCTTAATTTGTTGATGAAGCTTTTGGAAGAATTCAAATCTTTCCTAAGCATCATAATTCTTAATTTCACCTTTCCTTAAGAGTACCATATTGACCAGAATATAAGGATTCACCATACAAAATTTTAAATAGACTCACATGTGTAATCCTTGAAGGACTATGATTATAAGAAAACTCAACGTGAGCTAACTTAATATCCCAATCCCTAGTACTCTTACTTAATAATCCTCTTAACTTTGCGCTAATAGTTATATTAGTAACTTCAGTTTGTCCATCGCTTTGTGGATGATGTGAAGTACTAAATAATAACTTTATGTCTAACATATGCCACAATGTTTTCCATAAATATCTAAGAAATTTGACATCACTATCTAAAACAATACTTCTAGGTATTCCATAAAGTTTTACAATTTCCTTAAAATACAAGTTAACAACATATGTATCCTCATTAGTATTATGGCAAGGAATAAAATAAGCCATCTTAGAAAATCCATCCACCACGACCATAATAAAATCATTATCTCTTTGTTTTCTAGGCAACCCTAAGATGAAGTTCATGCTAACCCATTCCTATGGTTAACTAGGCACAAGTAATGGTGTATATAAACCTTTATGAAATAAACTCTTAATTTTTGTTCAAGTAACACATAAGGTTCGTATAATCTGTACACTATTTCTTATGCATGACTAATAGACATTTTTTTGTAATATTTCTCAATTTTTTTTAGCAACAAAATGGCCTATAGTAGCTCCTTCATGTACCTTCTTGATAAGTAAATCTCTTATACTTGATCTTAGTACATAAAGTTTATTAAGTTTAAATAGAAAACCATCTTGTATAGCATAATTACCATAACTTCTATTTTCTTTAGACAATTTATATTATTCATGAAAGTTTTCATCATTAGGATACATCTCTTTTAACATTTTAAACCTAAAAATTTTGCATCTAGCATGACAAGTATGACTGATCTTTTAGAAAGAACATAGACCACTCTATTTTCTTTACCATCTAATTGTTTAACAGAGAATAAAAAGGATTCTAAGAAGCTTACCCACTTTACATGTCTAGGAATTACTTTATTTTTACCATACAAATATTTTAGACTCTTATGATCAGAATGTAGCACAAAGGGAATATGCCTAAGATAATGACTCCATGTTTCTAGACTTCGTATAATGGCAAAAGATTCCTTATCATAGGTATAATACTTTAATCTAGAACCATTTAGTTATTAACTAAAGTATGCTTTAGGTTTCTTTTCTTGAGAAAGAACTCATCTAATACCTACTGCACTCACATCACAAGTTACCTCAAAAAGTAGGTTAAAATTAGGAATAGATAATATAGAAGTGTTCCATAATTTATCCTTGAAAGTATCAAAAGCTTTAATGGCTTCTTTTCCCCAAAAAAAATCTCATTTTTTTTATTAGTTGAGTAATAGGTGTAGCTATAGTAGAGAAATCTTTAATAAATCTCCTATAGAAACTAGCTCACCCATGAAAGCTTCTTACTTGATGTATATATTTAGGAATAGGTCACTCTTGAATAGCTTGTATTTTTATAGGATCAACTTTAATACCCTGGACACTAATAATATAAATGAGGAAAACTATACCTGAAAACATAAAATCACACTTTTCTAACTTTCCATATAGTTTAGTTTCCTTAAGTTTATTAAATAATTTCTTCAAATGTAGAAGATGATCATGTTCACTTTTATTATATACAAGTATATCATCCAAATAAAATACAATGAATTAACCTAGGAAAGGACAAATAATTTCATTCATTAGTCTCATAAAAGAACTAGGTGCATTACCTAACTCAAAAGGCATAATGACCCACTCATAGAGACCATATTTAGTTTTAAATGTTGTTTTCCATTCATATCCTCCCTAATCCTTATCTGATGGTAACCACTTCTTAAGTCTATTTTAGAGAATATTTTTGCACAACATAACTCATGAAGCATTTCATCCAACCCGAAAGGCAAAATGATATACTATTCACTTCTCTCGAATCTATGCACATGCGCCAAGTACCATACTTTTTAGGAACTATTAAGGCAGGTACACAACAAAGACTCATGCTGTCCCTCACTAAACCCTTATTTACTAGCTCTTGAATTTTCCTCTATAATTTTATAACCTCCTATATATTAAATCTATAGGCTAGTCTATTAGGTAAAGGCATCGCTTAGATTAAATCGATAGCATGCTCTATACCCCTATTAGGTGGTAGTCCAGGAGGTAAATCGTTTGGAAACACATCAGTATATTCATCAAGAAAACTAGTAAGATTTGAATTTTTAGAAATTTTCTCCCCAAACTTAGATGGATTAGCTACCAAGGCATAATAAACACCCTCTGCCTCAATATAATTAATCATTTCCCTTTCATGTAAAAATAAAGTATTTTTAACCGCGGGTAATGATACATAATCACATAGGGATGGTTTCAATTTATATTTCTTTTTATCCTTTAATACCACATATTCATTAGTTACACCATCATGAGTTGCATTACAATCATATTACCATTATCTACCAAGTAAAATACCACAAGCATCCATAGGCAAAACATCTCACAACACCTCATCATGAAATTACTAATGCGAAAATAAATGAGTGTTTATTTAGTGACTCTAGCCCCTTTGTCATTATTAAGCCATTGTAAGGAATATGGTTTAGGATGAATAGTAGTCAATAGTCCTAGTTGTTTGAACATTTTCTCACTAGCAACATTTGTACAAAAACCACTATCTATGATGACTCTATAAACCTTATCACTATTTCTACACTTAGTTTTATAAATTTTATCCTTTGTGTAGATTGATCATTAGGCTGTATTTGTAATTCCCTTTATAGTATGAAACAAAGATTTAAATCTTCCTCATACATACTTAAGATATCATCATTATATTTAGTTTCTAAGTCATCATTATCAATACATGGTTCCATGTTTTCAATTTTATTCAAGGTCAAGACTCTTGGATTAGGACATTCTGAAGCAAAATGACCATACCTTTTACATTTGAAGCATTTCTCAGTGAGCATTTCACTAAATTTAGTTTTCCCTTTATTATCTTAGTTAAGGTTAAAAAAAATTTCATTAATTGATTAGTTATGGGTCCCAAAATTTGATGTAGATGCATTAGAATTTATTTTTTTTTTATGTAGAAGATGAAGCACTTACCTTTGGATAAGATTTAGTAGAATTAGTTTGTATTTCACACTTTTAATCTAACTTAATCAAATCCCCAAGAGAATCATAGGCAAACATTTCAAATTTTTCTCTAAATAAGTTGTTAAGGTCACCTAAGTATCTAGCACACTTTTGTTCTTTTCTCTCTTGCATATCACATAAGAGTTCTAGTCTTTCAAATTTCCAGTGTATTCTTCTACACTAAGTAGCCCTTGACAAAGATTATTCAATTTGATATACATATCATACTCATACTCTTTAGGAAAAAATTTTTTTCTTAGGTGTTTCTTTAACTTTTCACAAGACTTGATTTTACTTTTATCTTACCTATCATGAGTCCTCTTAAGATTGTCATATCAAACCCTAACAAACTGTTTAAATTTAAAAGTTTATAATTTACACTTATTCTTATCATAATACTCCCTAAATTCAAATATTTATTCAATTTCATGAACCATTCAACAAAAAAAAAAACTCAACACCTAATTCACCATAAAAATCAGGTTGGTTAAGCTTTATACCTTTATCTTCAAAATGAATGTACCTTTTTTGAAGGTTTGCATAGCCTTTTCAATTATGGATCAAATCATTTGATCCATTATCTTGTGTTCTCTCTTCATAATCCATATTAGCATTTATATGAACACCTCGATCTTGGACAACTCTCCTAACCATGCCCTCTACTTGATCATATGTAGCCTCCATGGTATTGTACATGCGTTGAAGAGTATATTGGTTGGCTACTCTTGATTCCAATCTTTGTAGTTGTCTTTAAATGGAAGGAATATGCTGAAAATATGAATTTGTTTCATGGACACTTGCTAAAAGTTTTTGAATAGTAGCATACATTGTCTTCACATATAGTTCTTCACCCATACTTGAATACAGTTACACCCAACACAACTCCAATCACTTGCTGAAATTTGCTTCTTAAAGTTATCCCTGTGTCCTTGAAAGAATCTTAAACTCAAAAAGGTGAGATAAACACAATAGAAATGATGGAATATGTTATTAATAAATCTTGATGATCTTCAAGAAAATCTTGATGAAAAACAAAAACCTTCTTGTTCGAAGAAAGAACCCAAAAGAAATGCATAATGCTCGTTGATATTTGAACATACATGAAGATCTATTATTCTCTATTTATGATCAAAGATAAAGAAATAATAGAAGTATAATAATATTAAGTTATTTTCAAATCAAAGCCATAGAAGAATACTTAGTGATTCATGAAGAAGGAGAATAAAAGTTTACACGATGCAAACTCAAATCACACTCAACACTTGCCATCAAGTGTCAAAGATATGCATACAAGATAGGTAATCTTCAACCTCACGTTGAAGATTAAATAGAATAGATTGAAGATGTGAAGAATTGGTTGAACATCTACTACACTTTAGTTGGAGATATACTAGACCCATTTTAGTATCTTCAAACTTTGAAGTTGAAGATTTGAAGATCAAGTTAAAGATACAATAACCTACTCGGTTATATTTAAAGTTAAGATTGAAGATATAATAGCTTATGATAATACACATTAAAGAAAATCATGCATAGAAATGCATAGAAGGAAACACATGTGAAAGAAGAAGATAAAGAAGGGATTTTCAAATGGAAGAAAAATGGGAGAAGACCAAAACGTGGCTTTGATACCAAAGTTGACATGAATCTTCAATGAGGATGAAGATTAGTATGAAGGGGTTGAATTTTAGAATCATTTTAGCTTGGACCTGAGAAGAAGAATTAGAAAATGCAAGCAAGAACTCAAAAAGAATGCAATAAGAATTCAATAAGAATCAAAGAAATCCAATTTAAATATCACCTTTCTAAGATTATTCCAAATTGTCTTAGAACGGGTATTAAATCACAAAGAGAGAATTAACCAAGTGAATTAGTTGTGTTATATTTCAATATCAAATTAAACAAACATGTTACAATGATGTCAACGCACATGCCTTATATGGGAGTTTATGATATTACTAAGTAACACTATTTTAGCCACATGATACACTAATGGCTAACTGAAACATAACTAGTATTAAAAGGTATTTATATCCTCTATAATACATATCTCAACAAGAATATTACAAACAAATTAAGCTAAGATTACATGAAAATAATTTACAAGAATCCTAATCGAAATGATGATGTTGACTTTGAAAGGTTGACTAAGTCTTCTTAACTTTGACTTTTATGCACAATGGCTTTGTAATAGCTTGTAACATGTGAAAATATTAAGTATATTAACTTCTTATATGAATTGATCTTCTTCCTGCAAATATGTTGCATACCTGTAAGAATAACTTAAAGTAATATCATTAAAATTATTCAAAGCATTATCATCAAAGACAAACAATGTGATTGGTCAAAAACTAAGTATGTCAAATCATCACCTTAAGGAACATGTATGGATGCTCCTGCATCGTGTTTCTTTTTTAGATATATATTATTTAAATTTATTCTTTTATTTTTCAACTATAGAAAATCAGTCAAAAAGATAGCAAGTATTGAAACTCGAACAAATGATGCCAACACAACATATAAAACTTATCTTTCCCTAAGGTAGAAACTATAATGGTAAGGATATGAAATAGTTATATTTAATAAATTTATTCATCTTGATAGAAAAAAAATTAATAATTAATGTGTAATAACAGAATAAGAAGAATGGTGATGCCAAGCTGAGTGTCGATATGACTTGACATGCTACACACACATGCACAAATGATCAAGGAGTATTGGAGTGGGCTAATAATGAACACTCTAAGAAAATTCATATAATATTCTTATATTTGGATTAGTATCTTTTATTTCTATTTGAAATTTTATTTTGATGTGTCTTTATTTTGTTCAATATTTATCACTAAAGAGTTCATCATTAAATATGTTAGTTCATACAAAGAATTAATTGTAATAACTAGGAATCTATACTCATGTAAAAAATTGTGATGTGTATTGTCGAGAGACCCCCACTAGTTTGTGAAAGATATAAACTTCAGTACAAGATGAAATTTTACTTCATGTTTGGGCCCAAAGTAAGGATACAAATAAGGGAAAGGTAGTGGATATGTGGCTCTATCAAATAAAGGATTTAAGAAGAACAACAACAAAACATCATACAACAACAAAGAAAGATAGATGAGCAATAAATCATGATAAATGACCAGAAAAATAAGATATCTAGTCTACCAAGTTAAATAGACGAGCGTAAAATGAAACATGATCAATCTATGGTTATTTTTTAGAAGAGAATGTTAGAAATTATTCAAATGATGGTAATTAATATTATGAGGTAAATTATGAGTTCTATACTGACCAAAGTTTGCATTTATTCTATGTTATAAGATAACTTTCATTGTGTTTTATTGTTGATACTCGTATAGGATCATTTATTTCATAATATTAAGAATTTGATGAAACTCATATATTAAAGAGAAACTCAGAAGGATAAAGTAGTCACTTGAGAATTAGGTGTAAAGATCCTGACTGATAAAATGATTGATCTGGTGAAGAGTACATTGTGATGAAAGTAACCCATTATAGTCACTAATTGCAATTGATGAGTTCATGTGGAGCTTTGTTTAACAAAAATAAACAAAAATAGAAAAAACTTAGTTATCTTTTTACACATCAATTATAGGAATCTAACTAGGGGACAATAAAAAAGGAAAAGGAAAGAAAAAAATTATGACAAATTATTTTGGACTCTTTATGGGTAAAAAGAAAAAAATTTAAGAATTCTTATGTGAATATGAATAATGACTCATGAAAGCCTCCCAAAATGGCATATATATAAATAAGAGACAAAGGAATATAATAAACTAATGGTTTTTTTGTTGTTTTACTACCTAGAAATGGGATGAAAATCAATTAATATTTGAACTTAATTAAGGGATGCATTAACTTATCATGGTGGTTACATAATTACATTAGAAAGATTTGATTGAATCATCATTGTTGGATCTATCAAATGATTGGGTTACTAATGGCACTTATATTTTGTATACTTAAATGCATGCATACACACATAAACACCCACAAAAATATTTATGTATATGTGTATGTATGTATGTATGTAAGAGACATGTACTTGTCTTGTTATTTATTCAGGTTTAGAAATACACTTGATGATGCTAGTGATGGTTTCCATGGTGATGTTGATGATGATTATTGATTTATTTGTGGACTTTTAGTTTTGTTATTAGTTGATATTTTGATAAGAATATGGTGCTATTGGTTTTATAAGTCTTTTTTATGTCCCTTTGAGCAAAAACACTTGATAATAGTGTTTTTTTAGAACATTTTTTACGATGGTGATGCCTTATTGAATATTTTGAACAATTCTTTTAACAATTATATTAGAAAATTATACAATTATAGAGTATATCTAGTATTCAAATGAACTTTCTACTAACATTTTTATTTGATTAATATATGTATACAATGTGTGTTTGAATAAGGTGCCATGAATGCAACAAGTTATAAAGTGATAGTAGAAATATTATTATTGAAAGAATTTTCCATTATTTAGCAACAAAGAAGTTGTTTCCAAAAATAACATATATAAAACTTTTTCATTGGTACCAAAATAGTTGTTGAAAAAAATAATATATCATTGAAATGGGCAACTAAAAACTTGATACATAAAATAACAGATAGTATGAATGGAAATTTATTACAAAAAAAAATATATTATTGGCAATGATAAAGTTGTTGTAAAATATAGTATATTATTGGCAACAGAAAAGTTGTTGCAAAAAATATTATTTATTATTAGATATAAAAATTGTTCATTACAAAATATAGTACATAATTAGGAACAAGATGGTTGTTGTAAAAATATTGTACATTATTGACTACAAACAAAAGTTATGGCAAAAAAATAATATATTATTTAAATAGGATAGTTGTTATAATAAACATATTGTACATCATTAGCTATGAAAAAAACTATGGTAAACAATAGTATATTATTCACAATAGGAAAGCAGTTCCATAAAATATTGTACATTATTGGTTACAAAATAATCATGGAAAAAAGGGTATAATATTGGTAACATAAATATTGCTGCAAAAACTTGTATCTTATTGGAAATAGAGAAGCGACTGTGAAAGATAATTATACTTCAACATTTATGCTAACCATTTATGATAGTAAAAAATAGCCATAGATTTATCATTGTAAAATATCAATTTTTTTCCAAAGGAAAAAAGTAGTTGCAAACACATTTAGTTACGCTATAATAATCATCAGCGGGTTGTTGTTGCAAAAAATACAATATCGTTGCCAAATATATTTTTTTGGAAATGGCATATTCTATTGACAAAAAATACTTCTCTTGCATTAGATCTCATCACCAATTAATTTAAGAGATTCATTAGAGCTAGAGGTGGAAGAAGTAGAAGATAAATTTTAAGTACAACAAGAAGGCTAAAGTAATTTCCAATGGATGAAATAAAATGATACTCCTATGAAAAGAAGGTGCATTTCATCCAATATTCCTTTGAATTATGGAATGAGATATCTAGGCAAATTATTATAAGCAAAAGAAAATCCAAAAGGAGAAACCAAGATTCCAAGAAAACTATCGCCACCTTTGGTGAAAGTAAAGGAGAACATTTCAATAGAGAAGTAGAAGTAGCTAGCTTGTGTTTCAGTCATCTAGCTCCCCCTCCTTTTCTAGTTTCTATGATGATGAGAATGAACAAGAGGTATCATAGTCTTCTCCTTCTCAATCTTATGATGAATTACTGCATTATTGAATGATACCTTATCTGATCAAGATAGAGTAGCAAAAGGAAGAGATAACATGAGAAAATTGCTCAATCACCTCTTAAATAAGCATGGTTGTATTTGAATTAAAATGTGATACTTTAAAATAGTGCCAACCAAATTTGATGAGTTTTAGTTCATTAAAATAGTCTATCTCCCTTAGTCATGGTGTGAAGATTGATCAACTTTAGAGGAAGATTGTTGATCTTCAAGCTAAATACGATAAGTTCTCCAAAAATGCTTATACCTTCACAAAAGGTGAGGAAGGTTTAAATTTGTTGCTTAGTGTTGAAAGTTATTTCAAGAATTGGTAAGGTCTTGATTATGGAGATAAAAGGGTGGATAAATATATAACATACAAATCCTTAATGGTGAGAAGTTTTCTTATTGGAAGAACTTATTGATGTTCTTCATCAAATCTCAAAACTATGACATGTGGTCTATTATAACCAAAGTTCCTATCAAGATCACTAATGTGAACAAGTTGATAATACTTGAGAGGAGCTCACCAATGTTGGAAAGGGAAAGCCAACATTTAATGATAAGGCTATCACGATCCTTCAATGGGAGCATGGTGAAAAGGAATGCCATAGGATTCAATCATGTAGCATGGCAAAGAAGATATGTGATAAGCTTTTTCTGACTCATGAAGTTATAATGCAAGTGAAAGATCAAAGATTAACTTTCCACACTATAGAGTATGACCTATTTAGAATAAAGCAAGGTGAAGTAACAAACTCACTCAACAAAGAGTTCACCTCTATAGTCAACAATCTAAATGCTTCAGTAAAAGATATCACCAAGTAAGAGCAAGTAAGAAAAATATTACACAATCTCACAAATTAAGGGATTCTAAAGGCAACAACTATTGAAGAGACAAGAGTTCTTACCATGATGACGATCTATAATCTCTTTAGTTATCTCATGGTCCATTAATTCAAGATGGAAGAAGTGGTTGATAAAAAGAAGAAAAAATCACTAGCTATAAAAGCCTCATATTCTTCTAAACAAAAAGATGTTATCATTGAATATGACATTAAGGAAAAAGAATAAGATGAATAAGAATCGCCAATAGAAGAAGAAGAAGAAGAAGAAGAAGAAGAAGAAGAAGAAGAAGAAGAAGAAGAAGAAGAAGAAGAAGAAGAAGAAGAAGAAGAAGAAGAAGAAGAAGTGGCTTTCAACACCATTTAATTTAAGAGTGAAAGACCATATGAATACTCTACAGGGGTGAATAGAGTATTTTTTTTAATAGTAATGCTAAATAAAAGTGTTGTGAGAAATAAGTAAAAGGAGGAGAAATAAAAAAAAACACACACACACAGTTTATAGTGATTCAATAAATTCTATAAAGTTTTTCTACATTCATTACTAAAATGATTTAACTTTTGGATTTGAATATCCCTTTATTTATAGTAGGTGATTAATGATTATCACTCCTCTCTTAATTTATGAGCCTAAAATCTCAATGAGATGATAATAATCACTAAATAGCATATCAAAGTAAGTAATTATTAGTTAATATTTTGATCTATCTATAAAAAATAATCATTATAATTGTATAAGCACTATAGATAAATATGAAGAAAAAAATTAAGTAGTAGAGAAGTTTGATTTAGATTTGAAAGTGTAAAATACAAAATTTCTTTGATTATTTTTAAGAGGTAAAAATGATAATGTTAGAAGAGTTGTGTTAACTTGATTGAGTTTTTATTGAAGTCAAAAAATTATTATTTATAGTGCTAAAAATGGCAGAATTTGGCACTATCTATTGCATGTAAAAAGTAATCCAATAGTTGAATTGCAACAAGAAAAAACCAAAAAATGCTCTAACCGATCGATCTATTTTCAAACCAATCGACTAATTTGGAAACAGATTGATTGGTTAACTAGTTCTCAAAATTCCACTCCCTTACAAAAAAGACAATAACTTGAGCTATAAATTTCAAAATTAAGTGTTATATATTTTTTCATAAATTAGAGATATAAATCCTTCCAAAGAAATATTAGAAATATAAAAATAATGTATATATAATTTATGGTGAACTTTGCAAGTGATATCATATGCAAAACTAATTAAAATAAAATTAATTTAAGACAAAATTTTACATAAATACTTGTAAATATTTTTTATGCATGAAATCACTTTATGATCTTTAAAAATGATTTTGGAATATGATTATAAATATCAAATCACTAAAAAATCTATGTGCTCAATATGTAAATCATATACACATATAACCTAAGACTATACCATACTATTTGAATCTTGAGTCTTGGTTTTTTAATCACACTTGCTTATCCCTTCATGGTTTGTACATTCCATATGTGAAATTGAAATACTTGAAGCTATGTTGTCTTCCATGTTGATATTTAGCTTGTGCTTAGGATATGATTTATAAACTTTAACTCCTTAGCACTTCTTGAACTAGCTAAGTGTTAAATACTTTATTTTTTCCCTATGATACACATGCACACTTAACAAGATAAGTAAAATTCACAATTAATTTTATAATCACTAAAACAAAGGTTTATTGACATATGAGGTCATTAAAGATATTCTATATAGCTAGAAGTATAAAAATTGGATACCAATCTCTGATCGAATCAAGAAGACCAAATTAGTTTCCAATAAATGAAATAAAATGCCACTCTTGTGTAAAAAAAAAGGGAAACAGAATCCAATTTTGCTTTGAATTTTGAATGAGATTGCTAAGAAATAGGCAACAACACCAACAAGGGAAACCAAGATTATAGGAAAACTATAGCCACCTTTGGTGAAAGTAAAGGAGAAAATTTTGATAGAGAAGTGGAAGTTGTTAGCTTGTGTTTCATGGCTACGAATAATGATTCATCTACCTCCACCTCCTTCACAATGTTCTATGATGATGAGGATGAACATGAGGTATCATAATCTTCTCCTTCTTAATCTTATGATCAATTGCTAAGTTATTGTTTTATACCTTGTGTGATCACAATATAAAAGCAAAAAAAAGAGATAAAAAGAGATAACATGACCAACTTTCCCATTCACCTCTTAAATGAGAATGGTTTTATTTGAATTAAAATAATTTGATGAGTTTGTGTTCTTTTTTTTTTAATTTTATCTCCCTTAGGCATGGTGTGAAGATTGAAAAACTTTAGAGGAAGATTGTTGATCTTTAAGTTAAGCCCAATAAGTTTGAAAAAATTGCTTTTACATTCATAAAACATGAGGAATTTTTTAATTAATTGATTAGTGTTCAAAGGTATTGTAAGAATTGGGAAGTTCTTGGTTATGGAGAATTAGGGGTGGATAAACATAGAACTCGTCACCATTTATTTGTTAAAGGCACAAAGGCTCGTCAATATTTTCCTCCTCCTATTCCTTGTGATTTATTTGGTAGATTTAATCATGCTATTTCTTCATGCGTGAATGGTATATTTGGTTCTAAATATAAGAAGGTATGGATTCCTAAGAGAATATTCCTTTTAGAGATTTATTACTATCCCCTTAATGACTCATTGAATGGATACTTAAATTGAGGAAATTTATGTTTGTAGGTTTATGTTAAAGTGAAAATGCAAAGTCACAAATGGTTCCTATATAGTGGGTGCTCAAGGAAGATGATGTGAGATTAATTTATGTTCTCAAATTTGATACCTTATGATTTTGGGGGACAACTATAAGTCTAGGATCATGGTAGTGGGAAGCATGAGTATTGGTAATTCTAGACCCTTCATTAATTATGCATATGTGGTTGATGGCTCAAAACATAATTTTGTTAGAAATAGCTAGTTATGTGTTAAAAGGGTTTACTTTTTCACTTGTTGAACTGTCATTGCATGATTTCTAATGGAAAATATATAAGTATATTCTTTTTGTATGCTTATGCATCAATAATGTTTATATGCATGATGACAAATATATTAGAATGCAAAATGCTTGCTTGAGTATTATTGATTATGATACATGGTTGTGGCATAAACACATTTCTCATGGAAGCATGATCATGTTAAACAAACCTAACTAGAATGAATTTGTGTATGGCCTCCCGAATTTGAATTTTGCAAAACATCATCAAGTTTCTTTCAAGCTTATAAATGTTGTGAATACCTCTAAACCACTATATTTTTTACATATGGGTTATTTTGGCCTAATAAGGCTTGACTAATGAGAGGTTGTATATGTACATTAGTTATTGTTGATAAGTACTCTTGATATACATGGACCTTATTTCTTGTCACTAAAGATAATGTTTTTAATACATTTCTTGTTCTTGCTAAGAGGGTGTAAGTTGAGAAAGGACTGGTTATCAATGGCCATAAGGATTGATCATGACAAGTTGAGAATGTTGCATTCATGGAGTTTTGTGAAATGCCACCTCTCATACCATCTTGGTATGAAGGATGCCAACAAAAATGGTGTGATTGGAGAGAAGAATAGGACCATATAGAAGGTTTCAAAAACAATTCTATGAGACTCTAATATTCCTAAATACTTTTGGGGTGAGCGTTTTCAACCGCCAACTATGTGATGAATTAAGTGCTCATTTGTTTCATCCTCAAGAATACTCAATATAAGTTCTATAAGGATAAGGAACCAAATTTGTTACATTTATGCATATGTGGTTGCAAATGCTTTATCCTTAATAATGGAAAAAGATAATTTAGTTAAGTTTAACTCTAAAGCAAATGAAGTTATATTCATTGGATATATATTGTATAGTAAACTTTTCAAAATTTTCAACAAAAGAATTTTTGTTATTTACGAAATCTTCAACAAAAGAAAATTTTTAGTTGAAGAATCAGTCCATGTTGATTTTGATGAATCTAACTCTAGCACGCAATGTACAAGTGGTGAAGAGATAGGTTCATCAATTCTAATTTATAACTTATTAGAGGAAGAAGAGCTAAATCCAAAGCAGCCTTAAGAAGAAAAGGATGATGCTCCAGCAATTACTTAACAAAAGGAAGAGAAAATAAAAGATATTCTTATAGAATGGATGTATGTCTAATAACATTCTCAAGAGCTCATTTTTAGAGAGCCATCAAGAGAGGTTACTAAAAGGTCATTAATAGGTAAATTTTGAAATCGTTTAGCTTTTATCTATCAAATTAAACCAAAGTTTCACTTAGAAGCCAAATATGATGCAAATTAGAGCATGACAATGCAATAAGAGATCAATTAAGTCATTATAAATCAAATATGGGAATTAATCCCTATACCTCAAAATAGACCCATCAGTGTGGTTGAATTGGTCTTTAGGAATAAGCTTGACAAAGGTGGTATCGTGGTTAGAAATAAAGCTTGGTTGATTGCTAAAGGATACAACCAAGATAAAGCCTTTGATTTTGAGTAGATATTTGCAATTATAGCTAGATTTGAGAATATACACATACTACTTTCATTTACATCATTTATGTTCTTTACTCTTTATCAAATGGATTTGAGAATTACTTTTCTTGATAATTATATGGAATAAAAATTATATGTTAAAAAACGTTGATGCTTTAAGCATAGCTAAAATTTGAACCATGTGCTTAAGCTTAAAAAACATTTTGTGGCCTAAAACATGATCCTAGAGCTTGGTATAATTGATTAAGTAAAGTTCTTATTAGCAAGGTGTTTTAATGATACAAAATTGATAGAACCTTATTTACACAGAATACTAAAAAGACTTGCTACTTGTTTAAATTTATGTTGATGATATAATTTTCAGTACCATTAATGAGTCCATGCGCAATGATTTTCATTCATAATAATTTGAATTTTATTATCAAAACAAAGCAATATTAGTATAATCAAAAATTCAAAACAACCAATTTGGTTGTTTTTTTTTTTGAAAAGATTCAAAAATATGTAAAAAGGTATTATGAAAGAGGATCTATTGCAACAAATACCCCTAGCCCCATCACACTTAGAACTCGTCCTCCCTAGTCTTTAATAACATGTAAATAGAATCTAGATTTATCATCTTGGACATTATAAACTTGAATATAGGCCTTTAGAATATTCTACTTCTCTATATAAATGGGGAGCTTTGGCTTGTTTTGAAAAACTACCTTATTTCTATTGCACCAAAATTTGTACATAGTGGCCATAAATATTATTCACCAAATTCACCCACTACCTCCAGCAATTGTGGTAGTTTGTATCATCTAACTAAGGCATCCATTGCGATACTTAAATTAAAGAAGTAGCATAATCCATGTTACATCTCATCTCCATACCTTATTTGCAATCAAATAAGATGTGAAAATATTGTATTTTCCTTCATCTTCTTGTAAACAATAGTTACATAATATATAATCAATAATACTCCACAATTTTAATTTTATCTTCACTAGCAAGCCAACCACTTGGTTTGCTTATGTCTAAGAAGCCTCAAGTGATCCCATACTAATCTATGCCATGGTAAAAAAGGGGTATAATCTCTTAAAATAATGTAAATCTTTCTAACTTGCAAATTACCATATTTACGATAGTTAAGTGTATTTTACTCGAAAACCCTTGTTCTCAAGATATGCTTCATCATCCATGAATGCTCTATTGTGATCCGTAACTACCAAAAAAAGAAAGAATGTAGAGACAATTTCCATGGATTCACTTAATCCATAAACCCATGTTTTCACAAATACATATAGGTGCATGAAATGTTCCACACACTAAATCGACTAATGAGAAACCCCTGTCTTTCTTTAATAAGTAAATTCTTTTCTAGGATGTTGAATATTTCTTCTTATATGGATTAAGGTTGCACTAATAAAAGCATCTACAGATATGATAAAGGTTGTAAATAAGCCAAGCTAGCTTGACTCTTTAATAGATCGATGTAGATCATTTGTTTAGTTAAATGTTACAAGCCTGAGTCCAAAAAAGTTCAACTCAGCTCATGTATAGCTTAGGCTTGTGAGCTTGGTTTAGGTTTTTAAAATCTCAATTTACTTGTTTGTTTAATTAAATGAGCTACACTCGAGTCCGGGGGTATTTTTCTTAGCTCAATTACAATACTAAATATAATAAAGTTGTTAGATCACTACTTTTGGTAACATAATAACTTGGACCAAAATTTGATTATCCCAAAAATTATAGGATGTAACAGCTACATTTTCCCAACAAAACCAAGAAACTTAAGAGTCAAAGATTTAAGTCTATCAGTTATCTTATTAATGAGTCTAATAACATACATTTAAAATCTTAATTATGTTATTGTAATGATATTAGAATAAAAAATATGATTTGAAAAATTATATTGAAGAAATGAGAAAGTTTAGAAAGAGTTATGATAAGGGTTAAAAACCCTAGTACACCATTTGAGAAAGTATTTGATAAAATGCCTTAAGGATATTTTGGGAATTTATTAGATATACTTTTATTATGTCATATGGTTGGGATTAAGGTGATATAAAAACTTTATTAGGGATCAAAACCATCATTTTGAAGTTAAGAGGAAGTTTGAGAGTAAGGTTGTTTGTTAGTTAAGTGTATGGTTTTATTTAAAGCTAATCCTACTTTTCATTATTGAATATTTTTTTGAAATGTTAAAAAAATGGAAATATGGAAACACATAGAAAAAATAGGGTGCTACAACAGTATCTAATATTAAGGTAGGAATTCCACTACCTGCCTCATACTAGACACAAGGCTAAGTATCAAAACTAGTAAAACATAATAGGATAACATAATATCTAAGAAGTGGTTTAGGTTTAGAAACTAGGGTCATACAAGACCCAAAACCAACACAGAAAATACATAAGGAGAAATATACTAAAGAATAAAGTACAAGGGAAATGTCTTGGTCTCTTAATGACGATTAAAGGAAAAATCCAGTAGAATATCTATATTTATGTGCCCTATGACCAACAAATAAAATTGGATAGCTAATGGAAATCCTTGTTAACTTACACAACATCGGTTAATTGTGGGATTGAGAAAGTGACAAAAGTAATAAGACCATTAGTATGCTAACTGTGGAGTAATCCAATTTACCTTATCATGAAGGTGCATGGTGCATGAAACATTGTATAATGCAACAAGTTCTTTTACAATTCCAACATGATTATATATTAATATACCAATGGCACACACAAAACTTACATGATAATCATAACATGATACTCCTATGCATCCATAATAGGCAGGACACATCATGCTCAATGATATACATAGATTCAATGAAAATCAAGCTTGTCCTAAAACTAAGGAATCAAAGATCATGAAAGGCATACATAGTCATGCTAAACAAACATCTAACATAATTAGGTAGTTACAAATGATGCTTGTGTGGAACATTATGGGGCATAGGGATCATGTATTTACATACATACATTATACTAAGGTGTTATTCTACTAAGGTCACACATTATGCTTCACATATTACATATAATATGATACATTCGTCCATGCACATGAATAAAAAGGATGGCATAAAGGTCATACCAAACATAAACAATCATGCTTATATATTACCATACCCAAAACTTACATATTATGATTGCATGGCATTCACAATATGGCATTGATTCTTATACATACCAATACTTACATAGCTTATCAACATGGGATTCTCAACATGGCATCCCTATACACTCGTATGGAGGTAAACCACACATGTTAATGATAGGCATGGATTCATGGATAATCATACTTATCATAAGACTTAGGAATCATGAATCATGATATAGGTGCACAAAAAATAGAACATTAAGAATGTTGACTACCTAAGATAACTCTAAGGTCCATTTCATTTAATTAGTCATAGGAATATGGTCATAATAATATATAATCAATTGTCTCAAGTAAAGGGTAGGATTATGTAATTACTAGTAACTTACATGGAAGTTCATGATGTATGTAAGCTTATGATAGGAATACAAGTCATGATAACACATGTTAACATACCTATATAATAGCATACCCATTAACAACCTTTACTAACATGGTATTCTAATCATGACATTATATACATGCATATAAAAGGTAGGTAAAGTCATGCTCAATGATGGGAATGGATTCATGGAAAGATCATGATTATCATCAAGTGTAGGAATTTATAATTATCATGTTTACAACAAAATTAGGAATCATGAATGATTGCATAGAGACATATGAAGTAGCATTCCATGGATATAAACCACTTAGGAAAACTTTGAGGTCATTCCATTTAATTATTCATGAGATTATAATCACAATATTATAGATTTATTTTTCAAGAAATAGGATAGATTATCCCCCATAGTCTCTCAATACCTATGGAATTAAAACCAATAACCAGAGGTCTAACCGAAGCTAAATAAACCAATAAAGGATATAAATTTTGGCGGAAGCCAAAAAAAATTACCAAGGTGACTAGACCCTTTAGTATCGATATTCTCTAGTATATCATCATTCTCTAGAGTAATAAAGGTACCATAATCAACTCAAATCTTAACCAAAGACAAATAATAGAAATGCTAGAAAGTAAACTAATCTCTAGTAACTAATCAAGGATCGAATAATATAAACTTATATAGTGCTCTAAGATCTTATGCTTTAAGTGATTAGTATTTTATTGTCAAGAATATAGTCCACATAAAAGGTTTCACACCATAACTAGCCAACTCCCGCCACACAAAATATCTCACAAGATCCATTATTTTCCATAAGGATATCAAGTGATATCCCCATTATTCAACCATTTATTCCACAAAGGGAAATATCACATCAATGCCAATTATACAAACTAAAATTACCACTTAGTTAAAACTATATTGGTAAAACACTTAGAATATGTGAAAATGAATCCAACCATACACACTCACATCATTAATTAACTCAACTATATTCACATGGGAATTTATAATGTCCAACAGCAACCAAATAAATCTAAGCCTAATATTTATTTCCAATTACTCTTACATTTTATTCTAGGGTCAAGGTTTAGGGAAAGATTTAAGATTAAGGTCATCTATGCCCAACTATGTTAAATAACCAAATGAAGTGATCAACATGTCTATACAAACCTCAAGGAATAGTAAAATAGATCCACCAAGCTATAAAATATAATTGAGTTTAATAATAAGGACATGAGGAAAATTTATCTAGTTGTTCAACTAGATAGGCATATTAGTCAACCAACAAAAGACCTCAATTATAATTGATAGGTCATGGGAATAAATCAGCTAATAAAACAACAATTGGGAAAAAATTATGTGTGAATAATTGACAGACTGGTATTATTAGTCAAGCAATGGGAGTAAGTGTTGTCAATTGATCCAAATTACATGCCTGTCAATGGGGTCATGTGAAGCATATCGAGTGATAGGGAATCTTAGTTGATCGAAGGGGTTTGATACTCCATAATCAATTCAAAACTCAATATAATATTTCTAATAGATTTTAAAACACAACCCCATCAACATTCAATCATTTTAACAACTTCAAATCACACTTCTAACATACCGGTCACCTTATCATGCTTGAAACTTTATTAACATATAGAAATCACACCTCCATACTAAGATCATGAATTAGAACTTAAAAACTCCAAAACATACTTTGTAATAGGGGTTTGCATTGATTCAGAATCCGATTAAGTATTAGAAAATTTTAAAGGTAGGGTAGAGGACCGGATCGGTATTACTGGTCCAAGATCGATTAAGATTGGAATCGGTAAATTATATATTATTTATATTAAAATTTTAGATTTTTAGGAAAACTATTAATGAGATTTTGGGTCGAACTGGAAGAACAGTTTAGTTAGGACTAGACTAAAATTGGTTAAGGACAAAAAAAATTAGTTCGGGACCAAAACCCAAATTAGAGACCGAAACCATAAATAATCAATCAGACAGGTTAAAAATTCTAGTATTGACCAATTCTTGAACACCCCTGCATTCTACATCATATTTCCATGCAATTTATTATAATATACTCACCATTACATAACCTTTAGCATATATGATGCACATAATCTCATATTCACGCACTCTATATAATAGTACATGCTCATTCACTACCCATAATAAAGTAAGAATGTCTTACCTTGGCATAAGCCACACAGACACACTACTAATGGAGAAGAACTTCCCAGCTAGGACTTCCTAACTTGATCCCTAGAGTTCCTTTAAGAATATAAGGTTAAAATTTAGCAAATCTTCTTAAATTCCCACAAAAATGTGGAAAAAAAAATCAAGTGATTAAGAGAAAAAAATCAGAAAATACATCCTTTACCTAATGAGAAGTCAAGAAAGGTAATCCCTTAACCTTTTATGGATA
This sequence comes from Tamarix austromongolica, assembly GCA_039764185.1. Taxonomy (NCBI): domain Eukaryota; kingdom Viridiplantae; phylum Streptophyta; class Magnoliopsida; order Caryophyllales; family Tamaricaceae; genus Tamarix; species Tamarix austromongolica. Next base: position 42,726,441 of record CM077814.1, read on the forward strand.
TAACCCTATCTTTTTTAGGATTAAAATAAGTTAGAAAACATTTGCAACAATAAAATTAAGTCCTCAAGTCATTTGGAAAGAATTTTGATTAAAAACATAAACAATATTAGTTCAACCTGACAATTTGTCAACAGCTAGGATGGCATCAATCGGCCAATTATTTATTAGCTGGAACATTAGGAAAGAAAATCACACATCAAAAAAATAGATAAGATCATTCAATTGATGAGCTAGGAAATCTATTTTCTTTTCTTTATAAACCTTTTTACCAAATCCTTTGCACATGGAAACTCAAAATACACTTTCAAAATAATATCAAATATCAATGACCACATAAACTAACACAAAACAAACCAACTCACAACCCTAATCAAATAATCAAACCATGTCATACTCTTATGATCACGTTCTCACCTCAAAATTATATTAAACTAGCTTAGCACACTCAAACATAGAGTTAAATTTGGAATCTTATTAAAAATCCAATTTCAGCAAAGATTATCATGATCCTAAATTGATTAAAAGGAAAATTTTTCCATAACCAATTAAAATTAGTACATGAGCATACCATGAACATAAAATCACTCATAGGTCCAAGTCAAAATGATCAAGATACAAAATGGATAGCACACACTCCTACACCTATAAGGTCAAGGCCAAGACTAAGTCTATCACAAATGACACAAATAACTCAACTCTAACACTACACTTTGATAACCATGGTTAAAGGGAACAATCATCTTGTGAAAATCATTTTTAAACCTAGGAGAAGAGGTGAGAAAGGCAAGTAGGGTTTTGCCTCCAAAAAAAATATTTCTAAAAATATAATTGCATTAATATCCCATAAAACCAAAATAATATCCCTACCCCCTAAAGTTGTGCTTAGTCCATAATTTCAAACCTACAAAGTTTAACAATCATCGAATCATGTTTCAAAACAAAAATAGTGCGGGGAAACAATTTTAATATAACATATTGATTGGTTTTAGTGTGTCAATAAGGTATCTCTTTAGAATCAAAAACATAAGTTGATCAACCTGTCAACTGGTTTGTTAGACCAATCAAATAGTCTTCCAATGCGAAACCTTCTATAACTCATTCAAATTCATTTTCCTTTAAAATAATTAATAAAATAGGTTTGTAATTATGGTTTATTACATCCAATCACTCAACATATTCCTACATTATTTAATAACCTTCTTGAACTAGTTTATTTGGCTTGAAAAAAATGAGTTGCATGCCACTTTTCACTCAAAATGGGCACCGGGCCTAGTGAGTATAGCTCCCCACTGTCAAGTTCATGTTATCTTCCTACTATACCTCTTTCATAGGAATCTTGTTGTAGCATCATTGGGTGTGTAACCACCTAAAATTCCTCTCATTTAAGTGTTCTTTTAGTGTACAAAAACTGGAGTAGATAACCCACATGCACCATAATCAATCTACCAAAAAACTTTGAAGAAGCAAGTAGCTTTAAATCAAACTATTTTTATCTTCAACCACTTTTACCTACTTGAGTTTGAATAAGTAGGCACTAACCAATATTTATGCTCAAAAACCTTCTAAACACCATTTAGAAGACATCCAAAGAGTTTTAAAATTTTTTTAGAGATATTTGGAGTTGTTTTCGGAGATAATAAAAAATAGATATTTGAAATTTGGTAAAGAAAATGAATTATTGGTAACTTAAGGTGGTTGTATCTTATAATCTAGTTACTGAATGGGGTAATTTCTTTTTCTAGGATTTTTATTTTGGTTTATCAGGTTTACTATGCTTTTATCTTTCTTGATTTGATGATTTAAGCATGTGTTGAGTGATATTATTTGAACATGTCAAAACCCATGTTTTCTACTATTTTAGAACATATGTAAATGATTTTCAATATAATCATGAACAATTATGCTTGTCGTAATTTTTGATATGTTATTCATTAATATTTATAAAAACATAATCATATAATGATATATGTGTTAAGTATGTGTTTTTATATAAAGCAATATGTTAGATCCATAATCAAACAAGATGAGTGATTAATGTAAATAATGAATGAAATAAATGGATATGGTCATTCCAAAGACTGGAATACATGATAAACATGTTGTAAAATGAATATCTAAATTTTTGTGGCATTATAACAATATTTTATAGGTTATATATGCTCAAGAATGCATGTTGAGTTTTAGTCAAGTGTTAAAGGGTTAAATGTGCAAAAAAGATCAACTAAATCACTAAATCCATTGATGTAAAGCCCAAATTAGTTGAATAAATGATCCATTTAGCCACATAATTGATTTTTAATAAAATTGATTGGTCTCTAGTTGTTTATAGAGTCAAGTGACCATAATAACCCATTAATAGACTGCCTAGATCAGCCAACTTATATGAGATTTTAGTCGATTGATATTTGGATGAATATATATGAATAAAACATTGAATGATTTGAGTAATTGATGAACAAAGCAACTTGATCAGTAGACTAAAGACCTATATCAATCAAAAGATTGTTTTATAAATAAAAACTAGTTAAAATGATATCAAAATAATACTTAATGGTACACCATATCATTATATTGGTTAGGTTTATGATCCCAGCATTTTTATATAATAGATATAAGCATATTTTCAAAACTAACCCTTAAACATTAGCCTAATTATTTAATTTTAACCTTTGACCCTTAACCCAAATAGATTCTTAAATATATTTTTTCCAATTTTTTTAACCTATTTCCTTTTTTTAAACCTATTCTAAACCTAATTATTTTTACCTAATATATCTTTATCCAATACCCTAATTTATCTAAACTAAACCTAAACTAAATATTTTTATTTCTACCCTACCCTACCCTTTTTACCACTAATTACCCCTTGCGTGTGTCCCATTCTTTTCTTCTTCCCCCGACCACTCTCCCTATATTTTCCTTACCTCAAGGAATTCCCATACCCCTCAGCCTCTAGTAAACCATAACCCATCACCATCACCCTTACTCCATTCACGCTGTATTTAAATATATACATACACATACAACACCTCTTTCCTTCTCCTTTCTTGTTTGAAAATAACAACTTCTTTGCGTTACATATGTACATATACATACTCATGTATCTAGTTTTATGTGTTTGGTTTCTTTCCAACTACCACCTAAGCACACTCCAACCATCCACTAGGCGTACACCACCGCCACCCCTCCCCTGTGTGCACAACCATTTTTACATAGCCCCCTTTTATCCATGTTTGGTTACATCTCCCCTTACCCTCTTGGCTTTGCTTAGTTTGGACAAAACCTATCACCACCTCATGTAGCTCCCTCTCTCTCTCGGCTTTACTTGGTTGCTCAACGCTCACTACTGCAAACCTCCCCTTCTTCTTCTTCTTCTTCTTCTTCTTCTTCTTCTTCTTCTTCTTCTTCTTCTTCTTCTTCTTCTTCTTCTTCTTCTTCTTCTTCTTCTTCTTCTTCTTCTTCTTCTTCTTCTTCTTCTTCTTCTTCTTCTTCTTCTTCTTCTTCTTCTTCTTCTTCTTCTTCTTCTTCTTCTTCTTCTTCTTCTTCTTCTTCTTCTTCTTCTTCTTCTTCTTCTTCTTCTTCTTCTTCTTCTTCTTCTTCCACTTATTCTTCTTCTTCTTCCTTCTCCCCTACCACCTCTTCTTTTCTTCCTCTCATTCCTTGTAAAAAAATTTGTCGATCCCTACCCCAACCCTTTAGTTGCTTCTCCAATAGCATCCCTTAGGAAAATGGTAGTTTTTTCCATTGCACCTCCATCTTTTTAACCCTCGTTATCATAGCACCACAACCCCTACACCACCCTCCACCATATCAGCACAACCACCCGCACCACATCCATTCTTCCCATCCTCACCATCCCTCCTTATCATCCCATGTAGCTACAGTCATCCTACATCACCCTCTCTATGGATATCAACCTCCAAATAAGCCATTGCCTCTCCTTTCCTATGCTTCCCTATCTAGCCAAGCACCCCCAGCTAACACCTCACCATGTTGCACACTATCACCTGAGGCCATCCAAATCAACACCACTCAACCACCATCTCCACCTCCCTTGTAGCCAACCTAGCTAGCTCAAAACCTTTTCCCTCTGTGCATATGGATCATGTTGTGCATATAGCATGAGGTGTGTGTGATTTTAAAATTTTTGGTACCAATTATTATTAAGTAAGGGTATTTTGGTAATTTTAGAAAAAAATATTTAATTTTAATAATTTTTATTTTATTCATTAAATATTAATAAGGTATTTTGCTATTATTTTGGATGCAAATGTTTATTAGTGGGATCTAATATTATTTAGTAGGATGCCGTTATTTTATATTTATTTTTTTTGATAGAATACAAGTAACTTTCATACTCTCCTAAAATGGTAAATTTTGAAAGATAGAACATTAAGGGTTTTGTGTTCAAATATGTTAAGCATGATCTGCTAAATTATAATTATGTATATCCTAAAGATTTGTAAAAAGACCATGCTACCCTTTGTAAATATTTTAGGTACAAAATTATGGTAAAATGATTTTTAAGATAATGTAAGACATGTGCGTGAAAAATGACGGGATGAATATGCTTAGATATATTTATGGAATAATAATCATGGATGTGTGCCCTAGGGGTAATTTGGTCATTTTAGGTATATTATGATTTTTTCCCATGGCAGTCATGTTTAATATGTATTATATTTTATTAAGGCATAAGATTATGAGAACTTTGATGCATTAGATACGCATGCTAGGGTTTTATGTGCAAAATCTCAAATAAGGGAAAATTAGTCATTTGACTTGGATGATAATCTGATTGTATGATAAATTAATTTAATTATTATGTTTTAGCCTTTTTATGATAAACCTATAAATAAAATGGATTTATTAATTAAAGAGGATATTGATGCGATAATTTTGACATTAGGGGCATTTTGATCATTTTTTATCTAATGCACCCAAAAGTGAATAGTTGAGCCTAGGATGACCTTAATATATTTTTATGATTGAACTTATTAATGATCTTGATCATGTTTATCTCAAAATAATTAATAAAATGATTAATTATGATAATTGGATCTATGTATTTTTTTTATGTAATTTTGTGATCACCTTAATAAAATATTAATACTTTAAGTGAAAGACCTTGAGATCCAAAATGGTGGCTCTTTAGGGGTTACTACCCAAACAATGTGGTTTAGCCCATGAAGGATGATGGATTTTTACTAGTGTGCCTTAGTGCCACAGCCAAGCCCTGTATCTTACTCTATTATGTTTTAAGGACTAATATTGAGTATGAATACTTATGGATTAGGTGTCGATAGGGAATTTTATTACCTTCGTATACCAGTGCGACTAGGGTATCTTTACATCTTTGGGTTAATAGTTAGTAGGATATTGTGATGCCTTAGTGCGCCAATATGACTAAAGTACCTTTTTGTCTCTACATTGATTAGTCTCCCCTCAAGTAAATAAAAATGGAAAGGATTGATAGATTAGTGGGTTATTAGATGAGCCAATAGCAGTCTTTGTACCTACCTGTGGTTTAGTAGCGACATTTGTACCTACTTGTGGTTTAGTAGTAGCCTTTGTGCCTACCTATGGTTCGGTAGCAATCTTTTTGCATACTTGTGGTTCAATAGTAGCCTATACGCCTACCTATGGTTCGATAGTAGCCTTTGTGTCTACTTATGTTTTGGTAGCTACCTTTGTGACTACCTATGATGTGATGAGTGTTATTGGTCCATGCTTTTTAGACTACTTGTGATATGATATTTATTGGTATTGATAATGAAGTATATGATATGTTGTTATTGTTTTAGTTTTAGGTTGATGTTGTTTCTAATTATACTTTGAAGAGAATCTCTTGGATGTTACATTGATAAGTTTCAGTTGGTTTTAAATGAAGGAGCACAAATAGTATATGGCATTGGTGGTATGTAGTTATATGAATGATTATCGTGTTTTAATTGATGCATGTAGAATTCTATATTTTATACTATGTATTCATATGATACCTTGTATGTGTTCTAAGTTGGGTGTTCATTTTGGTTTAGTATAAAGGGTTGCTCAGTACCGTCGTACTAAAGGGTTCATTTGTGAGCCCCACCCTATTCAATGGATAGAAGTATTTGTAGGTTAACTTCTAAGTTCAATCGAAAGCTAGTAGTTTGGTGTGTGAGCCTAGGGCTAGCTGGTGTCTTTTGGTATATTTGATTTTAGTTGTATTTGGGACACTTATGACCCCTCTTCTTTCTCTTTTTTAAGTTTTATAATCACTAATATTGCTTTTATATAGCACAACACTTATCTTCTTTTTTCTGCCTTTTTTATTCTTATAATTGTATTATAAATATAAACGGAGTAATGATTAAGCCTTAGCACTTGGTATAAGAATGATAGAGGATTTTAGAATTGTACCAAGTGTGGTGGTAACACCCTTCATTTTTATTATTTTAGTTTTCGTGCTTAACTCTATAAATGAAACTTTCAATTTCTAAAAACCGATGTGTAACATGTTAGCTTTTTATATATAGCTTAGGCCATTATGGTTGAAAAACATACAACTAAAATGACCTATAATATATAATATTTGGACTAAGATTCATATAATTTGCTTACTTGATGAGGCTTGATGGTATAGTTTTTCATATTACAATAATGAATAAAATGTGTATAATAATATTTATATGATATAAATAGCCTTGAGAATCTATAGATAATATGATTAATAAATTAGTAAGGGTTAAATCTAGAGAGATTATTCTCTAGCATTGACTTGATAAGGGTTGAACCATGAGATGTTACTTATTATTACTTAATTAACAAGCATTGAATCTTGAAACATTATCTAACTATGATGCCTTTACTAATATTAGCCTACTTAGTTGATATGGTACGATAGCCTGATATAGGTCTCTTAAACTTCTTATCAAGAGTGATTTTTTTTATGTAGAAAGCCTACAAAATATTCAACTAAACTAACATCTTGTTATCAGTATATGATGTAGTTTCTTATGTAGTTAGCCTTGAGAGGTTCAATAATACTAATTTTTCACTCTTGGTGGTGTATAGAACTTATATGCATTCCCTCAATCCTTGTGCAGTTGGCATTATAAGGTTTTGTCCAGATAACTTTATACATTATGAGTGACATACATGGGCCATATGGGGTATGCATAAATAAGAACAAGATGACATAATTGGTGTGTCGTGAATTTGCATGAAATTTAGCGAGGCACTATTCTTATTAGATGGCCTATAAAATCTATATAATATTCAAGTTAGACTCTATTCGCATGGATGAATTGGGTCATGATGCAGGAGAAAACACTTAAGATTTAGCAATCATCATTATGGAATTGATTGTTATTCATTTAGAAAGGATCTCCCATAAAATTGAAGACAAACTGATGGTTACATTGCTAGTAATAGATGAAACGTACCATACAAGCTATTAAGTGTATACGTGCATGTGCATGGCATGTATGGCATTCATGGAGTGCATGGCTACATGCATGGGAGAAATAATATGCATCTTTTATGTGAATATTAGTTTATTTAATTAATTAATTAGTAGATTTAGAGATTATCTAGAAAATAAAGTAGCATAAATCTACCTTTTTAGAGAATATTCTATATTCTAGTATCTTTTAGCATATTTAATATTCTAGTATCTTTTAACTAGGTATCTTTTGAGGAATTATACCTTTTAGCTAGTATATTGTAATAGGTAACTTGGATATATAAAGCCATAGAGCCACGATTGAGGGATATCATTGATTAAATTCAAGTTGAATGCAAATTGCAAGTATTGAATTTTGTATGAGTTCATCTCAATTTTAATCGAATTTGTATGAACGATTAATCTTTAAACCCTTAATATCTTTTTTTGTGTGAATTAGAGATTAAGTACTATCTTTTCTAAACTCTAAATCCCATGCCCCTCTAACCATATTCATAATCCAAACACATCCCAAAATCAAAGCCCTAATTCGAAACCCTAACCATAAGTTTCGGAGTAAACCCTAAACCTAACCTATGAAACCATCCATCATCAAACTCTAATCATTGAGTCATCCTCATCATCATCTCATCATCGTTGAATCATATTCATCATTAATTCATCACCATCAAATCATCATCATCATCATTGAATCATCATCATCATTATTCTACCATATTCGAATCATTTTTATACTTATTCCACCTTAATCGAATACCTTCTTCTTTAATTCGCCATTTTCAAACTTATTGTTCTTAATTAAAATTTAATCAAGCTTTAATTTTACATAATTGATAATTCCACATTCCCAAACACGTCAATTTTTGTCCAATTATAGGTTTTGATCTATTGTGATCAAGATCCAATCTTTCCTTCAAGATTCTTGTAAGAACATGTCTTTACTTCAAGATTCTTTAAGAATGTGTCTCTTATTCAAGATTCTCCCAATAATTCATCAAGAAGACACCAAACACTTAGAGGTGTGTTAAGAGAAGCACCACTAGTTTGGTGAAGGAAGGAGATGATGAACCAGGAGGAGGACTTGAGAGATGTTCTCAACATCTTGGTGGACTCAATCAAAGATGTAAAGTGACATGTGAGGAGAATAGAAGCTTCATAAGCTCAAGGGTCACATGTGTAGCCACAAAACCAAAGGGAACAAGTAGAATGGAGGAAGGAGAAGTGAGTGAGGGAAATTATAGAAGACCACATGACACCTCAAGAAAAACCTACAATGATGTAGAAAAGGGAATCCGATTTGATCTACCTGACTTCAAAGGTAATCTTGATCCAGAATCTTTTCTCGAATAGTTGTAAATTTTTTAATCTATTTTTGAGTATAAAGATATTGATGATGAGAAGAGGTGTTGAATAGCAATATTGAAGTTTTAGAAATTTGCTAGAGTGTGGTAAGATAATTTAAAAAGTAGAAGGCAAAGAGAAGGAAAATCAAGAATTAGGTCATCGGAAAAATTAAAAAAACACTTGAAGAAAAAATTTATGCCTCGATAATATTAGCAAAAGAATTTTATAAAGATGACTACGTTGAGGAAAGGGTTGCTCGGAGTTGAGGAATACATTAGAGTTTTTAAAAGGTTAGCTCTTATTTGTGATGTCCAAGAATGAGAAGAAAAAAGGTGTGCATGATTCAATGGGGGCTGAATATGAATCTTCAAGAGAAGGTGGAGGTGTATCCTTATGAAGTGTATAAAGACCTAGCCAAGTTAGCAATCAAGTTTGAGAAATAGTTGAAGAGAATAAAGCCACCGAACAAGTCAACCAATGCTCCATATGGTTCGAATTTCTAAGGGGTTTTGAACCCACCAATTATTCAAGCCCAAAATCAGGGAAATGGTAGATATTTCACTCAAGAAGAAAAGGAAAAGGATCAAGTGTTTGATAAGGGGAACAAGCAATGCTTCAAGTATAGATGTTATGGTCACTTTGCTAGGGATTGTCCAAACGAAAATAGCAAGTATAGAGGCGTGTGATGAAAATGAAGACCTTGATGGAGACCTAGAAGAAGACTGTGATGGCTTATAGGATGCTTTGGAAGAGGGCCAAGTGTATTGCTATGTGTTGTAAAGGGTGCTCCAAGTACAACAACAACCTCTACTTACCCAAAGGGAGAATATTTTCATTGCTAAGTGTAAAGTTGGTGATAAATTGTGTGAAGTCATCATTGATTGTGGCTCTTGCACTAATATGGCTAGAGAGAATATGGTGAACAAGCTTGATTTGGATACCATGGGTCATCTAAGACAATATTCACTCCAATGGCTCAACAAAGACAAAGGTGTAAGGGTAACCAAACAAACTCTTATCTCTTTTAAGATTGGAAATTATTTTCATGATGTTTTATACGATATTCTACCTATAGATGGTTGTCACATTTTGTTGGGGAGGTCGTGGTAATTTGATAGGAAGGGTGTGCATGATGGAGTCCTTAATGAGTATGTGGTGTGCAAGGGCCAAATTAATTTTAGGCTAAAACCTAATCTAGATGTGGAGGATTTAGTTTTAAGGAATGAAAAGGGGGAAGGAACCAAGAGCATGCAATAAAAAAAGGAAGAAAAAAAGAAGGAAGATGTCAAGTGAAGAAAGGAAATAAAGAAGAGTAGCATGGAGATGTTGATCCTTAAAGAGTGTGAGATGCATAAAACCATCCAAATGAAGAGATATGATATGCATTGGTAGTAAAGGAATTCCAACGAGGGGAGAATGATAATATGGATTCAAAATTGCAACAAGTGTTGAGAGAGTATGCCGATGTTTTCCCTGATGAGTTTCTAAGTAGGCTACCTCCTTTGAGTGGTATTAAGCACGCTATTGATCTTATGTTAGGAGTCCTATTACCAAAAAAGCTAGCTTTTAGGTGCAATCCAGAGGAGGCTAAGGAGATACAAAAACGAGTGTAAGAGTTGTTAGACCAGGGCTATATTCGAGAGAGTATGATTCCATGCAGAGTTCCAGCTTTATTGGTGCCTAAGAAGGATGGTACATGGAGGATGTGAATTGATTCAAGAGCAATCAACAACCTCACAATCAAGTATATATTTCTGATGCCAATATTGAATGACATGTTAGATCAGTTTCATGGTGCAAAGGTGTTCTCAAATATTGATCTCAGGAGCGGCTATCGTCAAATGAGAACAATTGAAGGGGCGAGTAAAAGACAGCCTTCAAGACTAAGTATGGGTTGTATGAGTGGTTGGTGATGCCATTTGGGCTATGAAATGCACCAAGCCCCTTTATGATATTGATGAATGTCATACTTAGACCGTTCCTTAGAGTTTTTGTTATTGTTTACCTTGACGATATCTTGTTATATTGTAAGAGTGAGTTTGAGCACATACAACACTTAAAGAGGATATTTGATAAGCTTAGAGAGGTGAAGATCTATGGTAAGTTGGAGAAATGTGATTTTATGATGGAGAGGGTGGTTTTCCTTGGTTATATTGTGACTGGAGATGGTATTAGAGTTGAACCGTCAAAGGTGGAATCTATCCAAACATGGCGTATTCCTACTAATGTTCATGAAGTTCGAAGTTTCTATGGGTTGGCCTTATTCTATAAGCTATTCATCAAAGACTTCTCTACCATTGCAGCACTTATCACATAGTTGATGAAGAACGGAGAGTTACATTGGAATGATCAAGCAACAAAGGATTTTGAAGACTTGGAGAAAAAGCTCTCAAATGCACCGGTATTATCTTTACCTTGTTTTGATAAATTGTTTGAAGTAACCTGTGATACTAGTGGTGTGGTATTAGAGGTGTGCTCTCATAAGAAAAAAGTCGATTTCCTTCTTTAGTGAAAAGTTGAATGATGCAAGGCTCAACTATTTTACCTATAATAAAGAGTTATTTACTATTGTGCAATGTTTCGAGACGTGGAGCCATTACTTGAGACCCAAGTCTTTCGTACTACACTTGGATCATAAGAGTTTGAAGTATATAAATGGTTAAAAGATGGTGAGTCCAAGACATAAAAAGTATATAAGCTTATTGCAAACATTTGTGTTCTCTACAAGGCATGTGGATGGCAAAGAGAATGTTGTGGTGGATGCATTATATAGGAGGACTATGGTAATTACCATAATAGATGCAAATATTTTGGGATTCGAGATAGCATATGGTGATGCAGGAGCAAACACTCAAGAATTGGGTTTCATAATTATAGAAGCAATTATTTGTTATTTAAAAAGGATCTCCCACAACATTGAAGGCAAATGGATGGTTACATTGCTAGAAACGTGCCAAATAAGCTAATAAGTGTCTATGTTCATGTGCATATGGCATGCATAGAATTGTATGTCCATGTGCATGGGGAGAAATTACGCATCTTGGTCATGTAAAATTATTAATTTATCTAATTAATTAATTAGTATGGTTAGATATTAGCTAGAGCAAAAGGTAGCATAATATCTTTTAGCTAGGAATCTTTTGAATTATTCTTTTTAGCTAAGTGGTAGAATGTCTATATACAACCATGAAGGTCATGATTATGGAAAAAAGTTGAAGGTCAAAAATGAAGTTGAATGGAAGTTTAATTATGTGTGAGTTCAATTCAAGTTAATCGAATCTGTATGAACAATTAATATTGAAAGTCTTAATCTCTTTGTCTGTGTGGATTAGAGATTAATTCATATCTTTTCTACTCTCCATAATCCATATTTTTACAGCCATCATTATCATCCAAAAATCACTCTAATTCGAAGCTAATTAGAGCCCTAATTCAATTTCCACATTTGAAACCCTAAACCACCATTTGAAACCCTAAACCCTTCCATCCAAACAATACAAAACCTTAACCCATCATTCGAAGCTAAACCCTAACCCTAAACCATGACATCATCCTCCATCCAAACCCTAACATTGGAATCATCATCATCATCAACACATCATTGTTAAATACATATCATAATTAGCTCACACCATTTGAACCATCACCATTAACTACTCATCACCATCAAATCATACTTATTTATTCGAATCATCACCACCATATTTCCATCCTATTTGACACTTTAAACCCTAATAAACCATCACCAAATCATCTTTTAATCAATATGAGCACAACCGTGTCATATTCTCAACAATTTGAGAATTCCATCTTCCCACACACATCATATGGAGATAATACCTATATGCCGGTTGATATGGTACCATTGAAGAAAAATGAAGTGAAGAGTTATGATGCATAAGAGAGACTGGAGTTTTTTCAAAAAATTCATCCAGAAATCAAGCACAATATTGAGAAAGAAAATGAAGTATACAAAATAATAGCAAACAAGCATAGGAGTCATCATGTTTTTCAACTGAAAGATTTGGTATGGTTGCACTTAAGGAAGGAGAAATTTCCTAATCTTAGAAAAAAACAAGCTTATGCCAAGGGTGGATGGTCCTTTCAAAGTACTTATAAATTTTGGAGAAATTGCTTATGAGCTAGATTTGCTAGATTCATATGGTAGGGTATCAAGGGCATTCAATGTTGGAGATATTAACCCTTATTTTGGCGATGCAAATTTAAGGGAAAATTCAAATCTACAAAGGGAGAATGATGTAAGAGCGAACACTCAAAATTTGGCATTCATCATTATGGAGCCAATTATTCTTCATTTAGAAAGGATCTCCCACAAAATTGAAGTCAAACAGATGGTTATGTTGCTAGTAATAGATGAAACGTACCATACAAGCTATTAGGCGTATACGTGTATGTGCATGACATGTATGGTATGCATGAAGTGCATGGCTACATGCATGGGAGGAAATAATATGCAACTTGGACATGTATATTAATTAATTTAATTAATTAGTAGAGTTAGAGATAAGCTAGAGAATAAAGTGGCATAAATCTACATTTTTTAAGAATATTCTATATTCTAGTATCTTTTAGCATATTTAATATTCCTGTATCTTTTAGCTATGTATCTTTTGAGGAATTATATCTTTTAACTAGTATATTGTAATTATTATATTGGCTATATAAAGCCATAGAACCACAATTGAAGGATATCATTGATTAAATTAAAGTTTAATGCAAACTACAAGTATTGAATTCTGTGTGAGTTCATCTCAATTTTAATCGAATCTTTGTGAACAATTAATCTTGAAACCATTAATCTCTTTGTCTATGTGAATTAGAGATTAAGTAATATCTTTTCTAAACTCCATAACAAATTCCCTTCTAGCCATTTTCATCATCAAAACACATCCCAAAATCAAAGCCCTAATTCGAAACCCTAACCATAAGTTTTGAACTAAACCCTATCCCTAACCCATGAAACCATCCATCATCAAACCCTAATCATTGAATCATCCTCATCATCATCTAATCATTTTCAAATCATATTCATCATTCATTCATCACCATCGAATCATCATCTTCATTATTTAACCATATTCTAACCATCATCATACTTATTCCACCCAATTCGAATACCTTCATCTTCAATTCACAAATTTTAAACCTTATTCTTCTTAATTAGAACTTAATCAAGCTTTAGTTTTACCAATTTGATAATTCCATATTCCCACACACATTAGGTGACCTATTAGTGTGTGATTGATCTATATGTTTTCAACCAAACTCTATTCTAGTGGAGGGATTGGATGACCTGATGGTGCATAGCTAACTTATTTATGATTATTTCAAGGCTCCACACTACCAAGGGATTGAATGATCTAATATATGGTATATTGATTAAGTGTTGTTTGATAAATATAGGGTTAATCACTCCTTAATCATTTACTAAAGGAATATGATATGTGCTAACCTATATCCATGTAAAGAATAACTAGAATATAAGTTGATGTATCGGTACTTGTGGGTAAGAGTGTTTTGCCTAGTTGATATGCATGAGATCATGACAGCTATGTGATTTGGATGATTATGTCCATATTATTGCTTAATTAAGCCTTATCTATATAAATGTGTTGAATGTATATATGTATATTTTTGCATTATTGATACTAGCATGTTTTACATAATATTAATTGTTCAATTTCCAGTTTTGATGATAACATACAAAGATGATTACCTTTATGTTCTATGCGTTAATGAATTATAAGTTTGAAGATGTTGGAAGGACATGTTTAGATGCAATGGTGTCTGAAAAAAAAAAGGAATTATTGATACATGAAGATCTAGAAGCTTAGAGGATTATCTAAGCTAAGTTTCTTCATGTAAGATGATAAATTTTTTATTGAAGTAACTTAAGCAGCATAAGCCAGATATTTCTCTAAAATATTTCTTGAATTGGTTTTCAAAAGGAAGCTTAACTTGAGTTTCATGTTAAGTTTCTTAAAATATTACGTGTAGTCCAACTAATCGGGAATGGGTTTTGACTAAAGGAAAATCAATTTATCTAAAATCTTTGATGATAATATCATAAGTATTTATCCTATATTTTTTACACTAATTAGCATGATTTCTAATTTATGAGTTTTTAAAAAAAATAAATGAGTAGATTAGGTATCTTTATTTACTAACAAATAGGATATAAGCTGAATTGGTTTACTAGTTTTACCGAGCTAAATCTTATCATTTTACCAGTTATTATTTTACTATTTTATATCACATTTTAACAAATTAGTTCACTAAGTAATGTCATAATTAACTCAATAAATCCAAGACTTAATTATCTAATTGATATGGGAATTTTCTAAGCTAACACTTTTACACCTAAAGAGTGACAACCTAATGGAAGGACAACCCAAGGATCTCTAGGCACTTATGTCCCTCAATACACACTCATGGTCTAATAGAGGCTAGTCCATCTTTATGCCCAAAGATGGTTGGTTGTTACCGACCACATAGTACTTGCCCCATTCCTTCCTCACCGATCATACATCCATATATATGGGTTCTTGTGCTCATTTTGAGGGATCTAAAATCATTAATATAGCTTCTCACTTTTTCTCTCTCATTTCTCATATAATATTTCCTCTATACACTTCTTGATTGCTTAATATCTCACTTAATTTCCTTAAGATTGAAATACCCCAAAAACCCTAACTTAGGAATCTTGGTAAAATAGGGATTTAGTAGGAAAAATTTAAGAGAAATAAATTAATTCACTAAATAAGGGGGAAATTAATTAAGGGAAATAAGGAGGAAATAATAAATAAGCTATTTAGAAAATTTTGGACATTTTACTAATTAAAATAATAGTGGGGGAAAATTACCCAAAATAGCCAAAATTAATCAAAGAATAGAATTAAATTATTATCTAAATAATTTTTAATATTCAAGAAAATAAATATATATCTATTTAAATGTATAATAACCCAAAAACATTCTAAATAAATTGTGCAAAAATCCAAAACCCTAAAGAAACCCTTTTTCCCCATTTTCCTTTTTCTTTCCTCCCTTTTTCTTCTTTTTCTTCTCCCGCCGGGATTGGGCCTCGCCCGGCCCAACTCCATCCCTCCTTCCTTCCCCTCCCACGCGGCCCAGCGCCGTTCGGCCCCCTTCCCATAATCGCGACGCAGCGTTTCGCCCCTCAATTTGCCGAGACGCCGCGTCGCGCTAAGTAACGAAATGAACCTTGTCAGCCTACGACACGACGCTGCGTGTTACCCCCGTAGCCTTCAATACGCCGCGTTTGACTTACGGATTTTATAACCGTTGCCAAACCGGCCGGTTTCCCCCTATTTTCTTTTCCTCCTGGACCGCCGGTCCAGGAGTCGTCTTCTTCCTCCCTCCCGCGCAGGTCTGCAACCTGCCGCCTGCCACCTGCCGTCCGACCGTCTTCTCCCTGCCATCCCCATCCCTTTCTTCCCCAATTCAACCCAGCACTCCCTCACGCGTCCTGCTACCCCTTCCTTTTTCAAGAAAATGGCCGAACGTACCCTGCAAACCGCAGGGCACGCGACACTGCCACCGCTGGCCGGCCACCTGCCGCGCCTGCCCCCGCGTGCCATCCCTCTCCCCTTCATCGTTTTCCCCTCCTTAATTGCCTATAAATACCCCTCCCCGAACGGCCAAGGCAAGTCCTCCCCTCTGGACCTTGCCGAAACCCTGCCTCGCCACCGCCAGATCAGACGCCCTGTTCGCCGCCTATAGCCACCGCCGCGACCACCACCCCGCACAAAAACCTTCCTCGCACCACCCTCCACGCAACCAAACCATCTCAGCCCCCGTTCCTACCCCGCACGTGCCGCCACAGCCGTGCAAAATCCCTTGCCCAAAAGTCGTCGCCGCCACCTCGCGCCACCTCGCGCCACCTTCTGCCGCCACCCCTGCCGTGATCAACCTCCTCTCCACCTCCCAAAGTGACCAACAGGTCCTCCTCTATCTTCCCCTGCCATCCTTACCCCCTACCTCCTTCTCCACCAACCTCCACCATCTCCCACCACCTTCTTCCACCTTCGGCCACCGCGTCCACCACCGCACGCCGCCTCCTTTCTCACGCCACCACCCTCATTCCACTCCCCTCTCCCTGCTGTCTCCTCCCCCACACTTAACTTTCCTTTCCTTTCCCCCATCTAACCTCCACCTTGGTCTCTTCCCTTCTCTTCCTCCTCCACCACCGCCGCCGTCGCCGCCACGCGCCGCCGCCGGACCACCACCAACCCTAGGTGGTTCTCCACCCATCCAAACCCTAACCCCCTTTTTATATAGCTGCTACTATTTTCTACTAATATTTATACTAATATACTTATTATTATTATTATTATTATCATTATTATTATTAATTTTACTATTATTATTATTATTATTATTATTATTATTATTATTATTACTACTACTATGATCATTATTACCATTATTGTTGTCTTTATTATTAATGTTCTTATTTTCTTACTAATACTAACATCCCTTTTAAACCCTAACCTATATTATACTTAACTTTGGTCTTATTCTTATAATTATTAGTATTAACATTTTTACCATTATTATTTCTATTATCCTTACTATGGTTATTATTATTATTGCTTAACCTACTTGGTTGTACTATTGTTACTATTATTATTATTATTATTATTATTATTATTATTATTATACTTAACACATTTATCACTAGTGTTAATAATAATACTATCTTGTCTTACCCATGCTACTTAACTCAAACTAGTAAATATCATTTGGTTGTTAACTAAGAAGAGTAATTGAACCTTATTGCCATACCATCTAACATTAACCCTAACCTCATTACTATGACACTGTTATTAACCATTACTATTATTACTACTATCACTACCTTATTGTTGTAATCAAAAGCATTTGAACCCTTTTATTATTCAAGAATATACAACTATTATCATTATCACCCTTAAGAATAGTTTACTTGTAATATTGTGACCTTATAATAATATTATTTCGAATATGACACCATTAGTAGACTTAGCCTTAAAAATGCTAGGGTTTCTCTCACTATAAACATTAGTGTCACTAGTATTAGTTTTATTATTATTATTATCACTATTTTTCTATAGTTAGCATGAACATTATTATGATAAGAATAGGGCTAACGGGTCTAATAATATAAGTGTAACAATAGGTATTAAAAATAAACATATTTTGACTACTAATATTTAGTATACTAATTCTAAAGTAAAAACCCTAGTTTTTGTATAAAACCCTTTTTAGTAATAAAAACCCTAACCTTAAACTAAAATGAGGATTGATAGTAATTATAAGGGAAACTAATACTTAGCATTTTCTCCTTTTATAGGTAACCCCGACCAAAGCCCTAAGGAGTTAGAGGAGCGTGCGCCAAGCCTGGCGTCGCCTTAGGTAAGGACGAAGCTAATGGCCTTGTGCTATGTGTGACATGGATGTGTTGAATGTTATGTATGTCATGCTATGCCATGTATTATATGATTGTGTATAACTTGTCTTATGTGTAGCGCATCTTGGAGATTGAGGTATGTGTGTATGTGTTTCCTATGACGTGAGCATGACATGTATATGTATGATTTTATGATGTAATATGTTATGGCCCACTAGGATATGCATGTTAGGATAAATGATAATATGAGTTGGGGACCATCATGGGAGTCTTGAAGTTTGTATGATGGGAGTAGGGATTGTATGGTGGCATAACTGTTCGTATGGTGGTACTAATGATTTCGTAGTGGTATTAATGGCTTATGGTGGTATTGTGATTTTATGGAGGTATTAATGTTGTATGGTGGTATTAGGGTTTGTATGGTGGTATTAGGGTTCGCATGGCAGTAATAGGGTTCGTATGGTGGCATAAATGTTCGCATGTTGGTACTAATGATTTCATAGTGGTATTAATGGCTTATGGCGGTATTCGGGATTGTATGGTGGTATTGTGATTTTATGGAGGTATTAATGTTGTATGGTGGTATTTGTGATTTTATGGGGGCATTAATGTTGTATGATGTTATTTGTGATTTTATGGAGGTATTAATGTTGTATGGTGGTATTAGGGTTTGTACGGTGGTATTAGGGTTTGCATGGTGGTATTAGGGTTTGTATGGTAGTATTAATATTTGTATGGCAGTATTAACAACTGTATAGTGGTATTAATGACTTATGGTGGTATTAGGGTTTACATGGTGGTGTTACGGATGGTATGGTGGTATTAATGTTGGTAGGGCGGTATTAGGGTTTTGCATAGGAGTTAATGATCGTATGGAATCAGGGTTTGGAGTGATTAACCCTGGGGCGTTGTGATTAAGAAGGGATGGAGTAACTAATTGTGATTGTTGAGGATAATTAAGGTTTGGGATGGCTAAGTATGACGGTTATGGTAAAATAGGGATGAGAGAGGTTAACCACGGGTTGGTGTGGACAATTAGGGTTGGTTATGACTGCTTAGAGTTGTTTGGCGCTATCATGTGTATTATCGATTAAAGGGTAGTTACGAATGCGGAATTTTGTTGGTTTCGATGTGTAAAGCATAGAGAGAATCATTTATGCATATCCTTGGTGAAAACCTCTTGAATAAGATATGTTAAGACATTAACTACTTACAGAGAAAGATGTTGAGCCGGACCCAGACCGGTCCACCGGGAAATAATAGTGGCAGGGTATGTTACCCTCGTGACCGGTCCACCGGCTATAATAGTGGCAGGGCATGGCCCTCATGACCGTTCCACCGGCAATAATAGTGGGGAACTCCGTGCTCAACAAACTAATTAGAACAATGATAAGACATGGGAAAGATACTAATACTTATAGTGGAATACCTTGTGAGTCGGGGCCAGACCGGTCCACCGGCAAATAATAGTGGCAGGGTATGTTACCCTTGTGACCGGTCCACCGGCTATAATAGTGGCAGGGCATGGCCCTCGTGACCGTTCCACCGGCTATAATAGTGGGGTTCCCGTACTCACACGGACTGATAAAGACGATGATGTGAATCGATTATAATTATCAGAGACCTGATGAAAAAGTTATCCGGTTTGTGACCTGTATTGTTTATCTGCGTTATTGCATGCTATCTAAGTAATTGTGCTATGTCTGCTTTGTCATGTATCTTGGTGTGTGGGCCTTAGCGCGTCTGTTACCTTACTCAGTACGTAGCGTACTGATCACCCGTTTCATGGGTGCTGCTCATTCCCACGAGCAGAGGACCCCTTTGACCTTGTGCAGGTAGGAAACCATGTCTTTGATGCCTATGATACCTACGAGGTATCGGGTGGGGCAGAGCGTTGAGCCTAACCTAACTTGGGGACCGAGAGCGAGTTGGCCGGACTCCATTACTATCATCGGGTTTCGTATTCTCTTTATTTAACCGTATTATGAACTACGCTTTATGTTTTGAGAAAGCGCACTTTTAAGTTGTAATCCTAAACCATATTCTAAGTGACGTTTGACTTATGTTTCGTTAATGATTTATGTTAAGTGCTGAACCATGTTTTAATGTTTCATATCTGAGGTTGTCTGGTTTTAGCCTTAGCACTTAGTACTGGAACGGTAGAGGTGTACCGGTCCGATACTAAGTGTGGCGGTAATACCCCCAAGTTTATGGTTTTAATTCCTTCGCTTCCGCTAAATTTTTCGATTTTTAACGAAATTTTTCAGTAGTAAATTTGGGGGTGTTACAAGATCCCCTCGGTTCACAAAGCACACACGAAAACAAGCATCATTTGTAAGGATCTAAATAAAAAGTTATGGCTTCCATCAAACTTTTAGACATATTTGATCCTAGTAATAGTGACCCATCTAGGGTGGATAATTTTGTAACTACCTCTCAGCTTGAAGCTCTAAACTTTAAACTCTGAGCATCCATTTAAGAGATGGTCTCAGACATGCTAGCGCTATTAGCACACATCCTCAACTAGCTGCCAAACCTTTTAGCTCAATATCATTAGTATCTCCATGAAACACTCCCGCAGCCTACCCTAAAAGAGACTCTAGTGGAAGCTCTAAAGCTTCTAGAAAGAGAGAAAAGGACCAAGCTATATAGTGCCACAATCTAATATGAGGATGCTCATTCATTTGAAAACTCATGACCAAAGAGGACTAGAAGTGGTAGATAAATATTATATTTAATCCCTCTCAAGCATGATATGAAAAAAGAGCATTTAATTCCAAGAAGGGGTCATGAAGGTCTTCAAAGTAATAGAGTTGATGATGAATATTATGGTCATGACAACTACCAAATAAATAGAGATAACTAAGAATATCATGCACATGATGGCTAATGGACTGTTAGAGGCAAAGATGACTCCATCATTTAATATACCAGAAGGTACAATAAGCTTTAGAGGCTAAAGGGAAGAAGAAAAATCGCATTGATGGTTAAAATTGATAAACACCCTTCACTAGGAGTATATATGAAGCACAAGCACAAACACTAAGAAACCTTCATTTTAAATTTTTTTTATGGTTTTACAGATCCATAAGACCATTTGAATATTTTTAGAATTATGATGATGTTTGCTGGATCACGAGAGAATACTCTATGTAAGGTATTCTTGATTACATTGAAGGGGTCATCCTTGAGGTGGTTTGGCAAACTAAAGGTTGAGTCAATAAGCCCATTTTTCAACTTGCGATGAGTTTCATGGAACAATTTTATGTGTGCCAATGACTTAAGAAATATTCATCCTCCTTATTGGGATTCTCCTAAAGGCCAACAAATTTTTTTCAATCTTTTCTAAATAGATTTCAAAAGTAAGTGAGAAAAATAAGCAAGATGGAAAATGCCATACCCAAGTCTTCCTTACTTCAATGCTTGGCTAACAAAGATCTAGCTAAAAATCCAAACTTGGCCAAGCACAAATCATTTAGCTCAGTAAGAAAGGATGTGCAGAAGAGAATAAATGCTAAGGGAATGACCATGGTGATGTGTTCAACTACTAGGAAAACAGATACTTCATTAATGCCAAGACATAGATTAGAGAAGAGGATATATAAGCAAGGAAGCCATGTGACTTTAAGGCCAATAGTATAACAAATTGAACGACGGTCCGCAATAGTGAGATTTGATAAATACACACCTCTATTTTTTGTTCTAGAGCACATATACAGCGTTGAAAATGGCCAACAAATGTTTCTAAGACCATTCCTATGTGCGCAAACATGAAGAATAGAAACCTTAACAAATGGTGTGCGTATTATGAAGAATATGGGCACAAAACTAAGAAGTGTAAGACCTTAAAATATGTAATTAAAGATTTAGTTCACAAAGGTCATTTGAAGCACCATGCATACGTGCCCATGATAAGATAAGAGATGGGTATGACACATCAATTCCCCCAACCACCTTGAGCCAAGGGAGCCCAAAAAATCATACATACCATAGCCAAAGGAGATTCTTTATTTGGGGTAAGAAATATAGCCTTGAAAGCATAGGTCGGAGAGGGTGAATTCCATAAAATAAGAAAGAGATCGAGAATGGATAATTGTTAAGTTAGTTTCACTATAAAGTATGAGGGGTCGAGCATGGATGAAAACCATGACAATCCCATAGTAATTAAAGCACAAGTATCTCATTGTGTAATGAAAAGGGTTCTCATTGAAACGAACTATTCAGTGGATGTTAAATTTGAAGATTCTTATAAGCAACTAGAGCTTGTAGAGAAATTATTGATAAACAAAACTAAACCCCTATTGGGACTCACAATCCATATCATAAAATCTTGGGGAGTGGTGGATCTTACTATGAAGGTTGGCCAACTAGGAGGCATGAAAAGTATACAAATGGATTTCTTAGTAGTTGAATTTATGTCAGCGGATAATATGATATTAGGACCACCAACCCTTAATACTATAGGAAAGAAATTTTATGGCATGATTGCTAATGATATTCCTATTCAATTGAGGATGGTGAGAGATTTAGGATGATTGAAGGATGGTAATATAGTGTTATGTTATTGAAGTAGAGGGTACCCTTAGAATATTGAATGCTGAGAAACAATATGAAAGCTTGGTATTCGAAAACATAAATGTCCTTAAGGAAGGTATGCAAGTTGCTATAGAGGTAGAAGAAATGAAACTAGGAAACACAAATCATAAAGTGATGATAGGAAAAGATATCAGTGAAACTACTAAGGAGGAGCTACTAGATTTTCTCACAAATAACAATGATGTCTTTCCTTAGAAAGTGTTAGACTTGGAGGGAATCCCCCTTGAAATCATTGAGCATAATTTAAACATAAGACAATGATTTAAACTGATGAAACAAAAGAAGAGGGCCATCATATTAGAAAAACACAAAGCAATTAGATATGAGGTGGAAAGGTTGTTTTCTTCACGCTTTTTTCAAGAGGTGAAATACTCTAACTACATAGACAACCCAATCATGGCAAAGAATTCTAATGGGAAATGGAGAATGTGTGTTGACTTCACTAACTTAAATGGATCCAATCTAAAGGATGGTTACCTACTCCCTAGGATTAATAGATTGTTTGACTAGATGGTCGGGAAAATAAGGTTAAGTTTTATGGATTTTTTCTCTAGGTATCATCAAATTAAACTTTCTAACACCAACTAAGAGAACACCATCTTTATAGTATATGATTTCATTTATTGTTATAAGGTGGTGCCATTTGGACTGAAGAACGCAGAGGACACTTTTCAAAGGCTAGTAAGGTAATTTTTAGAGATGGATAGAGGCTTGTGTGGATGACATGAGTGTGAAAAGTAATAAAAGGGAAACCCACATTATAGATCTCCCCCCTGCCTGACTCCTCATGAATATCAATAGCATCAACGAACATATCTCCTACTTACAACACATTAGAAGGGCCTTCTTCTCGTGGAAATAAACAACACCCATAAAAAGGGTGATCAGTACGCTACATACTAAATAAGGTAACTAAGCACTAAGGCCAACACACAAGTACATAAAATCATGCAAGATAATATACAGCTTACGAACATTTAAGCCAACGCATATAATACATAAAGTCATGTAGGATAATATACAGCTCACGAACATTCAAGCCATGCATAAAGGCCCAATTAGTCCGGATTAGTAAATTATAATCTCTTTTCAACATTCATTTCACACCATGCTCTTTATTAATCCATGCAAGTACAGGAACCTTCCACTATTTTATCCGGTAGCTCAATCACTTATAGGGCATCATGCCCTAACCACTATTATAGCCGGTAGATCGATCACTTATAGGGTAAAACCCTAACCACTATTTCTTGTCGGTGGATCGGTTTAGTTCCTACTTGCATCGTATTCCACAATAAGTAATTAGTATCTTTTAAGTGCCTTAGCAAAACTCTGGTTTGTGTTTATTGAGCTCGGGATCCCCCACTATTATAGTCGGTGGGTCGGTCACTTATAAGACATCATGTCCTAACCACTATTATTCGTCGGTGGATCGATCACTTATAGGGTAAGAACCCTAACCACTATTCCTAACCGGTGGATCGGCTGGACCCGACTCAATAATCTTTCACTTTAAATAATTAATGTCTTAAGTAACTTATTTAGAAGCTTTCACCCAAACATGCATGACTGACTTCTATTGTTCTTATCCTCCAAAAGTCTCATCCCACAATATGAGACTCCAATACCCCATTTTCCATGACCATAGATTCTATATTCATTATCATACTTTATTCACCAAGTACACACATATTACCACCGAACCCTAGTTAGCCACGTCAAACCCTAGTTAATCATGCCAAACCCTAGCTATCCACAAATAAACATAGTTAACCACTCCAAATCCTAGTTAACCACAACAGACCATAGTTAACCATAACAAACCCTAGTTAACCATAACATACCATAGTTAACCATAACAAACCCTAGTTAACCACAACAGACCATAATTAACCATAAAAAACCCTAACTCAGTCTCCTCCATACCCTTATAATATCTCACGTACTATTTTTCACCCAATGTTTTCAAAACCCCATACAACACTTCTAATACCTTCCTTACACCCTATATCAACTTTCCATACGTAAATCTTTCTCTCATGCAAACTTTATATTCTGCATGCAAACGTTCGAACTTTTTTATACAACCCTTACACTCCCATGTGAAACCCTAAATTCCCATGCAAACCCTAAATTCCACCATTCATCTTTAGATGTCACCATGCATGGTCATATAACACACAAACCGATCCCACATAAATACACTCCCTATCATCATATTATAGAACCTATCATGCATGTCTTATGGGCCATACCATACCATACCACAATAACAACACAACTCATACACATAATATACATGCCATAATTTATTACACGAACTTACCTGAACTCCACATTTGATGTATATATGACAGTTACACAAATACACATAAAATACATTATAGTTTATATCACATGGCATGCATGGGATATAAAACACATAATACGCAAACGCCCTCAGTTACCCATTACCTAAAACATCACCAGTCTTGGAGCACACTCCTACGCCTCTTTAGGGATTTGACTGGTCTCACCTACATGAGGAAAAACTAGAATTAAATTTCCTCCTACCAAAAATACTATTATTTACTAACTTATTCTAAGACTAGCTTTTTTTAATAAAATAATACTATACTAATAATAACGATAAGAAATAATACTAAAAATACTAATGAAAATATTAACATAATTCAAAACGGATGGTGAGATAAGGGCATCACCCTTTCACCAAAATAATGCTAATAATATCATTAGGACATTATTAATAAAAATAGTAATAATAATAGTAATGAAATAATAATCAGAATTACAAAACAACAACAACAACAACAACAACAACAACAACAACAACAATAATAATAATAATAATAATAATAATAATGAAATGACTTAAACCAAAAGTAATATAAGGTAGGGTTTTCGACCCTACCCTAAAATAGTAAAAGTACCATTATTATTATTATTATTATTAGTAGTAGTAGTAGTAGTAGTAGTAGTAGTAGTAGTAGTAGTAGTAGTAGTAGTAGTAGTATTCGCATTATATAAAAAAGTAGAGCTTCAGCCCTCTAAATAAATAATAGTAATAATAAGCATAATAATACTAATAATAATAATAATGATAATAAAACTTATAATAATATTAATAATACTAAACTAATAATTTAAATAATTTATATAGGCTCTCGACCCTTATAAGAAATAATAACAGTCATATTGAACCTAATAATAATAATAATAATAATCAAATATTAGTTAAAATTTGAAATAAAATAAAACAAGCTTAAATAATTAGGGGAGAAGGGCTGAGAGGGTTTAGGATCACACCTTAGGCAGGCGAAGATAGGTGGCACCAGCGGTGGTGCACAGGTGGCTGCAGTGGCCAAAAAAGAGGAAAGAAATGGAAAGAGTTGAGATTTGAGGAGAAGAGATGGAGAATAAAGGTGGAGGTTGAGGTGTTGGTAGTAGTCTAGACTAAGTAGAATAAAGTGAGGGTGGTGGCGCAGCAATTGGCGGCAGCACACAGCTGCAACCGAAATGAAGAGAAGAAGAAAAATAGAGAAGGAGAAGGAGGAAAAGGAAAAGAAGGGTGGGGTGAGGTGGAGGAGGGTTGGTAGCTATTTTTGGGCGGTGTAGGAGGCAGTGATAGCGGCAGATGTGGTGGTGGATGGCGATACGAAGGGTGGCAGGTGTAAAAATTTATCTAGTTGTGCAAGGAACTTTGCATGGCTTTGGTGGCTTGTGTAAGAAGAATCGAGGAGAAAGGGTGGTGTAGTTAGTTAAAGGGTGGTGCAGAGAAGACTTAGGTAGGTAGAGTAGGCGGTGTAGTTGGTTGACCGCAAAGGGAAGGGTGTCCGAAGTTGTGGTGGTGCGTAGGGGTAAATTCTTAGGGTTTTCGGAAAAGGTTTCGAGATCAACCAAATAAGGGGTATTTATAGAGTTTGGAGGAGAGGGTAGGATTCTAAGGGTCGGTAGGAGGCTAATGCAGGTAGGGTTAGGGTAGGTGGCATCACCGATTGGCCGGTACAAAATTCAAATCGTGGTAGCCTATTCGCACAGGAAAAGGAGGATTTTGAGTGAAAGAAAAGGAAGGTGGGTTAGGTTATATTAACTGGCGATTCGGAGGAGGAAAAAGAGAGGAGAAACAGCCGGTCAAGACGAGCGTAGCCGGTGGCGCCATTTTCGGGGGTGACGGAGTTGTAGGTCGACAATGGAGGAAGAAGGAAGAAGAAGGAGGTGGACCAGCCACTTGGGGGAAAAAGAAAGAAAGAAAAGCGAAGGCGAATCGGGTCGACGTCGATTATAAAATTTTTAAATGGAACGCAGCGTTCCAGGAAAAAAGGAGCAAAGGAGCGTCTTTTTGCTCCTAAACCGCACCGAAGGAACGGGACAATGGAAATGAGCCGTGGTAGGCCCAATCGGAAGAAGAAAAGAAGGGAAAAAGGAAGAAAAAAGAAAAAGGGAAAGGGAAAAGGGAAAAAGAAAAATATATGCGTTGAGGATTAATTAAATAAATCTAAATATTTTAGATATTAAAAATAAAATATTTTAATAAAACAATATTAAATTTTCTTTTTAAGCTAATTTAAGATTTTTAAAAGATCTTTCCTAAATTCCTTTTTTTAATTAGCAAAACACCCAAATTTTCCCTTATAAAAATATTTATAAATTTCTTCTTAATTTTACCTAAATAATTTATTCCTATTCCAATTAAAATAAGTAATTTAATTAATTTTGCTGATAAATCCTTTTAAACTATAATTCTCAAAACTAATATTTTTGGGGTATTTCATCATTGTCCTGAATATGCAACATCTGACAAGAAAAAGAGATATTTAGTAGCTAACAAGAAAACTATTTGTATTGTATAGGTTCTTGTCCAAAATAGTAGATAAGAGTCTTCCCCTTTTTAAGGTTTTACATGTGAATGATAGTTTTTAGTGGACAACGGATTTCTAGAAGGCTTTTGATGATCTAAAGGCCCATTTATGTAAATTGCCAACCCTAACCATTTCGTTGGAAGGGAAAGAATTATTTTTATACCATATAGAGTTGACATTGGCAATCTCTTATGTTCTTGTTAGGGAGGCTATTGAGATCAGAACACATAAACTTATCTATTATGCTAGAAAGGTGTTAGCTGATATAAAATCTTGATACTCCTACTAGGAGAAAATGGCTTATTCGCTACTAATTGCCTTTAGAAAGTTGAAACCTTAATTTGATACTCATTCTATTTTGGTTTTAACAAACACTTCTCTCAGGACCATTATACAGAAACTAGAAAATCCAAGAAGAATGATGGTGTGGATCGCTGAATTGAGCATATAAGATATCCAATATAGGCCTGAGCCTAAAATTAAAGGGTATACTTTGGCTTATTCTATAGTTGAATGTTTGTTTGCGATCGAGCCCCACCCATCAGTGATGCTAGGGGAATAAGATGAATGGATGATATATGTTGACAGAGCATCTAATAGTCTAGGCTTTGGGGATGGTGTAGTTTTGATTGATCTGTATACATAGCTATTGAATATGCATTAAGCTTTGCTTTTGTTTCCACTAATAATGAAGAAGAATAGGAAGTTGCTTTATATGGACTCAAAATAGCACATAACTTAAGGATAGAAAAGGTTAACCTCTATAGCGACTCTATATTAGTTGTTGTAAAATACAATAAATGATATGAGGTTAGAAAACCTAGCATGGAAAGGTTAACTAAAATTGCTCAAATACCACTGACAACTAATCTAATGGTTGATGCACTAGCCTGGTTAGCCTCAACTAATACCTTTTCATCGACAACGATAATTAAGATAAAGTACATGCCAATAAAGTTGACAAAAATAATAAAAATTCCATGAAGAATGATTTGAGATTTTAGAGATATTGGCACCAAAGAAAGGATAAAGTTGCTGATAGATTACATAGGAGAGGGAATCACGCTGATGGAAAAAACTAAGGCCTTTGAGCTAAGAAAAAGGTTGTGAAATGTTTGGTCGCTGATGGAGAACTATATAGACATTCACAAACCATGATGGTGATTAAATGTTTACCTCAAGCAAAGGGACGTAGGATATTAGAGGAATTCTGTGCCAACATGTAGTTTGTATTAAGTTGGCACGGCCTTCTCGGTTAAAGCTTTTTAATAGGGATATTACTAGAAGACCATGTATCAATATGCTAACGTAATCGTATAGCAATGCCAAGCATGTCAAAAATTTACCCTGACACAAAATATTCCAACAAAAAAGCTACAACATGTAGTAAGTCTATGCCCATTTGGTGTCTAGGACGTTGACATATTTGGATTGTTGAGCCCTAATAATATTGGTTTTCAAAAATAATGAAATCAATCATGCTAATATACCTATGTAATGTTTCATAAAATAACATATTGAGTGTATTTATTGGTCAAAAAAATATTATTTATTGTTGTTACTGACTATTTCATGAAGTGGGTAAAAGCAAAAGCTCTAACTCAAATCACCTAAAAGAAAATGATGGATTTTTTTTTTGGGAAAAATATATTATAACTTAAATAGATACATATCTTATGAAGAGAACTAAGAATTTTTTACAGGTTTGGAGTACCACAAGCAATTATTAAGAATAATGTCTGATAATTTGATAACCGTAAATATATGCAGTTTTGTAAAAATTGGGTCATTAACTATAGATTTACTTTGATAGCTTATCCACAGGCAAATTACATTTAATTTTTTTAGATTTCTTGGGCCAACTTAATGGACACTTCAATGAGATCAATTTATTGAAATAGTTAGGGCGAGCTTGATAACAAAGAAATATTAGGATCACCGAGACACCGACTAAATGGAGCTGAACAAGGTAGGGTGGATGAGATTCCATTATTAATATGGGTCGTCAAGACAACCGTAAAGAACCCAACGAGTGAAAATCCCTTCAACTTACCTTTTGAAACTAAGGCTATTATTTCAATAGAGAGGTACTAGATCATGTAGGGTCAATCAATGATCCTAAAGACAATGAAGAAGCCTTAAAAATAAAGGACTTGCTCAAAGAGAGAAGTTATATAGTGCAAATAAAACTCATAAATTACCAACGACAAGTAGCTTAATACTATAATAAGATAGTTAAACCCAATCATTTGAGAGTATAGGATTCGGCATTAAAGAATGATGATTTTCAAAATAATGACAATCAAGGTATATGTGTAGCTAAGGGTGTGCACTGAGCCAAACTCGAACCTAGACAGGTCCAAAGACCCAGTATATACTAAACTATGACTCAAAACTCAAACCAATTTAAAAATAGTATACCCCAAACCCGAAACATAAAAGCTAGGTCAACCCTAAACCAACCTTACTGTAAAAATGACCCTATTTCAACACCATTCTGACCCTATTTCAAAACTAACTCACTTTTGACCCTATTTGCTATAAAAAAATTACAAAATGGAATGAAATCAAGCCAGACCAAAAAATCTAGGTCAAACATAGACCGACCTAGATTCCCATTTTTTCAAACAAATACAACAAGTATGCTAAACCAGCTTTTCAAAACCATCTAAACTTAACCCTATTTTACTGCTCCAACCCAATCGGAAATTTCAGGTTAAGTTAACCTAGTTAGTGCACACCCCTACTTGTAGATAAGTGGGATGATCCATATCAAAGTATAGAGCAAGTGGGGTGGACAGTCTTCATATTGGTCAATGAGGATAGAAGATACTTAGCAAATGCCTGGAATAAGAAACACTTAAAAATAATATTTGTAAAATTGCTCGAGACTTATCTGAATGATAACACTATTACATTTACATTCATGTACTTTATTGATTTTTTTCCTTTAATATCTATCAATAAATGAGTAAATTCCCCTTCCTAGCTTATTTGGTGATCACAATATCTTTTGTAGTGAATGAGTTTGCTAAATAACGTGTATATAGAATTCAAATATATATGCCCTCTAAAGGGATACCGTTGGCGTAGTAAAAGCAAAAAAAAACCTCTCACAAAGAGG
The DNA here is from genome assembly GCA_039764185.1 of Tamarix austromongolica. Classification (NCBI taxonomy): domain Eukaryota; kingdom Viridiplantae; phylum Streptophyta; class Magnoliopsida; order Caryophyllales; family Tamaricaceae; genus Tamarix; species Tamarix austromongolica. The sequence goes on from CM077814.1 coordinate 42,757,244, forward strand.
TCATCCGTCAATAAATCTCAAATCTATAAGCTCTCACAAAGGCCATCGAGCATTGAAAATGGGCATACTTAATGAGATGAAAGTATCACAAATAATATTTCACTCATTAATCCTAGGGCTCAATATGTAATCCCTCCAAGAGGTTATTGAGCCATGAAGGCAAGAACACCCAGTGAATTAAAGTAAGCCCTTAAAGAAGCCATAATTGAAGATGGCCACACCTGGTGAGTTGAAACCCATACTTTCTTTCACTCACTATGCTCGAGGGGCACACCTAGTGAAGATGAAAGAGAGAAATTCTCTTTCACATGCTACACCCAATCTCTTAACATGCATCCTTGGTCGAGTTACTAAAGCCACTAAGTTATTAGACACACCTAGTGGCTTTTCAACTTAGTTAAGCCAAGGCTCCCATGGTGTTTTCCTTAACTGAGGTGTTGAGGCCACTAAGCCATGTTGAAGGGTTTGATTAGTCCATTTAGTCTGTGTAAAACCCTAAATATTTAAAACCTAAAATTAAATATTCAATCCTTTATCCGAATTAATTTAATCTTAAAAGTATTGATTTAATTATTTTATGGACCTTTAATTTACAAAAACAAATTTAATTATTTAATATTTAATATAATTATTTTTATCCTTTTACCTTACTCTTTTTATTTAAATAAATCCCTAAACCCATAATTTTACCAAAATTATTTTTCTAAATTAATACCTTAATTTTTAGATAAATTAATTTAAATTTTTTAATAGATAATTTTAATCTAAATTCTAAATCCTAACTCAAAAAAATAATTTCCTTTTTCTTATTCTCCTTTTCCTTTTTCCTTTTTCCTTTTTTTCTTCCTTTTCTTTCTTTTCTTTTCTTCCTTCTTCCTTAGGCTAGTCTAGCCCTGTCTTTTTCTTTCTCTTCTTTTTCTGCTCGGGCCAACCTAGCCCTTCCTTTGTCCTCTTTTTCCTCTCCTACCCAGGCTCCCTTCTTTTTTATTTTCTCTCCTTTCCCCCTGGGGCCAACCCAACCCCTCCTTCCCCTTCCTCTTTTTTTCCTCCGCGAGGGCCGGCCCACTTCCCTTTCCTTCTCCCCCTTCCCCAGGCGGCCCTTTCTTATTTTTTCTTCCCCTGCACTACCCCGAGCCATACAGCCCCTCCCCTCCCCTTACACGCCTTCTCCCTTCTTCCTCCTCACCCTACATCTATCAGCCTACACCTTCGCCCTCCTCCCCTACCATCCATTTTCTTTCCATTTTTGACACTACAACCCTAACCTTCCCCTCCCCTTCTATTTTCTCCATCCTTGTCACACAGCTACCCCTACCTACCATGCTCATGTGCACCCTCCCTGCACACCTACCTCACACAACTAGCAGACCATTCTCTCTCCTCCTCTCCTCATCTTTTTTTCTTCTCCTTCTTCTCTTTTTCTTTACCTCATTCTCCCTCGAGCTCAACCCTCCCCTTACTCAATTCTCTCTTCTTTTCTCTCTCTTTTCTCCGTTGTTTTTCCTTCAATGCCCCTCTCTACCGTTGTAACAACCCAAAATTTACTACTAAAAAATTTTTCTTTATTAAAATTGAGTGAAAGCAGATACATTAACTTTTGAGGATGCTACCACCATACTTCATACTAAAATAGTTTCCTTATATCGTTCCAATACCAAGTACTAAGGCTTAAAAAAGAAGAGAACACATTTTACATGAAACCAAGTTGTAAAACTAAATCAGAGTAGTGTGCCATAATACCCCTCTTCGTTGAAGAATTACCAATTTACCCTTCTTACTTGTAAAATTATCAAAATAACCTCCTTAGTTGCAAAATTATCAATTTACCCTATTGAGTTGTTAAATTACCAAATTATCCTCCTTAGTTGTTAAATTACCAAATTATTCTCATTAGTTGTTAAATTACCTAATTTCCCTTCTTACATGAAAATTTACCAAATAACCTTTCGTAGTTGTAAAATTACCATATTGCCCTTCTTACTTATAAAATTACCAAGATCCCCATTTCTCATGTAAAATTACCAAAATACCTTTCTTACATATTAAATTACCAAAGTACCCTTTTCTCATGCCAAATTACCAAAATACTCTTCTTACTTATTAAATTAGCAAATTACCCCCATTTCTCATGCAAAATTACTAAAATACCCTTTTTACTTATTAATTTACCAATTTACGTCTTTCCCATGCCAAATTACTAGATTACGCTTCTTACTTATTAAATTACCAACTTATCCCTTTCTCATACCAAATTACCCCTTCTTACTTATTAAATTACCAAATTTATCCTTTCTCATGCAAAATTACTAAAATACCCTTCTTGCTTATTAATTTACCAAATTAACCCTTTCTCATGCAAAATTACTAAAATACCCTTCTCGCTTATTAATTTACCAAATTAACCCTTTCTCATGTCAAATTACCAAAATACCCTTCTTACTTATTAAATTACCAAATTACCTATTTTTCATGTCAAATTACCAAAATACCCCTAACACATAAAATATTAACACCTATAGTCCACATGCATCATCTAACACCACAAACCCTTATTATTCATTATTAATACCCATTATCACCTATTATGCACATATATTTAGGTCACTCCCCATGTACAAGTAAAATTACTAAAATAACCCCTAGGGCTTGTATTAGCATTATTTCTACTACAAGTGGCCATATTTACTTATCATGACATGTACATGCATCTAATATCATTATTAACAACAAAGCTCCTTTCTTAACCATCATTTATGCACATATCACATTTCATTCAATATAGCATGCTTTTCATTCCATCTTCCAACATATATTACAAATCATGATATGCTTAATATCGTATAATATGCACACAAACATATTTCAAAATCCTAATTTGCTAACATACGTAAATCCATATATTTTAGTAGGGTATAATAGTTACCTGATTTCTGGCAATAACTAAACTTTACTGATACACCGATTAAAAGCTTAAGCTTTGATTAGTAAAAATTGTACCTAAAAATAATATCAAAATTAGCATATTACTAGTAGAAAACTAAAAGAAGAATTTTTTATCCAAATGCTTATTAAATACATACTATTACTAAATTTATTACACCTTAAAAATTGGGTGAAATAAACTTTAATATGCAGCAACACTCACGCTGCATGGGCAGCATGGGTTGAATTCATGAAGGGGGAAAGAATGGGTGAAGGGGGTTAGATGAAGGTGGAAGGGTGGTCTCGAGTAAAGGCTTTGAGGGAGTGGTGGAGGGTAGTTAGGGTAGTGGCTGGGTGCAGGACGAGTAATAAGGTCTAGGTGGCAGGACGAGTAATAAGTTTACTATTAAAAAATTTTTATGCTACCACAAAAGCATAATTAAAATAACCAGGTGTTACCACCATAATTAGCATACGTTCGGCTTACCATCCCAACCTAGGTCAATCACAAGGCTAAATAATTTAAAATGCTCAATAGGATAAAATAGAGTTTGGATATTAACTTCGGATTACAATAACAAAATACTACAAAAGGGATATCGTGGATTAAAGAGTCAAAAAAGGTATTCGAGTAAAAACATCATCCAGATAATATGACTCTTCTCCTAAACACTCAGTACAGATAAAAGTCACCCCCACACAATGCATCAAAGGCAGCAAAATCATCAATTGGACCCTCAAAGACCTACACAAAACCATAAAGGTCGTCTGCTTGTGGGAATAAGCAGCACCCATGAAAATGATGGTTAGTATACTACATACTAAGTAAGGTAACAATATAGTTAAAATTAGGAAAACATATCATTACACACATTCACTGCGGAAAGTAGTATACATACGAGATACAATAATCAACACAAGGTAAGTACTGGTCCGGATTCGTAATATTTAAATATGATATAATCCATTCTTTTATTCATGTTGAGTTTAGGGACCCCACTATTCTTAAACGATGAAACGGTCTGAAACACCTCCTAGGGAAAAACGCTCCTAGCCACTATTAATAAGCCGGTGGAATAGACTCTACACCTCCTAGGATAAAACACACCTTACCATTATTCTTAAAATGATTGAATAGTTTGAAGCACCTCCCAAGGCATAACGCACTTGGCCACTATTATTAAGCTAGTGGAACAGACTCCTACACCTCTGTCCTAACTCACATTATCTTTCACTACAAGTGATTAGTGTCTTAATCATTGGTTACTTATCTCAGACTCATATTATCTTTCATGTTGAGATTAGGTCCCATTATTCTTAAACCGGTGGAATGGTATGATGCACCTCCTAGGACAAAACACACATGGCTACTATTATTAAGTTGGTGGAAGGAGCTCATAAAATACCTCGGCCTAGCTCACTTGATCTTTTACTTTAAATGAGTATTGTGTTATTCATGATTGTTTTATGAATGAAAAAAATAATTAATGCAAGTGAGAGATCAATATAAAAATATAGTTCTCAAAGATTAAGATGCTCATTTTTCCCAATAATCCTAAATTCACAATTTAAGCATAACTTCCCCCATATTGATCATTTATCCACCAAATTTAGTATATGTTCCTCAAATAATAGTATCATTAACATACCCAAATTTTGAGGTCTAACTCCCACGTTTTGCATATGCAATAATAGCCCTATCTCAAAAGTTACTATTTATAAGGCTCCTAAAACCCTAACTTTACAGGTAAGTCATAACTTCTCTCATAGGGCTTATATAATTACCAAACTAAAGAAACATCCTTAAAATACCCATATTAACAACATATCAAAAATTTGTGGTCTAACGTTAACATTTTACACATGTGATAGTAACATTACTGTTTTAAAGCTATTATTCCCAAATTAGGTTATTTCCTCATCTGAAGAGCTTATGACATTCATATTCACTCCCAAACTCTTCATGTGATATTATTAGCATATTTTAACCCATATAACATATTAAAATACCAAAATTCTCATATTAACCCATATTGACAAAATGCCCTTAAAAGTAGCTGATAACCCTTATTTTATCAAAATCTCATATCCTCAATATCATTATTTCCAAATCCTCCTTTTAACAACATACATCTTAAATATAATTATTTCTCACTTCTAATAATTTATTAGGCCCATGATACTGTCCCACAATTTATACTCATCCATAAAAATACATCCTAGTGTAATATCATCATATCAGCATATCTTTCGTTATTCTCACTTCCTTCTTATCATATAATTCATATTAATATATCACATCATCCACAAAATGCATTTAAATAATATAATTACAATAATATAATAACACACGTAATCATAGGATCATTTAACACAAAACCCAAAACATTGACTAGTATCCTTACTAATAATGCTCTGGTCTCTAAGCACGCATATCCTAATCCGCTTCTTCCGAAACATCCAGAATATCGCCTAAGAATAATTAAAAAAACATAATTAGAATTAATGATATAATAAATGAAGATTTAAGGTAATGGAAAGGAAAAATAATAGGAAAAAATAAACTAGGTTCGAAGGACTATCGTCGGCCAATAAGGCTAGCAACGACACAAACTATCATTGCTAGGGAATGGGCAACAGCAAGGAGGGCTGAGAGGAGGTAGGGAATGGTGAGGTTAGCTGGAAGAGGGTGTAGGGAATGGAAATTTTTGCTAAAGCTAGGGGTGTTTTGGAGGATTTTGCTGAAGGTTACGGGTGTTTTGGTTGTTTTTTAGCGAAGGGTAGGGGTGTTTTCGGTTGGTTTTTGCCAAAGCTTGGGGTAGGAACAGGTGGTTTTGCTGCAGCTAGGGGTGTTTTGGTGATTTTTTCTATATCTAAGGGTGAAGGAATGGAAGGTTTTTTCGGTGGTAGTGGATGTGGTGCAACAATGGTTGCTGAAGGTGGGTTTTTGGGGGTGGTTTTGGCGATAGTAAGGAGGGGAAAGAAGGAGTATGTTTGGGGTGATATTTTTGACAGAAAATTGGAAGACTAAGGAGGTATTTTCTAGTGTATTGAATGAGGTATATGTATATATATATTTACACACAGAGAGAGGAAGAGGAGGGAGGCTGTGATCAGGTAAAATTTTCAAACCCAACCCATAATTGCAGGAGCTGAGAATTGATGGGGTAGGGGTATGCTTTGCCAAGGGAGGGTAAGGTGAGGTAAGAAAATATAATATGGTAGGGGTAATTTATTTAGGTATAAAACCAAGCAAAGTATCCGGGTAAAAATTATTTGGTTACCGGAATAGGTTTATTTGATGAAACAAATGCCAATTACAACCCAAACATAGGTTTAAATTTTAATACGCACCCTCTAGCATATTTTAGCCTAATAAAATTTTATAACTAATAAGTCTTAATAATATTACACATATTAATAATATTTTTAGTACAAACACCCTTCAATAATTATTATAACTAATACACATAATTATCGATTATAATTATTAGGGTTTTCTGAAAATGGGGTGTTATAGTGGGGCTTAAGGTGGTGGAGACGACGGTGACAGGGGCTGGAAAGAAGGAGTAAGAAAGGGAGAAGAAGAGGAAGAAAGGAAAAAGAATAGGAGAAAGGGAGGGTTGTAGGGGGATTTTGGGTAAGGTGAGGTGGGAGGTGGTAGGGGATGTCAAGTTGTAACACCCCCAAAATTCACTACTGAAAAATTTTGTTTTATTATAAAGAATTAGCGGAAGCAAAATAATAAAACTGTGAATTCTGGGGATATTAGCGCCACACTTAGTACCAGATCGGTTCACTCCTAGCGTTCCAGTACCAAGTGCTAAGGCTAAAAGAGAAAATACAACTTATAAGAAACTCAAACCAATGATTAAATCAGAGTAGCGCATTTAAACATTTTATAAGAGTATAATACACCACTTGTGGTTACAAATCAACAAATATGTTGAAACTATAAATTATAAAGGTGGAAGAGTACAACCCTAGGGTTTACAGGATAGTACCTTACACTCTTTCCCAAGAGGCCACTTGAATAACATCTGAGAATTACCAGCATGGGACATTACCCATTCAATAGGTAGGGGCCCCACGAATGGAACCCTTCAGTACTATGGTACTGAGTAACCTTTTAAATCACACTTAATAGCAGGGCCGTAATGCAATACATGATACTACATACATACATAATGAAAGGTAAATACTTAATATCCACATGTATACTACCACACACTTAAAAAATCAATTAGATATTAATAGGCCATAGAGAACAATCGATACTTCTAGGCCTTCGGCCCTTAGTCCATCATTATCAATCATATCGGATTATAATTATCCGTGTGAGTGCGGGAACCCCACTATTATTTGCCGGTTGACCGTTCATGCAGGGCAAAACGCTCCTGGCCACTATAAGTCATTAGTATTTTTCCATAATTTATTCACAGCCAAATCAAATTATTGAGCTCGGGACCCCCACCATTATGGCTCGTGGATCGGAATATAAATATACATCATCCAGGGTAAAAACATCCTGGGCCACTATTATATCCGGTGGATCAGTACTCATAAACATCATCCAGGCCAAAACCTCCTGGGTCACTATTATATCTGGTGGGTCGGTACTCATAATATAATTCAACTGGGCCCAGCTCATTAATCTTTCACATTAACGATTAATGTTTTCCCCTTTTTAATAAGTACATCAATTCCATTTATTTTCCTTGATAGGGAGATCAAGATCCCGGGACACAAAGGTACACCGGTGGCACTGGTGTATAAAAGCTACTCAGTACCCTTCAACTATCAACCAAAGGAAGCAAAGGTACCCTAGTCGTACCGGTGCATAAAGCTAACTCAGTACCCTACCGACAAGGACACCTAGTCCATAAGTATGCATACCCCCTAACTAGGTCCGTAGATCTAGATAGAGTAGATATAGGGCCTGGCTGGGGCACAAAGGCACACTAGCAAATACCAGAATAATCGTGGGTTAAACCATGTCTTTAGGGTAGCGATCCCTAAAGAGCCACCATTCCCGATCTCGAGGTCTTTCACTTTAAGTATTAGTATTTTAATTAAGGTGACCACAAAAGCACAATAATCAGATAATTATTCACTTTCAATCGTTCGGATATCATTAGATATTTCTTATTCAAATGGTTGTCCAAGGTAACATAGAAGAATCATTAAGGCCATCCTAATCTCATCTAATTCCAAATTAGAATTCGTTCTCTTGATACTTACTAATTATCAAATACTCTTACTTTGCTAATTAGCGTTATTTGAGTCATATTACAAAATTCCACAATCACAATGACATGTTAGATACAAATTACTCATTTACCCCTTACTTATATAATTGCTAAGTCATCCCTTTCTTACTTGACAATTTACCATATTACCCTCCTTGTTACATAATTACCAAATACCACTCACTCAATTTAAGTTACCAAGTTATCTCTCATACTTATTAAGTCACTAATCCCCCTTCATAACTATTACACTTAATATATTTTTCATTTAGTTGGTTAGATTACCACTTTGCCCTTTTTTCTTTATTATAATTAATAAATTTCCCTTGAGTTGGTCAAATTACCAAATTACCCTTCCTCATTATCCTAATTACCAAATTATCCCTTTATTTGGTTAAATACCAAATTACCATTCTCTATTATCATAATTACCAAACTACCCTTATACATTATCAAAATTACCACATTACCCTCTAGTTGGTTAAATTACCAAATTACCCTTTTATATGACCATAATTACCAAACTACCCTTCTCTATTATCAAATTTACCAAATTACCCATTAGCTATTTAAATTACCAATTTACCCTTCTCTATTATCATAATTACCAAGTTACTCCTTTCCAATTTTCACTTTACCCCTTTTATTTACAAAATTACCATTTTACCCTTTTACTTTTAAATTCACCATTTTACCCCTTAACTTCCAAAATTTACCATAACACCCTTTTATTCACAAAATTACCATTTTGCCCCTTTAATTACAAAATTACCGTTTTGCCCTTTAATTACAAGATTACCATTTTGACCTTTAACTATGAAATTACCATTTTGCCCTTTAATTACAAAATTACTGATTTACCCTTTAATTACTATTTTACCCTTTATTCACAAAATTACCATTTTGCCCCTTTACTTCCAAAATTACCAATTTACCCCTTTTTCATTTACAAATTACAACCTTCCCCTTTTCATTTATAAATTATCATTTTGTCCCTTACCTTCAAAATTACCATTTTACCCTTTTCCTCCAAAATTACTAATTTACCCTTTTACTTACAAATTTACCATTTTACCATTGAATTATAACATTACCATTTTATTCTTTAATTCCATAATTTCCCTTTTATTCCTTTAATTACACAATTACCATGTTGCCCCTTAATTAAAAAATTACCATTTTACTCTTTATTCACCAAATTACCATTTTACCCTCTATTCACAAAAATTACCATTTACCCTTTTATTCACAAAATTACCATAACACCCTTTCACTTATAAAATTACCATTTTATTCTTAATTATGAAATTACCATTTTACCTCTTTTAATTTCCAAATTACCAATTTTCCCCTTTTCATTTACAATTTACCAATTTACCCTTTCTACTTCCAAAATTACCATTTTATCCATTAATTCCAAAATTACCCTTTTACACTTTAATTACAAAATTACCACTTTGCTCTTGCCTCCAAAATTACCATAATACCCTTTTTAATTAAAAGTTACCATTTTGTCCCTTAGTACACCACTTATATTAAATTGTTATTACTACATAAAATATTAATATTAATACCTCATCCACAACTTTCATATTTAATATAATGCTTATTAGCACCCATACGTATATATTAGACCATATTCTTGTACAAAATACATTACTAAAATACCCCTAAGGCTCACAAAATATTGACCATGCATTAAAGATCACAATACCATAATACAACATGGATAATACTTAACATTTTCATTAACAACCAAACTCTTACCTTAAATAATATTTCCATACGAACCTAACATGCTTCTTTTCATCCAACATCACAAGAAACTACGCATATGATATTAAACAATATATATTAAGCATAATAACATATTAAAAATCATAATGTGCTAAAATACGTTAATCCATATGTTTAAGTGGGATTTAATGGTTACATTGATTCCCGCAAAACGAACCTTACCAGTATTTTGGTTTAAGGTTCAAGCTTTGATTATCAAAACTAATATCAAAAAAAAATATCAAGATTTATTACATTAGAAATAATAAAACTCAAAGTATAAAACTTTATAATGCTTAATTAATCAAATACTTGAATTAAAATACAATTATACCTTACAATTATTACCCAAATTGATCAAGAAAGGCAACAACTTATAGTGCTTATACAACATGAGCTGCATGCAAGGAAATGAGGAGGAGGGGGCTCGAAGGTGGTGAAAAGAGGAGAAATGGGCTATTTTAAGGTTAATGGTTTGGGGAAGGATTTAGAGCAAGGGAAGGGTGCAGAGATGGAGAGGGGGTGTAGGCGATGGTTGGGGATGGGTTGTTAGCGGCCAAGGGTGGCGGAGGCGGCGGTAGGGAAGCCACGAAAGGAGGCTGCCTAGGGGGGTCAAGATGGGGCTGATGAGGAAGGAAAAGGGAGGGGGAAAATGAAGGCTTTCTGATGCACTGTCGTATGCACAACAAATTTAATAAATAAATCCTAATTCCCAAATACGTAGTATATGGCAAGAAGGAGTCGAACCCACAAGGAATGACGTTTTAATCACTAATTTTGCTATTGATTTTATAACCCTGTTTATACAATTTCATTGATTCTTATACTAAATTCGATTGTACTAAATCTTAATCACTAATTGACAATTAGGGGAGGAATGAATTGGTGATGGAATTAAAATGCCATACATTCAAATAAGAAGAATGATTCTAAACAATTTAATGTTGACTTAGGAAACTCAGAATAACAAATTCCCATACTTCCTCTCAACCTTAATAAATTGAATATGCTCTCAATTTATTTTTATGCCCATTTAATAATCTAGGTTACGAACACTAGATTCAATTAATGGTAGCATTATGAACGGGAAGCAGCCAACTACAATCATAATCACAAAAGCTCGGATCATGCAATTGCACGATTTAATGGATAAGATTAATAATTAATCTTCTTGCTACTATAGACAAGTTTAATTAACAAATACGGGTTAATTTCATTGTCTTAGCAAAGATCAAGTTCTAAACCAAATAGGTGATCAATCTAATTAGTTCAAGAATCTTAATCTATGATATGGAATCATTCAATTTGATCCATTAATTCAATTAAACCTCATCTAAAATCAAACATTTAAAGTATGAAATGGTAATTAGGTTATAATTCCATCCTCAAATCATCCTACCCTGTTCTAATTACTCAAATTTCTACATATTCACAATTTATACAATTACACATAAATCTTGAAAATTAATAACAACAACGCATTCACGAATTCTATTATTGCAACAATTAGATGATAATGTAGTGAACACAAATAAAATTACAGAAAATCTACTTAGATTCAGCAAAAATGAAGATACTGAAATTTACAAAGGAATAGAGGAAACTTATCAGTTGAAGTGCAGAATGTCAAATCATCAATAGAATTCAAGAAGATCAAAAGTTGGAATTGTGCATTACATGTATGTTCTAAAGGAATAAAGGAAGAAAAATACATTCCAAATGTTTTCCGATCTCCTCGTTCTGTTCCGAACTCTGTTCTCAGATAAAATTTATCAGAAACAAGTCGCGCGGACAGTTACAAGTTTTTAAATGAAAACACGGTCCATGTTTTGGAAACACGGGACCCCCATGTTTTCTTACAACTGCTCTGCTGACAAGGATTTAAAGATTGATAATCGGGATAAATAACACAGCCCGTGTTTATGAAACATAGGACCCCCGTGTTTTTGATCTTTCCACTCAATTCCTTTGAAAGTTTCAGCTTAGCTTCTCTTGATGTAGTTGTTCCCTTTCCAACTTCGCTCTCCTTGATTCAACATTTATTGATGTGTTCTCTACTTGATTTCTTCTTTTCAATGATTTCTCCTTGAATTTCTTCAATTCTTTCCTTTCCTGTAAAATCTATTCAAAGGAGGAAAACTCGACGAAAAGATTAAATCTAATAGAATTAATGAGGGATAAATGATATTTTTAGACATGAAAATAATCAATAAATCTCATCTATCAAATACCCCTATGCTTGAATTATTGCTTGTCCTCGAGCAATATCATAACATGCACATGAATACATCAAGAAACGCAAGAGAAACAGGTTACGGAACACAAGATTTATTAGATTGGAATTATTCATGTACGAAGCTCAACTTGTACTGGGACTAAAAAATACTTGTAAATCATGAAATATCAATGATAAAAATATTTTTGGATCACATCCTAAATCACCTTAAAAACAGTCTTATCAAATGCTCAAATGGTTAAGGAATGAAAATTATAATAATTAGTATCTCATCATGCAAATTAGATTAAGACTAATGAAATTCAAATTGGTAAATTCTTACTTTCGGGATGTGGAAACGCTCACTCTTTAGTGTATAGGGTATGATGTGTTTACTCTCAAATTTTCTCCAAATGATAATGATCGCCCATATGTTTGCCATTATTCTCAATTCGCAACCGCTAAAAAGAACTAAAGTATATAAGAATCAAAAGGTCTTAAATTTGGTTGTAATGGGGCTAGGGTTCTAAGGTGGGATAGAATTTTGGTATTGTAGCTAGACACTACCAACTAGAGAAGCAATTTCTTTATTTCAATTAAATCACAATTTCTCCTCTTCTCCTTTACTTCACTTCCCCCTTTTTCATTTTCTTTTTTTTTCTTTTTTTTTATAATTTCAAACCCTTCCATTCAACCAAATAACATAAAAAGACATGAAATTTTATTCTCCTCTTCTTCTTCTTCTTCTTCTTTTTCTTCTTCTTTCTTCTTTTTTTTTAAGTAAAATTCTTAGCTACTTCCTCCATTTTTTTTATGATATCCACACCCCATGCTTAAATTTCACCTTAAAAATAAAAAAATTTCTCCTTAAAAATAATTTTGCTCCACTAGTCGTAGAATAAGGAAGGAAAATACATATGGAGATTAGTTGTTAATAAAGGTTATATCAATAGAACAGGTCTTTAGGCTCAAAGGGGTTATGCAATGGATAACAATTTTTAAGGTGGGCTATTTGGTCTTGTAGCTAACAAAGAAAGAAGAGTGCCTTTATCATTTTCAAATATCCTAAAGTTCTATGCAGTTTTGAAGAGAACTAATGGCAAATTCTAGTTTCACATATCATTGGAGAACACACACAAAATAGAAATAAATTTTGGATAAGCAATGTATCCAAAGGTTAGGCTCAAGCGCTCACAATGTTATATCCACCAATTTTGAATTTCATTTCATCCTATTCCTAGTCAATGCATCATTTGATCTCTAATCATTCTAACTTTCTTTCCTTCACTGTTATCACATCTTTAATTTCTATCTTTAAGGTTTCAAAAGATGTTGATCAAAACATACAATAAGTATAAAATTATCCTTTTTGAAAATAATTCAGTCCCATACTTTGTTTTACTTCGTATATGGATTACTCAAATCTAATACTCCCTATTTTTTTTATCAAATTTTTTTTAATGCAAATGAACAACTAGTACGTAAAGTAGATAGGAATAAATTAACTAACTACCACTTAGCATACATATATAACATTTACTAACTATTTCTACTTAAGAATAATCACAAGCCTACGAATGCTAATGCACCCCCCCCTTACGTATTGTGTTCATTGTCCCTAATGAACAAATTCAAGAGAAAGATGAAGAATAGGTTTCAAGAGGGAGGTGGAGGTGGGTCTCGGCTCCCGAGATGGAAATCATAGAGATTCTTCATCATCTCCATCATCTGATTTTGGTTGTGGTGAATGGAATCCAATTGGGAATACACTTGATTTTGAAATTGGAGATGCCATTCGGGGACAAAAGTTGAGGTGGAAGAAGAGCTGGCTTGGGATCGGGGTGGTGGTGGTGGTGCATGGTCACCATGAGGCGGAATAGGATGTTCGATGGCTAACGGGGCAGGGTTATCATCATCCTCACTAGGCTGCCAGTTCAATGGGTTTAAAGGGTCGGTTTTGGTTGGGTTAGGAAGAGGAAATAAAACACGTCCCTGGTAAGAAAGGTACCACACATTACCCCGACGCTCAATAAGATGCATAAGGCGGCAATGTTAGATATCAATGCGGGTGCTCATGGCCTCAATGGGCGTATCCTTAGGAAGGGGTATGTCCAAACTTACACAGATGGTGGTAATTAAACCACCGATGACAATGTCCCCCTGTTTGGAATTACCGACCCTTTGAAATTGTTTTGCAATAAAATAGGCAGTATCAACAGAGTAGTGTTCAAGCATAGAGTAGAGAAAGAAAAGTTCAATTGAACGAACCACCCCGGTATTATCTCCCCTCCCAAAGATGGTAGTAGCCAAAAGCCTTTGAATGTATCGGAAGACTAGGTTAAAAATCCTAGAGGATTTGGCTTCAGAAATGCGGAAGGTATCGGGAGTAGGCATATTCGCTATATCACCTATTTTAGCGAAAAAATTGTTGGCATGGAACCAGGGTAAAATGAATCTGAACCCCTGTGAAGGCAACATTAAAATGTGGGCAAGTTCATGCACTACTAATTGCCTATCTTCATTAAAAAGGCAAAAAGAAACATACCTTTGATTATTTTTAGTATCACCAATGTCACCAACTTCAGCACACAGTTCAAAAGTACTCAAAAATTCTAAAGTCAAGCGCCTATAGGTATGATTCGTACAATAAACAAAGTTTTGCAACCCTATAGTTCCAAGCATGCGCATGACTTGATCATGAATACCTAATGTATGTAAACAGCCATCATCTAGATATCGAGTGCCAGTGATACGCCTTTGAGACAAGTAATTGTACCTTTATTGTTGTTCGGGTGTGGTAAAAATCATACCTAAATCGTTCGGACGGTTACGTCGTTGTCTCGCTTGAGTGGGTGATGATCGGGACCTTGATGATTCACTTTCTGCACGCTGCTTATTTTTCGGTGCCATCTACACAAAGATTACCACTTTGAAGTTAAGAAACAATGTCTTAAACTTGAAATTGCATCATATACATAATGTTGCTCTTGAAGATAATGATTAGGCTGCAATGTTAACTATAACAATATTCACTGAATGCATACATATTCCCTAACCATATCATTCACCCGGTTTTATAATGGTGCAAGTTATGGAACAAATTCACCCAATATCCAATCACATTGTATCAGCATATGTAAGCAAAAGCAAGGAAGCCGAATCAATATTGCTGCACGATGGGGAAGAACCACTTACCTTGATTGTGTGAAAACAGGCTATAAAAATGTAGAAATCACAGGAAGGATATTTGAATAACAGATGCCACGAAAACCCTAATGTAATTTCTAGAAAATGGAAGGGTTAATGCTCGAATTCAAATTAGGGTTTTACAAGAATGATGTCGCCTGTTTCTGTAGTGGAATGACACAAAAGTCGGCAGAGAAAAGAAATTTAAGGGTGGAGAAAGAAAATGGAAGGTTAATGGAGTAGGATTTGTTAAGATTGAAGATTTTGGTGAGAAAAATGGAGGATTTCGAAGGAGAAGACACGCAGAGGAGCGCTGTGAAGATATGGAGAGAAGAGAACAAAGGGCCGTGTTTTTTCAGATCTGAAAACACGGGAGAGAAAAAGGATACTGGAAAGAAACACGGACAGTATTTCAGAAATACGCTACCCCCGTGTTAAATTTTAAACATTCTGTTTCAGAAATAAAATGACAGAGAAGGAAACACGGGCCGTGTTTGAAAATACGGACCCCCCGTGTTATTTTTGAAGCTCTCTAGAATTCTAAAATTTTTCTGGAGACAGAGAAACACGGGCCGTGTTTAGAATTACGGACCCCCGTGTTAATTTTGGAGCTCTCTGGAATTTTTGAAATTTTCTGCAGAGGGAAAAACACGGGCCGTGTTTCGAAATACGGACCCCCCGTGTTAATTTTGTTGCTCTCTGGAATTTTGAAATTTTCCTGCAGAGAGAAAAACACGGGTCATGTTCACAAATACGGCCCCCCCGTGTTTTTTTTTATAAACTACTAAAGTATTTACACACATATACACATTATGTACATACAAATTTATACCAACTATGTAAAAAGAAAAGTACGAGATACAGAAAACTTATATACAACACTTGGGTGTTTCCCAAGTGACCAAATGCGAGTCATTCAGCCCTCATAATTGGGAGTGGTAAGATCAACCACTTCCAAATTGTGCACTTGATGTCCCTCGTAGTAAGGTTTGAGGCGGTGTCCATTGACCTTCCATATCTTTCTTGTTTTCTCACTCTTAATTTCAACTGCACCATGAGAAAATACATTAGTCACAACAAACGGGCCAATCCATCTCGACCTCAATTTTCCTGGAAACAACTTCAATCGAGAATGATATAATAAAACTTTTTAACCAATTTCAAAACTCTTTCTAAGAATGAACTTATCATGAAATGCCTTAGTTCTATCTTTATATCTCAATGCAGTTTCAAAAGCATCATTTCTTATTTCTTCCAATTCTTGTAGTTGGAGTCGCCTATGTCTTCCAATTTCAGTTGACTCCATGTTACATTTCTTTACGGCCCAAAAAGCTTTATGTTCTAACTCAACTGGTAGATGACAAGGCTTACCGTAAACCAGACGATATGGAGACATACCAATTGGAGTTTTGAAGGCTGTACGATAAGCCCAGAGAGCATCATTAAGATGTAAGCTCCAATCCTTTCTTGTTGGTTTCACTATTTTTTCCAAGATTGATTTGATTTCCCGGTTGGATACCTCAGCCTGACCATTGGTTTGTGGATGATATGTTGTAGATATTCGATGTGTCACATGGTATTTCTTTAATAGAGCTTCTACGGTTCTGTTGCAGAAGTGTAAACCTTTGTCTTTAATGATGGCTCTTGGTACGCCAAACCTTGAAAAAACGTTAGTTTGAAGAAATTCTACAACAACCTTAGCATCATCAGTATGGGTGACCTTAGCCTCCACCCATTTTGATACATAATCAACATCAACAAGAATGTATTTGAATCCAAAAGAAGATGGAAAGGGTCCCATAAAATCCATACCCCAAACATCAAAGATTTCGCATGCTATGATAGGAGTTTGTGGCATTTTATTTCTAGGACCTAATCGGCCAGTCTTTTGACAGTTTTCACACGTCTTACAAAATTCATGAGCATCCCTAAACAATGTAGGCCAAAAGAATCCACTCTCTAAAATTTTATAAGCTGTTCTCTTGGGACCAAAGTGTCCCCCACAAGCATAACTGTGACAAAAGTGTAAAATAGACAAAACCTCACTGTCAGGAATACATCTTCTAATGATTTGATCGGCACATTGTTTCCACAAGTATGAATCGTCCCATACAAAATATTTTGCTTGACTTTTTATTCTATCTTTCTGTGCTTTTATAAAGTATGATGGGAATACCTTAGCTACCAGAAAATTTACCATGTCAGCATACCATGGTATCTCATTCCCAATGACATGAAATGCTTCATTGATAGGTACTTCAACTTCAACTTCTTTGATTAACCGACTTAGATGATCTGCTACTCTGTTTTCTGTTCCTTTCTTATCTTTAATGCGTATATTGAATTCTTAGAGTAGAAGAATCCATCTAATCAGTCGTGGTTTTGCCTCTTTCTTTGCTAACAAATATTTCAACGCTGCATGATCAGAATAAACAATTATTTCAGTTCTTAACAGATAAGAACAAAATTTATCCAAAGCAAAGACAATAGCAAGAAGCTCCTTTTCAGTAGTAGTATAGTTAAGTTGAGCTTCATTCAATGTGCGTGAGTCATGATATATCACGTGTGGCTCTTTCCCGATCCTTTGACCTAACACCGCACCAACAGCAAAGTTAGATGCATCACACATCAATTCAAATGGGAAGTTCCAATCAGGTGGTTGAAGAATGGGTGCACTTATCAATTTTTCCTTTAAATATTCAAATGATCTCTGGCATGCGTCATCAAATTGAAATTCCGTTTCTTTTTGAAGAAGCTTACATAATGGTTCGGCTATTTTAGAAAAATCCTTGATAAATCGGCGGTAAAACCCGGCATGCCCTAAAAATGAACGCACATCTTTGACAGTTAATGGATAAGGTAATGAAGAAATAAGATCAATTTTTGCTTTATCTACTTCAATTTCTTTGGCTGAAATAACATGTCCCAAAACTATTCCTTGTTGGACCATAAAATGGCATTTTTCAGAGTTTAGCACAAGATTTGTTTCCAAACATCTTTTCAAGATAAGAGTCAAATTACCTAGGCATTCTTCAAAAGTATCTCCATGAATACTAAAA
This sequence comes from Tamarix austromongolica, assembly GCA_039764185.1. Lineage (NCBI taxonomy): Eukaryota > Viridiplantae > Streptophyta > Magnoliopsida > Caryophyllales > Tamaricaceae > Tamarix > Tamarix austromongolica. The sequence goes on from CM077814.1 coordinate 42,775,651, forward strand.
TCATCCATGAATACCTCGATAATTTTCTCCAAATATTCGAAAAATATACTTACCATACACCTTTGAAATGTAGCTGGAGCGTTACACAATCCAAATGGCATGCGTCGATACGCAAACGTATCGTAGGGACATGCAAATGTGGTTTTCTCTTGATCTTCTAGAGCTATGGGAACCTGCACATATCCAGAATAACCATCAAGAAAACAATAATAAGCATGATCCGCTAGCCGTTCTAACATTTGATCCATAAATGGTAAAGGAAAATGATATTTCCTAGCCATGGAGTTCAGCTTTCTATAATCAACACATACCCTCCAACCATTTTGAACTCTAGTAGGAACCATCTCTCCTTTATCATTCTCCACTACTGTTATTCCTGTTTTCTTTGGGAAAACCTGAAGCGGACATACCTAACTACTATCAGAAATTGGGTATATGACTCCTACACTTAGCAATTTTAAAACCTCTTTCTTCACAACTTCCATCATTATCGGATTCAACCTATGTTGTACTTGTCTACTTGGTTCACATCTTCTTCCATTAAAATCCGATGCATACAAACTGAAGGACTAATACCCTTAATATCAGCAACTGTCCATCCCAAAGCTGATTTGTATTTCTTTAACACATTTACCAGTTTTTCTTCTTGTTGAGATGTTAGTTCACTAGATATGATAACCGGAAGGGTATTCTTATCTCCTAAGAATGCATATTTGAGATGGTCAGGTAAAGGCTTCAACTCCACTTTAGGTGGTTGTTCTATGGAAGGTATAGGTTTATCCACTGTCAATGGCAAATCCGCAAATTTTCCAATTCTGCTAGGACATGTTCCCAAAGCAGCCACTACCTCCTTGATTTCTTCTTCAACATCATACAATATGTTCAATTCTTCCAATCTATCAGTTTCTATACCTTGTGTCAAAGTTATTTCCAAAGGATCAGCTGAGGATAGTTGGTACACCATTTCAGTTAAATTCTCAATGACATCAATCATAGATACCTCTTCACCATCTGCAGGATATCTCATGGAATCATATATGTTAAACTTAATAACTTCACCGTCAAATTCCATGGTTAACACTCCATCGTGGACATCAATTTTTGTTTTTGAAGTTTTTAGGAATGGTCTCCCTAACAATATAGGAGAGGGGTTAACTAAACCATTATCTTGCATATCTAACACATAAAAATCTGCAGGAAAAACCAACTCATTTACCTGAACTAAGACATCTTCAATAACCCCTTCAGAATATGTGTTAGATCTATCAGCCAATTAGATAACAACACGAGTTTCCTTTAAAGGAGCTAGACTTAGGGTGTTAAAGATAGATAAAGGCATGACATTTATTGAAGCACCTAAGTCAAGCATGCATTTTTCATACCTCGTGTTTCCAATTTTGCAAGGTATAGTGAAAATACCTGGATCTTTGCACTTTGGTGGAAGCTTTCTTTGCAATATTGCTGATACATTTTCTCCCACACATACCTTCTCATTCTCATTAAATTTCCTTTTGTTAGTACACAAATTCTTAAGGAATTTTGCATACCTGGGTACTTGTTTGATCGCATTAATGAGAGTAAGGTTAACTTCTACCTTCTTGAATATGTCAAATTTCTCCTTGTCATCATTTACCTTCTTGTTTTTGGCCAACCTGCTAGGAAAAGGAGCAGGAAGTTCTATAGGAGAATGTGACTTACTCTTCATCGTTTGTTGTGAATCTTCACTTATTTCTTCTTCAGCCATTATTGCATCTGGCTCTTTCCTTGTGTCATCCATTTCACTCACTTTTCTTGGATCTGATAATTGTTTTCCACTGCGAGTTGTGATAGCACTAGCATTTTCCTTAGGATTTCTTTCAGCTTGGCTAGGAAATTTTGAAGAGCCTTGTGCTTGCATTTTTCCAAGGGAATCTTCTAGTTGACTCAATTGATTTTCCATATTCTTAATACCATTTCTAGTCTCTTGTTGGAATTGTAATGTATTGGTAGCCAAATATTTTACCAATTCTTCCAAAGGCATACCTCCCAATTGTTGTGGAACTTGCGGTGGAGGCATCGGTTGAAATGGTGGTCTTTGCTGATTTGGTGGAATTTGGAAAAACTCGGGAGGTGGATTTGCTCCTTGCTGATTTTGATACATCTATGGTCGGAAATATGAGTTACCACTTTGTTGAGTGTTTCCATACCTTAGATTCAGGTGATCCTTCCATCCAGGATTATATGTTGGAGCAAATGGATCATTCCTTTTTGGTAATGGTTGTCCTCTAATGGCGTTTACTTGTTGTTCTTCCTGCAAAGTAGGACACGTGTCAGTTGGATGACCAATAAAAGAACAAATTCCACATATCTTGGCAGGAATCTTTTCTCCTACAACTCTTTCCACAAGAGCTGTCAAATTCGATACTTGTGTTTTTAATTTAGCAATATTGGTTTCTTTCACTTGTTGAGACATAGAAGTATTACCCCTATTACAATATTGAGAGTTAGATGCCATATTAGCAATTAACCTTTTAGCTTCGATGGGTGTTTTATCAACTAAAGCACCACCAACTAGCAACATCTATCATATTGTGATCCATAGGATATAAACCTTCATAAAAATATTGTATTAATAATTGTTCACTAATTTGATGATTAGGACGACTACCACACAATTTCTTGAAACGTTCCCAATATTCATGTAAAGATTCTCCTCCATCTTGCCTAATACCACATATTTCCTTTCTTATATTAGTTGCTCTTGATGAAGGAAAATATTTTTCAAGGAAAACCTTTTGCATATCAGTCCAAGTGTTTACTGAGCCCGCTGGTAAATCATATAACCATTCCTTAGCAGCATCAGCTAAAGCAAAAGGAAAAGCTTTGAGTTTAAGTTGTTCTACACTTACTCCATTCGATTTCATACCAGAACAAGCTATATGGAATTCCTTGAGAAATTTATTTGGGTCGGTGAAACAGCCTGAACCCATGGAATTCTTGTCTCTAAAACCTGTAAAAATAGGTAAGGCTCGTATTAATCCAGGTTTGATTTCACAAGTATCATTATCAGCAGGATAATTAATGCATAAAAGATTAGGGTTGAAGACAGGAGCAGCTAGCTCCTTGAGAGTTCGATCCGCCATCGGTGGATTAATGTAGCAAGGTGTACTACACAAATCCTCTATACTGTCTTCTTCTCCCAAATCTGTGGAACTTTCTTCAAAAGGTGATGGAATCTAACTAGCTTGTTCCAACTTCCTTCTCGTCCTAGTTGTAATTGGAGAAGATGAGTTTGGATCTATGGCTGGAATAATTTATCCTTGATGCTCGATTGCAAATGATCTCAATTGTGAGTGCCTGAAGATTTCACACAATCAAAGATTAGATGAGTTCACGTGAAGAATTTATCAAAACTAAAATAAGAAACCACAACACAAACAAAACTAGAGATTATAATTGCCATTCCTCGACAACGGCGCCAAAAATTTGATGCACTGTCGTATGCACAACAAATTTAATAAATAAATCCTAATTCCCAAATACGTAGTATATGGCAAGAAGGAGTCGAACCCACAAGGAATGACGTTTTAATCACTAATTTTTCTATTGATTTTATAACCCCGTTTATACAATTTCATTGATTCTTATACTAAATTCGATTGTACTAAATCTTAATCACTAATTGACAATTAGGGGAGGAATGAATTGGTGATGGAATTAAAATGCCATACATTCAAATAAGAAGAATGATTCTAAACAATTTAATGTTGACTTAGGAAACTCAGAATAACAAATTCCCATACTTCCTCTCAACCTTAATAAATTGAATATGCTCTCAATTTATTTTTATGCCCATTTAATAATCTAGGTTACGAACACTAGATTCAATTAATGGTAGCATTATGAACGGGAAGCAGCCAACTACAATCATAATCACAAAAGTTCGGATCATGCAATTGCACGAATTAATGGATAAGATTAATAATTAATCTTCTTGCTACTATAGACAAATTTAATTAACAAATACGGGTTAATTTCATTGTCTTAGCAAAGATCAAGTTCTAAACCAAATAGGTGATCAATCTAATTAGTTCAAGAATCTTAATCTATGATATGGAATCATTCAATTCGATCCATTAATTCAATTAAACCTCGTCTAAAATCAAACATTTAAAGTATGAAATGGTAATTAGGTTATAATTCCATCCTCAAATCATCCTACCCTGTTCTAATTACTCAAATTTCTACATATTCACAATTTATACAATAACACATAAATCTTGAAAATTAATAACAACAACGCATTCACGAATTCTATTATTGCAACAATTAGATGATAATGTAGTGAACACAAATAAAATTACAGAAAATCTACTTAGATTCAGCAAAAATGAAGATACTGAAATTTACAAAGGAATAGAGGAAACTTATCAATTAAAGTGCAGAATGTCAAATCATCAATAGAATTCAAGAAGATCAAAAGTTGGAATTGTACATTACATGTATGTTCTAAAGGAATAAAGGAAGAAAAATACATTCCAAATGTTTTTTGATCTCCTCGTTCTGTTCCGAACTCTGTTCTCAGATAAAATTTATCAAAAATAAGTCGCGCGGACAGTTACATGTTTTTAAATGAAAACACGGTTCGTGTTTTGGAAACACGGGACCCCCGTGTTTTCTTACAACTGCTCGGCTGACAAGGATTTAAAGATCGATACTCGAGATAAATAACACTGCCCGTGTTTATGAAACACGGGACCCTCGTATTTTTTATCTTTCCACTCAATTCCTTTGAAAGTTTCAGCTTAGCTTCTCTTGATGTATTTGTTCCCTTTCCAACTTCGCTATCCTTGATTCAACATTTCTTGATGTGTTCTCTACTTGATTTCTTCTTTTCAATGATCTCTCCTTGAATTTCTTCAATTCTTTCCTTTCCTGTAAAATATATTCAAAGGAGGAAAACTCGACGAAAAGATTAAATCTAATAGAATTAATGAGGGATAAATGATATTCTTAGACATGAAAATAATCAATAAATCTCATCTATCACTTTCAGGTGGTGGTTTTGTCCAAAGGAGGATTGGAGGTGGTAGAGGGGGTTGTAGGGATTAATGTGGTGGCTCAGGTGGTGGCATAGGCGGCAGAACGGCGGCAGGAAATGGTGGTGCAAGGTGGCTGCCGAGAAGGGAGAATAAGAAGAGAAAAAGAAGAGGGGAGGAGGGAGGAGGCTACGGGGTGGTTCGATGGGTGCTATGATCGATCGGGGTGAGGTAGAGGGTGGAAGGGGTGGTATAGGTGGTTGTTAAGGTGGCGGCAGCGGCGGAGCTTGGAGGTGAAGCAAAAACAGGGAGGGTGAGGGAAGGAGGAGAAAGGGAGAGAAAAGAAGGTCTGGCAAAGAATGGAGTGGCCCGGGAAAATGCAGAATGGGGTAGGGAAGGAAGAAGAAAAAGAAGAGGAAGAGAGAGGAGGGAATAGGGTGGCTCGAGGGGTGGCGGTAGGGTGGTAGGGGAGTGGGGGTTGCAAGGAGAGGGAGGAGAAGAGAGGTATGGCAATGGCAAGGAGAGGAAGAGGGAGAGATGGTGGGGCCAGTATGGCAGCAAAACGATGAGAGGGAGAGAGAGGGAGATAGGGGGAAGCAATAAGAGAGAGGGAGATAGGGGAAGCAATAAGAGAGAGGGAGTTGCAAGTGGGGTGGAAAAGATGGCAGGGGTTGGGAATTTTGCCGGGGAAAGAGGAAGAAGAAGGGGAGGGGGCTGGTGCGTCGAGCGGTCGAAGGAAAAAAAGAAGCAGGTCAGCTCGGTCCGGGAAGAAAAGAAAGAAAGAAGGGAGGTGGCCGGCTCATGTAGGAGAAGGAAGGGGGAAGAGTGGGCCTACGGCCCAGCGCGCAGTAGGGAGGTATGACAGGCCAAGCCAGCCAGCAGCCTAAAGAAAAAGAAAAAGAAGGAAAAGAGGAAAAGAAGAAAAGGAGAAGGAAAAAGGGGAAAAAGGAAAATGGTATTTAATAAAATTATTTAATTTATAAAATAATAAAATATAATATTCTTGGGTAATAAATTTATTTAATAATTTAATTTAATATAATTAGAATATTCCGGTTTAAAAAGGATAATTTTAGTAAAATAAGGGTTTGAAAAATTATTTAAATAATAAGAGTGTGATAAAATAAAAAAATATTTATTTTAATTTATTAAATATTTATATCCAATTTTATATACTCAAAAATCTATAAATAATTAAAATAAATAGATTTAAAGGCTAATTTATCCCAAATAAATTTTATTTATTAAATTATAGGCTTTTAAAATTTCAAGGGATTACACAAGTGGTCGAGGTGTGACTTTGGCGGCAGTGGAAGAGGAGTGACGGCGGTGCAAGGTGGCGGTGCAAGGTGAAGGATCAAAAGGAGAAAGAAGGAAAAAGGGGAGGGAGTTGGTTGTAGGTGGCGGGCTTAGGCTACTAGGGGTGGTGTAGGGACGAAGTAGGGGAGGCAAGGGAGTCGATATGGTGGTCAGTTGGGTAGCAAAGATGGTGGTTATGGGCGGCAAAGCAAAAACAAGGGCAAAGAGAAAAAGGAAGAAAGAGAGGGATCGATAGGAAAAAAAAAAGAGCTCGAAGGGGAGAAATGGGGCAAAGGAGAATAGTAGAAGGAGAAGAAAAAGAAGAGGGAAAGGAGGGTATGCCCAGTCAAGTTAGGTAGGTGTAAGGGGAGGGTTGTAGGTCGGTGTAGGGTAGTAGGGCATACGAAGAAGAAAAGGGAAATGGAAGGCATAAGGGGAGGGCTACAAGGTTGTGTGTGGTCAAAAATGGAAGGGAAAGGGACGGGAGAGAGATGCAGATGCACAGCTGCAATGGCAGGTGCAAAGGGGAAGAGTTGAAGGTCGGTATAGACATGGGGAAGGGGTTTTTGGTTTGTCGATAGGTGAAGAAGGAAGAAGAATAATAAGAAAGGGAAGGAAGGTCAAGCGAGGAGAAAAGAAGAGGACCAGGCCAGCCTACGTGACAGAGAAGAGGGATAGTTAGGTTGGCCCAACTAGGGAAGAAAGAAAGATGAAAAGGAAAGATAGAGGGGGTGATTGGACTAGCGAACGGCACGGGGGACTGGGCCAACAGGGAAAAGGAGAAGGTAGGGTGACCTAGTAAGGGAAAGAAAGGAGAAAGGAAAGAAGAGGGCCAGTTGGGCCATGAAAAGGAAGGAAAAGAAAGAAAAAAAAAAGGAAAAAGGAGAAAGAAAAAAGGGGAAATAATTTTTGGAATTAGGGTTAGAAATTATTTAGATCCAAAAATTATTTTAATAAATTAGTTTATTTAAAATTCAAGGTATTAATTTAAGAAGATAATTTTAGTAAAAAGAGTATGATAAAATAATAACATATTTATTTTAATTTCCTAAATAATCCTATCCATTTTTATAAATCAAAGGTCCACAAAATTATATTATTAATTTAAGATTAAATTATTCAAAATAAAAGTTGATTATTAAATTCTTGGTTTTAAAATTTTGTGGTTTTACAATCATCTCCACCACCCAACCTGCCACCACACTACCCTCTTCTACAACCGACCTCCTCCCTACACCACTCAGAGCATCCAGCACCAGCTACCTTACAACCTGCCCCCTCCATTTTTCTCCTTCTTCCCTTCAACTCCCTTGGACCCACCACCCTTAGCCACGTCTTTCCCCTCCTTTTTGTTACCGTTGCAACATCCCCTCAACCACCCGACACCATCTCAACACCCCCTACACCACCTTACCCAAACCACCTACCTCTCCCCCTTGTCTTTCTCTTCTTCTTCTTTCTTCCTTTTCTCCCTACCTTATCAACACCTTTCTCCTCAGCCCCACCGCCATCTCCACCACCTCCAGGCTACTGCACCACGAACTCCAATCACCACCCACCTCCTACCTCACCTATACACCCAACCACCAACACCAACACCTCCTTCAGTAACTCCCTTAACCCTTCACCCAAGCCTCCCCCTCCTTCCTTTTTCCTTTCCTTTCATCCATTTGCATGGCTCACGCTACATGGGCAGTGTGAGTTATGTTGTACAATTTTTGTATATATCTAATATTAGGGTATAAGATAGTTAGTAATGTTATATATTTAATAAATATTTTTAATAAAAATCATTCTTTTATGTATCTAATAGTAATATTTCATTGTGATATTAATTTAGGAATAAAATTTTATTAAGCGAAGCTTGAGCATTTTAAACTAGATACCGGCAAAGTTTGGTTTTTATAGGAAATAAGGTAATTCCTATATCCCACTAAAATGTATAGATTATCGTATGTTATAAAATTAGGTTTTTTGGCATGTGATTTATGTAAATATGTTGTGATACAAATAACTCCATGCTTATCATGTTATCTTGGAAAAAGGAAAAGGAATGCATGTACCTTGTGTAGGTTGTGATATGTGTGAAAGGGTGATTTAGAAAGGGTTTAATGTTTGATGATGAGTGTTATGTGTATATGATGCTATGCTAAGTAAGTGTGGACACTTATAGTAATAATCTTACTAATATGAGCCCTAGGAAAAATTTAGTCATTTGGACACATCATGATGTTTAAACCTAAATGGGATGCCTAATGTGTTATATGTGTTGCTAAGAATGGAGATAGGAGTTTTTTGTGTGATAAATACATGTGTTAGTAGAAATATCAATAATTCATAGCCTAGGGGTATTTTGGTAATTTTAATGTTTGGTGGTGATCATTTTAATAAAAATGCACGCTAGATGTTATGTGTGGTTGAAAATGATAATAGGGGTATGTAGCATTGAAAATACATGTTCCAATATGGTAATTAATAATTTATGGTCTAGGGGAATTTTAGTAATTTTGCATGTGCAATGGGGGTTACCTAAATAAATATGCATGATAAGTAATAATTGGTGCTAAGTATGCTAATAGGCGTTTGTGGTGTTAGTAATGCATGGTTGGGCGTGATTATTAATATTTTATTACCTAGGGGCATTTTAGTAATTTTACATGTGAAATAGGGGTTACCTAAATAAACATGTATGATAAGTATAAAATAATGTTAAATATTTTAATAGGAGTTTATTGTCTTAGTAGCACCTATTTGAGCATGATATTCAATAAAATATGGTCTAGGGGCATTTGGGTTATTTTTCATGAAATATGGTAGTTAGTATAAGAAACATGCATGATAAGTATAAAATGATGTTAAATATAATAATAGTGGTTTATTGTTTTAGTAGCACTTATTTGAGCATGATATTTAATACAATATGGTCTAGAGGCATTTTGATAATTTTACATATACAATGGTGATTAGTCTAATAAACATGCATGATAAATATACATTGATGTTAAATTTGATAATAGGGATTTATTATCTTAGTATTATTTATTTGAGCATGATGTTCAATAAAATATGGTTTAGGGGCATTTTGGTAATTTTACATGTAATATGAAAATTAGTCTAACAAACCTTCATGATAAGTATTAATTGATGTTAAATTTGAATAAGGCTTTATTGCCTTAGTATCACCTATTCAAGTATGATCATGAACATTATAAGGCTTAAGGGTATTTTGGTAATTTGGAGAGTATCATAATGAATATGCATGATTTAGTTGTAACTTGGTAAACTGTAGTATAATGTGTTGTTATTCTCATAAACATGCAGGAAATCCATTAATTGTTTATTAAGCATGAGAATGTGTGTTGGTTGTTCTAAGAGGCTCATGTTAGGGTTTTATGTGTAAAATGGTCATTTGGTGTGTAGAGTAACTTAACTTCATAATCAATAGTATAATTATGGTGTGTTATTCTTTTTATGGCATGTTGATAAATAAAAATGAATTATGCGATGGAAGTTAACGGTAAAGAGGTAGCCTTAGCCTTAGAGGCATTTTGATCATTTTGACCTAAGGTGCCTAAGTGTGAGTTTTAGACCCTAGGATGGCCTTAGTGGACTACTTATGTTGACATTGATAATAATCCTAATTCTAATTACTTTATAATATTGGAAACAAATAAAAATGGTTAAGCATGTGATTAATTTGTGTTTCTCGTGGTCACCTTAATTAAGATACTAATACTTAAAGTGAAAGACCTTAAGATCTAAAATGGTGGCTCTTTAGGGTTCGCTACTCTAAAGACGTGGTTTAGCTTATTTTGGATTTTACTGGTGTACCTTAGTACCCTAAGCATACCCTACATTTTACTCTATTTTTCTCTACAGACCTAATTAAGGGGTATGAATGCGTATGGATTAAGTGTCCTTGTCAGTAGGGTATCGTGTGCATTTGTGTACCAATGTGACCAAGGTACCTTTGCATCCTTTTGTTGATAGTTGATAGGATATTGTGTTACACTGATGTGCTACTATGACCTGTGTACATTTGTGTCTTCATATTCATGATCCCTCCCTCGAGTAAATAAAATGGCATTGTGTGATAACTAAATGGAAAGACTCTAATTACTTACAACGAAACGCCATATAGGTTGGGACCATATGGATTATATGTACAGGTCCATCAGTAATATCAGTGGTTAGGAGTGTTTTGTCCTTGATTGTATTATGTTTACCGATCCACTGGTCATAATAGTGGTCAAGTGCAATTTTCCTTGGATTTTATTATGTTTACCGATCCATCGGTCATAATAGTTGTCAAGAGCGTGTTGCCCTAGATTATATAGTTACCGGTCCACCAATGAGAATGGTGGGGTCCCCGAACCTACATGAATATAATTTGAGAGATGAATAATTTTGACATTAATGGCTTGAGTCGAGATAATAAAGAATGAATTATTATGACCAAATGATGTGATTTAGTAGCAACCTTGGTGCCTACCACAAGGGATAGTGTATGGCATTGTTTTGATGGTCTTATAGGCCTTCCTTTGAGTTGAGTGGATGGTGTATGGTTGAATATGAAGTTGGCTCTCTTATTATACTAAAAAGAGCATCGCTTAGATGCTTCATTGGTAAGTTCTACTATTTCTAAGTGAATGAGCATTGGTGGCATATGATCTTAGCACATGTAGCTATATGTATGATTATTGCATTTTAGTTATATATATGTAATTCCATGTTTATGTGTTTGTTGTATGGCAACTGATGTGATGCGTGCAAGCCTTACAAATTAATCCTATATAAAGGTTTATTCATTACCATAATACTAAAAGGTTCATTTCTTGGGCTCCTACTTATTCATTAGGTAGAGGCCTCTGCAGGTTAGCTCACAAGCATTATTCGAGACATACTCGTTGAGATAAGAGCATAGGAATATCTGGGAATATTTTTGTGTTTTCCTTAAAACTCTTATACTTCCTTTTCCAATGACTTTGTGCTTGTTTGGAGCTACTTATCAAAATTAGTTATCTAAAATAATCACTTATTTTAAAAACATTTAGCTTAAAAAAAATTTAAATAGGTAATTATCTTAGATAACCACTTTTAATAAGTAAATCCAAACAAACCATTTATTTTGTAACCACTATTAGTAGCTTGTATTTATTGTATTCTAACTACTACGATACTCTGTTTTATAATTGCATTTTAAATTTAAGTAGTGTAAGTTTTTAGCCTTAGCACTTGGTATCAAAATGGTGGAGGGAAATTGGTATGGTACTAAGTGTGGCAGTAGCACCCTAAAATTTACCTTATTTGCTCCGACTTATAACTTTTAAAAATAAAATTTTTTTAGTAGTAAATTTTGGGGGTGTTACGGTCTGATCAACCAATGGTGACTTGATAAGACCCTACTTTGGTTTGCCACCACCAAAGTATAATAAATATTTGAAGAGTGAGCCATATGGATCTTTATTTATTCTTATCACAAATAATTTGGCAATATGGTATTTTTAACTTAAATATATTGGCCTTGACATTAATATATCCTAATTTTTGTCTTCCTAATATGGAATATTATTTCTACTCAGGATTAGTACTAAAACATATGGGTAGAAAGATGTGTAAAGAAAGGGAAAATATCATGTCATCGATAAGGAGGATATATATAGATTATAGTGTAAAAAAATGGAGGGCTCCCCTATGAATCATCTCCATCTTCACTGCACCCTCAACCTCCTCGAACCCTTCGGGAATGGTAATACTATTTAAATCTTCACCTTTTTACATTTTTCTATCGACCTTGCATAGTTTATCTCACTCATCCAAGACTTTAAACTAAGCATATATGACTGAGGCACCATAATCATACCACTACAATTGAAGTTATTTCTTATAATGAGTGAATTCTTCACTTGATAAATAGTTTTATATAGCTTCACTGGTATGCTTCAGCTTGACATCGATAATGGCTTTTGTTATAATGGCTTTTGTGATGTGCTCATCCATATCTTTCCAAAATGTTGCAACTTGGTATTAGACATAAAATAGTTGTTGCTTAAGATTTTCAAGATCTATTTTATGGGCCAAGTCCTTTTTAGCAACCTCCTTGTGTTTTTGTGACCTTAATATGCTACTCCTCTAAGGTTTTTGTCATATCAATAACCCTATGAGAAAAAGTTATATTCTCCTATTGTTTAACTCTAATTGCATCAACATATTTCTTGGCTTTCTCAGCATCAAAAACCCATTTTATCTTTAAGGATGATGGTTGATCAATCAAGATTTTCTCCCTGTAAAGAACATCATCTAAATGGGTAGTTTCAACTCTTAGTTGTTCAACCTCATCAATAAAGGCCTATTTTCCCTTTCTAAGCGCTCTTCTAAGCTAGCAACTTTAGCTTGGAGGAAGTTCACCTCAAGTGAAGTAGACTTTAACTCACTCTTTTTAGTTTTTAATATAGTCATTATAGTTTAGATGGTTTCTTTCTTAGCCTTTAAAGTGAAGTGAGCTTCATGAAGATCTAATAGTTCATTCTCCACTTGACGAAAGTGTTGACTACTTTGCTAGAGTTGATTAAATATCTCTTTTCTCATGGAAATTAGCTGCAAAATAATATCTAAAGAGTTATTAAGGTTATTACATCGAGAGATAATATGTATAAACTTAAGAATTTGTACCTAAAAGGTAAGATATAGGTGAGCTATTAGAAGAGTTCCCATCAGAAGCTCACTGACAATCTCCTAATCCCTCTTTAGTATTATTGCATTTGCAAGTTCAATGCCAGCATAATCATCTAGATGACATTCAAAGAAGGAATAGTTACAGGTATGGACAAGATGGATTCCCCATTATCAGTAGACACTTTAGAGTTACTCCACCCCCCCCCCCTAAGAAACTCCTTTTAGAAAATTTTATCAATCCTTCTGACTCTAGACCCGATAATAGACTGATTGCATTGTTGGAGCTGCCACCGCTGACTGGGATAGAGGGAGTTTCCAAGAGATCCTTTTGCTATTGCTTGGCTTTGTTAATAGAAAGAGTAGCTTGATAAGGCTAGGAGGAGCTCCCACTTTCTCTTACACTACCTTTATTGTGTGCTCTTCCTCACTACTAGAATCATCCTCAATGATAGCAATTTCTAAGGCAAATCCCTTCCCTTTTTCCTCAGTATGGTTAGGTTGAGTTTAAGGGTGTTGAATATGGGGCCGATAGCCAAAGGAATAGATTGAGGTTGAGGATGGTTGGAAAAAGACTTTGAGATATCATTGGTCATTAACATATTTGGGAGAGTCTTCGAATGTGTTCCCTCTAATGTTGCCACATCTATATAGATGGCTTTAGGTGGCACCTTCTCTTTTGCTGAAGGTACCTTTGGGATTGCTTTAGGAGGGAATCCATTCGAAAAAGGAATAAATGGTTTAAGGAATAAGGTAGTGATGCAAGAAAGTACAATAAAATTTAATCATATTTTATGAAGATAGTGGATAGATCAATAATTAATACTCTTGTAACACTACTAACCTTTTTTGGTTTCATCTTCTTTGATGGCTTTTCACTATTGTATTTCATATCCTTCTCACTCTCCTGATTACACAATGAGACTCAATAAATGTTAGAACATGATTAAAGACAAGTGTGGTCATGAAATGATAGGGGAAACCAAACCTTGCACTTGGTTACTGTAACACCCCTAAAATTCACTACTAAAAATTTTCGTTTCATTAAAAGAAAATTAGCGGAAGCAAAATAATAAACCATGAATTCTGGGGATATTACTTCCATACTTAGTACTAGACTGGTTCACTCATACCGTTCCAGTACCAAGTGCTAAGGCTAAAAAGGTAAAATACAATTTTATAAGAAACTTAAGCATATATAAATCAGAGAAGCGTAGTAAACAATTTACGAGAGTAAAATCCAACAACGGTGGTTACAAAATAACAAATACATAGAATTTAAAAGAGATAAATTAAAACCCTAGTAGTTCCGGATAATTCCTTACGCTCTTTCCTGAGGCTTACTTGAATAGCACCGGACACGACCTACAAGGGGCACTGCCCATTGAATAGGCAGGAGCCCCACAAAGGAAACCCTTCAGTACTACAGTACTGAGTAACCCTTTCAATACACACTTGAAAACAGGTCCGCAATGTAACACATGTTATACTATTATGTCCATACATAACAACAAGTGTAAACATAATATTCAAACCCACACATATAGTACATAAGGTCATGAAGAAATTCTACTACATATAAATGATCAAGGCCACACATAAAGTATATACTTAGTCCAGATTAATTTTTTTATCGGAAGTCGATGCACACTGTGCCTTTTATCAAATCCATGTAAGTACAGGAACACCCCACTATTTTAGCCAGTGGGCCAGTCACTTGCTGGATAGAGTCCACACCACTATTATTCGCCGGTGGATTGGTCACTTATAGGGCAGACCGCACCTAACCACTATTACTAACCGGTGGATCGGCTGGTTCCTGCTCACATGGTGTTCCACTGTAAGTAATTAGTATCTTTTAAGTGTCTTTAGCACAATCTGGTTTGTTTTTATTGAGCTCGAGTCGCCCCACTATTATTACCGATGGGCCGGTCACTTGTGGGACAAAGTCCACACCACTATTATTCACCGGTGGATCGATCACTTATAGGGCAGAACGCACCTAACCACTATTACTAGTCGGTGGATCGGCTGAACCCGGCTCAATAATCTTCCACTTTACATGATTAGTATTTTATCATATCTTATTCAACAGATCCCGCCCTAGACATGCATGGTTAACTCCAACTATAAGATAATAGCATGTAGAGCACAACATAAAATTGTACAAGGCATCCAAGGCAAGTAAAACGCGTAACACATAGGCGGCCTTAGCTAAACCCTTACTCGGTTTAGGTTACCAAGCTATCTCCTACACTTATTAAGCCACTAATCACACTTTGTAATTGTTACACTTAATGTATTTCCCATTTTGTTAGTTAGATTACCAATTTACCCATTTCCTTTATTATAATTAACAAATTGCTCTTTAGTTGGTCAAATTACCCTTATTCAATATCCTAATTACCAAATTACCCCCTTTAGTTAGTTAAATTACCAAACTGCCCCTCGCACTTATCATATTTACCATTTTACCCTTCATTATTAAATTATCATTTTACCCTTCTCTTTTATTAAATTATCATTCTACCCTTCTCAATTATTATAATTACCAAGTTACTTTTTTCCAATCTCCACTTTTATCCCTTTTATTTAAAAAATTACCATTTTATCCTTTTGTTATAAAATTATCAATTTGCCCCTTTATTACAAAATTACCAAATTACCCTTCTTATTACAAAATTACCAATTTGCCCTTTTATTACAAAATTACCAAATTACCCTTCTTATTATAAAATTACCAAAATTACCAAATTTCCCTTTTTATTACCAAATTACCAATTTACCCTTTTATTACAAAATTACCAAATTTCCCTTTTTATTGCAAAATTACCAATTTATCCTTTTGTTACAAAATTACCAAATTACCCTTTTTATTACAAAATTACCAAATTACCCTTTTATTACAAAATTAACAAATTTACCCTTTTATTACAAAATCACCAAATTGCCATTTTATTACAAAATTACCAATTTACCCTTTTATTACAAAATTACCAGTTTATCCTTCTATTTACAAATTTACCATCTTAACCCTTATTACTCCACTTATATTAAATTATTATTATTACTACATAAATTATTAATATTAACACCTTATCCATAACTCTTATAATTAATACAATACTTATTAGCGTCCATATATATATTAGGCCATATTCTGTTACAAGGTACATTAATAAAATCCCCTAAGGCTCGCAAAACATTAATCATGCATTAAGATCACAATAGCATAATACAACATGGATAATACTTAACATTTTCATTAATAACCAACTTCTACCTTAAACAATATCTCCAAACATAGCACATAATCTATCATACTTCATTTTCATCAACCAACACAAGAAGGCATATGTAATATATTAACAACATATATCAAGCATAATACACATTAAAAATGCCTAATATTCTAGCATACGTTAATCTATGTGTTTAAATGGGATTTAATGATTACCTCGATTCCCGCAAAATGAACGTTACTAGTATTCTAGTTAAAGGTTCAAGCTTTAATTATCAAAACCAATACCTAAAAATAATATCAAGATTTATTATATTAGAAATAATAAAATCAAAGTATAAAACTTTATAATGCTTAATTAATCAAATACTTAAATTAAAATATTATTATACCTTAAAATCGTTAAACAACAAGATCAAGAAATGCAGAAACTCATGCTGCTAATGCAGCATGAGCTACATGCAAAGAATAAGAAGGAGGGGGCTCGAAGGTGGTGAAGAGAGGCAAAATGGGCAATTTCGGGTTGGTGGTTTGGGGCTAGGAAAGAAGGTGGTTGGGGGAGGATTTAGGGAAAGGTAATGGTGCAAAAGTGGAGAGGGGATGTAGGTGGTGGTCGAGGATAGGTTGAAGGCAGCCAAGGGTGGCGTAGGCGGCGGCAGCGAGGCTGCGAAGGTAGCGACCGAGGAGGGAGGTCAAGATGGGGGTTGTGAGGAAGGAAAAGGGGAAGGGAAAATGAAGGCCTCTGGGTGGTGTTTTCGGACAAATGAGGGTTGGGAGTGGTGAGGGGGTTGCAGGGATTAATGTGGTAGCTTAGGAGGAGGCAGAAGTGGCAGGAAGGCGGCGGATCGGGACGGTACAAGGTGGTTGCTGAGAAGAGATGGAAAGGAGAGAAAAAGAAGAGAGGAGGAAGAGGAAGGATGCGGGGTGGCTCGAGGGGTGCTATGATTGATTGGGGATGAGGTAGAGGGTGGCAGGAGGTGGTTTAGGTGGCTGTTTAGGCGGTGGAAGCGACGAAGCAGTGGCGACAAAGAAAAATAGGGAGGGTGAGGGAAGGAGGAGAAAGGGAGAGAAAGAGGCTCAGGCAAGGCTTATGGGTCTCGAAAATTGACAGAATGAGGTAGAGGAAGAAGAAGAAAATGAAGAAGGAGAGAGAGGAGCAGATAGGGAGCTGGAGGGGTGGAGGTAGGGTGGTAGGGGAATGGCGGTGGCAGGGAGAGGGAGAAAGGATGGTGACGGTAAGGAGAGGGAGAGGGAGAATGAGATAGGGATGGTGGGACCGGTATGGAATGAAAACAAGGAGAAGGAGAGGGAGGGAGATAGGGAAGGTCAACGGGGGAGAGGGAGTTGCAGGTTGGGCGGCAAAAATGATGGAGCATGGCTGGGATTATAGCCGAGGAAAGAGGAAGAAGAAAGAAGGAGAATCGAGGAGGGACTGGGTGCATGCAAGCAGACCAGCCGAAGGAAAGAAATGGGTCAACTCGGTCGAGGAAGAAAGAAAAGAAAAGAAAAGGAGGAGGGGGTGGTCGGGCTCGACGCAAGAGAAGGAGATGGGCCAAGCCCAGGCGTAGGGGAAGAAAGGCCAGGCCAGGCCAGCAACGGCCCAAAGAAAAGAAAAAGAAAGAAAAGAGAAAAAGAAGAAACAGGAGAAGGAAAAGGAGAAAAGGAAAAAAGAAAAAGAAAAATGGAATAAATAATATAATTGATAAGATAATAAAATAGAATAATTTTGGGTAATAAATTTATTTAATAATTTAATTTAATATAATTAAAATATAAGGGTTTAAAAAGGATAATTATAGTATAATAATGATTTGAAAATTTATTCTAACAAAAGGGTATAGTAAAATAACAAAATATTTATTTATAAAATATTTATTTTAATTTATTAAATATTTATACCCAATTTTATTTACTCAAAAATCCATAAAATAATTAAATTAAAAAGATTTAAAGGCTAATTTATCTAAAATAAAATCTATTTATTAAAATTTAGGCTTTTTAAAATTCGGGGGATTACAGTTACCTTGGTAATAGAGGTTCCACTAGAAGGATGGATTGTAGGCTTCTTAAAGCCCTTCTATAAGCTATTAATGGAAGTTTGTCTTCAATATTTCCACATGTCATGCTCTATTACACATGAAAAATAATAAAATACTGACAGACGTATTAAACTTGTGGGAATGCTTAAAAAGAAGGAAGTAGAAGAGGTAACACTTACCAACAGTAGCGATTAACCCTATCTTTCTGAGAATGATAGGATTACTTGTGACTTCATCATTATTCACAACATACCCATCTCGAATGAATTTTTCAAACTTTTCCTCGCTAACTTCTAACGCCAAGGAGGGCGGTGGGCACTCTCAAACATTAGGATTGATCATACCCTATTTAGATAAATTCCATTCAGAGGCACTAAGGATATAGAAGTATTATGACTTTTATTTCTTTATAGAGGGTTGAGACTCTTTCATAAAGGTTTTTAATCCTCATTTTGTTGGAGTAAAAACCTAGGGTTTAGGGGTGGCTCAAAAATTTAATGAAAAATCTAAAAAACATCCATAGTTGGCGCAACTTCCAATAAAAAACATCGGTATATGAAGCCTACTACCATCCATTGGGCATTAGGAACAAGTTAGGCAAGGCTAGACCAGCAAACCTTAAGGAATTTCCTTAAAATGGATATAATGGAAATGGATGCTGACATATAGAGCCTCGGTATGAAAGGATGTGCAAATGTTCGATGGATTTTTAACTCTATCAAAAGGAGAAGGTGAATCAAAGTAAAAGAAGAAGGGATATAGTATTTTGAGATAAAATGCTCAAGTTGAGTGTCGATAATATTGTTGGGAAGGAAAGTGTTTGAGTTGAGTGAAGAAGATTCGGCCATAATGATAGGTAAGGAAGAAAGAAAAAAGGGAAAAAAGGTCGAGAGATTTGTGGCCAACGGGATTGTTGAAGATGAAAAAAATAAAAGAGAAACTGAAAGTGTTGCAAATTTTGGTGACGACTCAAAACGGAAGGAGATTTATAATTAGTGATATTTTTTAGGAAAATATCCCTTAATAGACTAGGGGATTTACTAGAATGGTCATAAAATATTGGTAGTTGGAATGGCAATAAAGTGAACTTCGCAAGCATATCTAATAGCTTGTACTGTTATACACATGACTAACATAACTCTAGGATAAGTCATGATGATATCTATGGATAAATACTATGTTAGTGTGTCCAATATCCTAACAAAGAGTGGAAAAAAAATGTAAGGGATGAAGGTTTGAAGATGTAAATTAAGAATAAAAGGAAACTAGAGAATGGCAATTGTAAAGAGTGAAGAAGACGAGAAAAAATGTGAAAAGGAATATGTGTATATATAGTGATACAGGTTGAGTGAATTTACCTCATTTTTAATTGGGAAGATGAAGAATTTTCACTCATTACTGACATATATCCTCAATAATATCATTTGGGAAAAGACCATATGTCCAATCTAGCCTCAATTATATCCAATCCAACTTTGATTCTTGCTCAATCTCTACCTTTTCATATGTAAAATAATAGTGTAATGAATGATTTACAATAACCTAGTAAGTTAATCTCTTTTATAATAGTTATTGATTAAATCATGTAGCCCTTATTAACAAAGCTTTTCCACAATTTAGACACATGTTGTGGGAAAGGAAAATGAAGCTTTTTGAACAAATTTCATTTTAGGTGCCATTTTGGATATTACAAAAGCTCATATTTTGACTTTGACACTAACTAATGAAATTTGTGTATTTTTATTTTTTCTCTCAATAGGACTTGTCGACACACTTTGCAAATGGAATTTGATTCTCCAACATTCGCAATGCATATGAGCAATATTCGATGGTCTTTATTACTATTATACTTTTAATTTACTAAAGGATAATTTCTAAATATATGTATGAATGTGTTTTACTATTTGTTATCCGATGATCATTTTATTATTATACCTTTATGTGGTCAATGATAATCCTATGTAATTTCATTTATAGTCGGATGATAATTATAGTCGACTAGTGATTATTTTATGATTTTGAGTTGTAAGTTAATCTTTTCACTTGTAAGTAGCTGACGATCATCTATTATTGTATTTGTAAATAACTTACGAATATATAATTTTTTGTAAAATATCAATGTGGGTTGCTAGTAAGTCACTAAAGTTCAACTAATCTACTTTGAGAGAGCAAATAGTTGGTTCGTGTTTGGCTGACAACAAACCATTAAAGTCTAGCTTACCTTTCTAAGAGAATAATTTGTGTGATAGGTGAAATTTTGAAGGAAATAATGATATAGATATTTCTTAATACAAAACTTTTTAGACTAAAGAGTGTCAACCCAATGAAAGAAGGATAACCCAAAGATCTCTAAACATGCTCGTCCCTTAATATGGTATTATAATATTATATAGGTTGATCCATTTTTCTACCTAAAGACAGTTGGTTGTTCTCAACTGCATAATATTTTCCCATTCCCCTCCTCCCCTATCTTACCTCTATATATATGTAGTCTTGTACTCATTTTGAGGGATCCAAAATCATTAAAACAACATCTCACTTTTACTCTATCCTCTCTCCTCTAAGATTTCCTCTAGGAACTCCTTTATTACTTAATATCTTAGTTCACTTCCTTCTGAACCCCTCAGTTCATAAAACACATGCAACACTAATCTTATCATGTGGTTTTACTAGAAGATATCATGCACCAATTTCAGGTTTTCATGAGGTTAACTTGAGTTATAGATTTTATATTGAATAGTTAACTCAAGAAAATCACATGAAGGTTTTTTTAAGGAGAGAAGTAAAGATTGTGAAAGCATTGTGTTGAAGTGAAAAAAAGAATAGGTATTCATGAGTGATCGTTCAAAGTGAACTTGTTTTTAACCAAAGAACTAATTTTATAGTGTTGTGTTGCCGCTACTAAGCTTCTTCATAAGTTTCTTATTGTCAATCTTAGTTGATTTATAATATTACTAATCATGGAGTAGATATCATCTTGGAAAATTTAATAATTTCAACTTTTTTGTGCAGCACCTCAGTTAAGCTGGGTTTGGAACCTGGAGTTAGGTGTGTGTTAGGAATCTGAAGTAGGGTTGTGTGAGTTTGAAAGTTCAAACACATTGCACTATCTTTGTTCAAATTTTTGTGAGAAATAAAAAGGATAGAAATAGGATTGTGGATTTATGCTACTTAAGAGAGGAGTACCTCTTAAGTAGAGGAACTACATAGTATTGTGTGTTGAATTATTTACTCCATTATCTTCATAAGAAACCATATATGGAACATTACATGGAACCCAATCAAACAAATTCAAAATAATGGATTTCTACAGACAAATTATCACTTAACTAATTTCAATAAATTCATAGATTGAGTTTAATATATCTAAACATGGAGTTTAAATTTGTATGTCTAATTTTATTTTTTTTTAATTTTGATATTAACAATAATCAATTCAACCCTTTATTTAGTATTTTAGTGATAAATAGGTTTCACTAAATCTTACACGTATCATACTTGTGATACACCATATAAAAGCTCATTATAAATGTCTTAAATTATGTGTCTATTATGTATTAAATGTTTTGGTTTTGGTGAGAATTGGACATTGCTTGAAAAAGGGGTTCCCTAATGAATTAATTGATTAGTTAGAGAAAAAACTAGTTGTCTAGTACATGCCAAGACCTCAATTATTAGCTTAGAGTAATTGTTTAAATGATCAAACCAGACAACTTATTTTTTCAAACTAGTCAATTGGTTCATTTGGAAACCCAATATGTGCCTATGTTTTTAGATCATTCGTGAAACCCTTTCTTGTTAAACCATTTGGTCATTATATTTTTATGCTAATGAGCATGATTATGGGTTACTATGCTAATTTCTTCAAACATTTTGGATCATATTATATTTGAATTATAAAATCTTACAAAAAAGGTACTCTAGCTACCTTTGGCACTGTTGGGCCCTTTTATTTTCCTTTCATCTCTTCCCTAGCTCAATTAGAAATTATGGCTCATAGAGATCTTGTTCCTCTTGCTTTTCTTTAATCTCCTCTCCTTTGACATTTTTAGGCTTGTTATCCCTAACATACACCATAGATTCTTTACCCTTCACTCAATTATTTGATCCAAGTTTTATTTTCTCATCCCTCCCCTAATTTTTACCAAAAAGGGGTAGAAAGGGTAATAAAGTATCATATCATTATTTCTATCATGTCCCTTCTCTCTCTTGATCTCATTTCTCTCATTTTTCCATTAAATTTCACTAAGTGTTGAGTTTTTTCTTCCACTTTCCTTGCTTCTCTACTGTCAAGCTCCATCACTGCCATTTTTCCTTCATTTTAGACCTTTTTTACATCATTTTTACTCTTATAATCCATTTTCTAGTTTCTTCTTGTTTTCCTTAAGCAAGAACAAGTTAGATTTAGGAGAAGGTTTATTTCTTAGGTGAAATTACTCCTTTTTGCAATCTAAGTTTGTAAGGAGGTTAGAATTTGTTTTAGCTAATATTTCCCTTCTATTTTATTAGATTTTGTAACCTTCAATGAGGTTTTAAATTGTTTCTTTTTCTATTTTTTAAAGGTACTCAAGATTCTTAAGTTTCATAATTTTGAATTCTAGGTTGATTCTTTCTTCTGCTTGTGTTTTTACTTTTCTTGAGGTAAGACAAGTCTTACTCTATAATATAGTTGTAATCATGTTATGCATTGATTTTTTTTATACGTATGTAAGTTAGTGGATATATTATATGTATAGTATCAAGTATTGTGTGTTAAAAGCACGGTATAAAAGCAAGAATGCCATTTTTTGTTACCAACATATATGGAACTATATGTATATATTGTGTAACATTTATGTTGTGTTATAGTGCATGGCATGGAGAATTAGTTCCTTTATTTCATTTTAAGAGAATAAAAGTGTGTTTTAGGCATTTATGAGTTTAGTTGAAATGGAATGATAGTGTGTTGATTTAGGATGATGAATTTGATATGTGTGTTTTGAATCTTGTATAATTATGTTTTAAGCTTTATTGATAGTAGGAATTCATGTTAGAAGTATTTGGAATAATTTGGAATTCATTTCGATTGGTTCGTACGAGCTAAGGGATAAATGAGTCAATCAATTGGTCCTACCACTCAAATGGTTTTCCCAAACTAGTTGACTAGTTTGTCTGTTTCATTATATTTTCTTATTGTATTTGTTCTAAGATAAGATAAACAGTTTGTGGAAGAAATCAACTAGTACACTTTAACACTTTGGTATATTTTTGGTTTGTTAACCTAGAGCTTTGACATATGGTTTGTGTAGTACCCCCAACTTTTTAGAAAGTGTTGAATGAGAAATTAACCTAATTTTGGGTGTTTGATTTTAATTTGATATTATGATTTGGTTTGAGACAAAGTTGGATTTGAAATGAGGTTGAAAAATTAAATTTTATGAGTTTTTAGACAAAACAATTGACTGATTCGTCATTTTGGCAAAATCGTTATACTTGAAAAAATCAATAGACTAGTTGGGGAATTGATCAAATGGTTTGTGGAACAGTTGACTGCTAGGCCAAACCGGTCGACTAATTTGTCAAGTTGGGCATATTTTCAAAACTCAATGTTTTGGAAAAATTTTATTATACTGAAATGGAACTTTATTAACCCATGGCAAACTATACCTAAGAAATTATTATCCTTTTTCATGATGTAATTAGCCCAAAAATACTAACTCAAAAATGGAACCTTTTCTTCTTATACATCTCTCATCTACACCTTTCTAAGATCGTTACTTCGATCTCAAACTCAATTCTGCTTAGCTGGAAGATTCCTTCCATGATCCCTCTTGTGAATTGTATTTTTGGACCAATTGACCTACACTTCGGCAAAATCACCATTTGAGCTCTAGAGGATAGCTTAGCATATCTTAGATAAAATCGGTCCATTTAACTCGAATTCAAACAGTAAGAATTAGGGTTTTCAATTTTTTCATGGCCACACTATGATTCGTATTGATTTGTTGGCTATAAATAACCTTAATCACCTCTTTTGTTCACCTTCCTTTCATCCACCAAAAATACCTAACTCTCTTTAGTATTCAAATTCTCCCTCTACACTTTGACCCTTATAGATGAATTCATTCACTCTTCAAATCCTTTCTCTAGCTCCCTATTATTTTATTCATTGAGCAATAAAGATTTAGATTTGGGGAAAAGGTTGATTAGTTCAATTGATTATCCTCAATTTTTCCTTTGGCTTTGGCATGTTCATTCTTTCCTTCTATTTCAAGTTTGAATCTATAAAAGTTATGCATGAATTTCTAAGTTAAAACTTGTTGTTTTTAAGGTTTGGAAAGTTGAGGATTTCAGAGGTTGAGATTTATTATTTAAGGAAATTTTTTCCTGCATCAAGTGATTCTTGCTTCTAAAATGGGTTAAGAGTAATATTGCAGAATATGGAACTCTTTAAGTTGATAACACATGTTGGCATGAATTTACATAGCTTGTAGAAGTGATTTAAATGGTTAGATTGTGCATTTTGAGTGAAAAGCATGAACCTTGAGAAAAAATGGGTTGTGATGATTTATATTGAGATGTGCAATTTAAATAAGCTAAAAATGTGTTATGCAATGTTAAAACATGTTCCAATGTAGTATAATGAAGGCTTATAAGTATGATGTGCATGAAAATGATTTTTTGGTGATATTATGGGGCAAAATGATTGACGTGTTAGGTCAAACCAATTGACTAGTTCCTAGAACAGCCAATTAGTTGACCCAACCCATCAAATGGTAAGCTTACAAAGACCTTGTTCTTTCTCTCTACTTAAATCCATCGATCGGTCAGGTAGAACTAATCGACTAGTCTATGAACATTCAACTGGTTTGTCTAAACCAATTGACCAATTTGAGGAAAAGTAGGGTTTGGTCGAATCAAACCGATCAACTATTTGGGCCAAACCGATCAACTAGTTTGGCTAGTTTGTATGATTTGGTTCCTTTCAATTTGGTTATACTTTAAGGCTATGCATAAATTGTCCTGTGATTATTAAAGGGATAAAATACAAATTTTATGATGGGTTAATGACCTAATGAATGGATTAAATGGATCATGATTTATAACATACTCAACAAGTATTGTAATGACTAATTGGTGTAACACTTATGAAATGTGATGGTATTTAAGAATAGAGTAATGAAGCAAAGCATGTACTTGAATAAAATAACATGATGGGAATAAATAACATTGGATAAATATAAATGGAATTGCCACACATGGTTGGAAAATGAAAAGGATTAATATGGAAGAAACATATGAATGCCTTGCTTGCTAGTTGTATGGGCCTTGTGTGATCACTTAACCTCATGAATAATGCACTAATAACATAAAGAAAAAGACAATCAAGTTGTATATGGGTGTGGGTTACCTAATCCTTAATTAGCTACTAGGGGTTAGTCTACCTTCAGGCATTTATTGGTGCATTCAGGCTTTGCCTTTGGGAGGGATCCTAGAGACATCGATGCCTTACCTACTCTAGACAATGATGATGTACTAGAGGGTATCAATAGTAAAGGGTTTGGTTACATTAGTGGTTGGTTTCGGCCCCATTTTGGTGATTGGATTTGGCTTGTACTTATGTCCACTTTGATGATTGGTTCTAACCTAGACATTATGTCCCTTGTTTTGGATAGACTACCATGGTATGTGAGACTATAGGGTGGTGCACAGTCCATCACTCAAAGATAAAATTTTAGATGATCAATAAGTTAATGATGAGTAATTAGATAATGATGGGAACAATGATTTGGATGATAAAAGGGGTAAAAGTTAGCATGTACATTTGGATAACAGCCTAAATGAACAACTAGTAAATAATTAGCAGGATTGACTGGATGTTGACCTATATCAGTATATGGATAAGGAAATGGTATAATCTAATCTATTGAGCAAGTTGGAAAATAAACCCTAGTGGTCATCTGAATCAATCTACCTAGTATTTGTGTGATTATCTATGTTATTATAATATGAAGATAAGTATGATACATTTTGTGTTGCTTGAGTTATGTATGATAGTATATTCTGATGTATCACTACCTTTACATATATGGCATTAGTATAACGCATAATAAATATGATATCCATGTTATGATAGAATATTGCATACTTGTGATTTCGTTGAGGATGCCACTTGTCTTACTCAGTACGTAGCATACTAATGTGGCCATTTGCTAGGTTACCTACTTATTCCCACGAGCAGATGGCCATGTGGAGATTTTTGGGGATAGCCAATAGTGGGCCTACCTCAACTTGGGTTTGGGCCTTGAGATCGTGGAAATCTGGAGGATTTTGTGCGGTCTATGATGGACCTTGGTTTTGGAGTCATGCTCTAATATCATTTTAATATAGCCATGGATTCTTAACTTATCTGCCTTCCTGTATTTGACTTAGTCGAGGACTGTTGAGTTCCTTATATGTAAAAAAATCTTTTAAATATTTATTTAATTTAAGTTGCACACTCTATTTTAAATTGGATTTTTTTTGTTTAGTCTTGTATCTAATATGGGATAGGCTACACACATCTACCATATGTTAGGTATGATGGTAACACCCAATTTTTTCTAAGAATGTATAGTATTTTCCACTCAGCATTGTTTTAAATGAAATGTTTTAGTAGTAAAAAATTGGAGTGTTACAGGTTGGTATTAGAGTGTTTTCCTAATAATGCATTGCTTTCAAAAATAATTAAGTTGATACCTCATATTTTTATCATAGCATTTTCTTAAAAACGTGGCATTTTCAATTATTTTTAAGCTAATACTTTGAAATATTTTCCCATTTGATTTTTTCAACAAGTTTAAGTATTTCTAAACCCATAACGTTCGTGAGTTGAGAATGTGTAGCAGAGAACATCAATGATAACTTGTTATGAGATTGTTGATACTCGGTAGATTGATTTTCTTCCCTAATTACTTCTAGTCTTTAGGAATCGACGACTGCTAACCGCCACTACGAGCGCATTGAGGCATTCATAGAGATTGTCGAAGCCTACATGGAGGGCCAGATCCGAGCACCACTACCACCACCGGTGCTAGTAGCTGCACTAGTTTTGAAGGATTGGCTCAGGAGGGTTGGGCATCATCATCCACCAATCTTCAAGGGCCACAAGGTACCTGACATCATGGAGAGATGGTTCTAGGATATGAAGAAGACCTTCACCACATGTGGTTGCCCTGCAGATAGAAGGTTTAACGTGGTGGTGTACTATTTGAGAGGAAGGGTAGACGCATTATGGAGGAGCTTCTAAGGTAGGAGTGGAGGAACTTAAAAAAGAAGGAAAGAATGAACATGTCACACCCAAAGAAAAAATAGAGGATAATCAGCTGAACCACTCAACCTTTTTCCCAAATCTAACTCTCTCTTACTTAATGAATAAAACAATAGGGAGTTAGAGAAAGGATCATAAGAGTGAAATGAATTCGACTGTAAGGGTCAAAGTCTAGGGGAGAAGGTGAATACTAGAGAGTTAGGTATTTTCGGTGGCTGAAAGAAAGGTGAACAAAAGGAGCTATTAGGGCTATTTATAACCAACCAATCAAGAAGAATCATACTGTGGTTAAGAACAAATCAAAAACCTTAAATCTTACTGTTTGAATTCAAGTTAAACAAATGGATTTTTCCCATGATATGCACACCTAACCTCTAGACCTCAAATGGTGATTTTGGGGAAGTGCATTCCAATTGGTTCAGAAATGCAATTCACAAGAGGGGTAATGGAAGGTCAGCATGGAAGGAATCTTCCAGTTAAGCAGAATCAAGTATGAGATCAAAGGAACGATCTTAGAAAGGTGCAAAGGAGAGATGTGTAAGAAGACAAGGCTGAAGTTATCTCCCCCTCCCCAATAGTCACAATCGACGCTCTAGATATTTCTAAGGTAGTATTTTTTGGCTAATTGCATCATGAAAAAGGCTCAGAATTTCTTAGGAATAGTTCGGCATAGTTTAACAAAGTTCCATTTCAGCATAAGAATTTTTCTAAAAATTTGAGTATTGAAAATATTCCCAGCTTGATATACCAGTCGATTTGTTTAGTTAAGTAAAACCATTTTGCCAAAATGATGTACCCATCAATCGGTTTACCTGAAAAACTCAATTTAATTTTCCAAACTCATTCCAAATCCAAGTTTTTCCCAAACCAAATCATAATACAAAATCAAAATTAAACACACAAAATTGGCATAATTTTTCATTCAAAACTTTCCAAAGAGGTGGGGTATTGCGGCACTACCCCCTTAGATAGGTTTCATCCTTGAAGTCTATAGACATTCCAATCACCCTACTTATCACACAATAAGATACACATCAAATTCACATTCAAGGAAAAAGGTCACTACACCTTTAAAAAAAGGATTACACTAAGGTAACATGCTAAGAAAATAACTCTAGGTACTTGGCTCAAATTTCCTCCTCAGCCTCCCAATTTGCCTCCTCGGTACCATGCCATAACCAAAGAACCTTTACCAATTGGACAATTTTTTTACGCAATTCTCTCATCTTTGTATCTAGGATGCTCACCTGTCACTCTTCACAAGTAAAAGATTCATCAAGCTCTAGTGATTCTGATCAGATAATGTGTGAAACATCCGCTATATACTTCCTTAGCTGAGATATGTGAAAGACATTATGCACACGTAACAATTCCATTGGTAGAGCTAATTGAGAGAAAACTTACCAACATAATCCAAAATCTCATATAGTCCAATGTACCTTGGACTGAGCTTACCCTTCCTACCAAACCTCATGACTCCTTTGGTGGGAGAGGCCCTCAAAAGGACTCTATCTCCCACCTTGTAACCATCGATTTGTTGTCCAAGATATGCATAGCTCTTCTACTGGTCCTAGGCTGCTCTCATTCGGTTCTAAATCAATTGGATGTGCCTCGTCGTCTCCTCAATCATTTCAGGTCCTAACACAAGTGTCTTGCTAATGTCATTCCAACAAGAATGACTATGACATTTCCTCCCATACAAGGCTTTAAAAGGTGCCATCTTGATGCTAGAATGGTAAATATTATTGTATGAGAACATAATAAAGTCCAGACGATCTTCCCAACTACCCCCAAAGTCTAACACACATGCTTGAAGCATGTCTTCCAAAGGCTTAATAGTCTTCTTTGTCTGACCATTTGTATCTTGGTGAAAAGTAGTGCTCATATTTAGTTGAGTACCAAAAGCAGCTTGCAACATTTTCCAAAAATGCAATAAGAACCTAGAGTCTCAATCTGACAAGATATCCTTAGGGACTCCATGTAGTCTCACCACGTGCTTTCTATAAGCATTGACTTGCTGCTCCATATTCCATGTTGCCTTCAATGGAATGAACATGACTAACTTGGTAAAATTATCTACAACAAACCAGATAGAATTAAATCCACTATAGGCCCTTGGAATACCAACTATGAATTCCATAGATATGTTGTCCCACTTCCACTCGGGAACTTCAAGTGGTTGCACTAACCCTACTAATCTCTTATGCTTGATATTAACCTCTAACATGTCAAACATTGAGTAACAAATTATACCACTTCCTTCTTCATATGAGGCCACCAATATAACTTATTCAAATCCTTATGCACCTTATCCCCACAAGGGTGGATAGAATAAAGGGTACAATATCCTTACTCAAGGATCCTTCTCTTAAGCTTAACACATCTTTATGGTACACACCACCTACCATGGTAGAATCCTTCAACTTTTCCTATACAATACTAGTCCAAATCCTCTTGAGCTTAACATCACTAAGTTGATTAGCTTGGATCTCCTCAAAGATTAAGGGCATAATGGTGAGTGCAATCATTCTTACCTCTAGAATACCAATAGTGATCAGCTCGATCTCCAACCTTCTAATTTCTCGACATAGATGATCTGACAATATGATTGTCCCCAAGGAATACAACATCTTTTAGATAAGGGCATATGCTACCACATTGGCCTTACACTCATGGTAGGTTAATTCCAAGTCATAATCTTTGACGAACTCCAACCATCAGCATTGCCTCAGATTGAACTCCCATTATATGAAGATGTACTTGAGGCTTTTATGGTCAGTGTAAAACTTGCACTGAACTCCATAAACATAATAACTCTAAATCTTAAGGGAGACCATTACCACATAAAGCTCTAAGTCATGCATCAAGTAGTTCTATTCATACGGCTTCAGTTGTCGAGAGGCACACACTACTACTTTTTCATGTTGTATCAACATACAACACAAACCATGCTCGAAAGCATCACTATACACCTCAAAACCATCAAACCCACTTGGCAACATGAGCACTAGGGCTGAAGTCAAATGCCTCTTCAATTCCTTGAAGTCTTTACTAAACTTCTCATCCCACTAGAAATGCATAGCCTTATTTAATAGATGAGACAACAGTCATGCTATATTGGAGAAATTTACCACAAACCAATGGTAGTAATTGGCTAACCCTAGAAAATTACACACCTCCTTGATAGAAGTGGGTGTTGGCAATTCAAAAATAGTTTAAATCTTGGTAGGATCTATAATCACTCTATCCTTATAAATTACATGTCCAAGGAAAGCCACTTGGTCTAACCAGAACCCGTACTTTGACAGTTTGGCATATAACCAATGTGATATTAGCAATGCCTAAGTTTGCCTTAAATGCTGCTCATGCATCTTTAGGTCGCTAGAGTAGACAATGATATCGTCGATGAACACTAAAATGGACTAGTCCAAGAATGGATGAAATATTTGATTGATAAATGACATAAAGGTGACTGATGCATTAAGGAGTCCATAAGGCATTAATATGAACTCATAATGGATATACCTTGTCCAAAAAGCAATCTTAGGTATGTATTGTTCTGCTATCCTCATTCGATGGTAGCCTAACCAAAGATCAATCTTGGAGAACACCTTGGCACCCTTGAGTTGATCGAACAAGTCATCAATCCTTAGCAACAAATGATGGTTCTTTATCGTCACTTGGTTCAAGCCTCAGTAGTCGATGCACAACCTCAACCTCCCATCCTTCTTTCTCATAAAAAAAATACTCATGCTCCCCATGATGATATTCTTGGTTGGATGTAACCCTTATTTAATAACTCCTCCAACTGATCCTTGAGTTCTTTCATCTCTGTAGGTTCCAAATAATACAGGGCCTTAAATGCTGGCTCTATTCCTTGCAACATATCCACAGTGAACTCGACTTCTTGAATGGGTGGCATTTTTAGAATCTCCTTAAGGAATACATTAGGATACTCAGGGACCATTGTTATCTACTCCAATGGCGTCTCATTTTCTTTGGGGTCTCAAACACTGCACAAGTAGAACAGATACCCTTTATGAACAAGGTTGATCATCACAATTGCCGACATGATTCTTACAGAGGGATTAGGCTCGCACATCCGATACAAAATCCTAATACACTTTGGTCCTTGCAGAACCATGCATTCTTGTGGGAAATCGATCAACACTTGGTACATCCCCAACATATCCATCCCAATTATCATATTAAAATCACGTAATTCAAGTTCTATAAGATCCAACGAAAATTCCATTCCCCTAACTATAAAAGTCACTCATTTATAGAACCTAGAACATGTAATCTTATCCCCAATAGGTAACATAATATAAGTGGAAATAATACTAGAAGGAGATAAGGCATCCCTAGCTATAAATGTGGATGATACAAAGGAGTGTGACGCACTAGATTCCAATAACCTACATGATGGAAAAGTAGAGACAGTAAGCATATTGGTCACCACGCCAGCCTGACGCTCTACCTCTGTAATACCCCAAAATTTTACTTAACTTAACGCCATGTCATTAATGCCCTAATTTGATTCTAATCTCAAATAATCTTATTTTTAGCCTTAACTCAATCCCTTAACTCTATAACTTTTACTAAATCTGAAACCTTGACTCAGATAAATAGTAATTCATAAACCAAAATAAAAACCCTCTAAAATTTCTACTAATCCTAATTACTTATAGCTAATCCAAAATCACCCTAAACTAATCCCCCAAACCTTCTCTTTTTCCTTTACTTTCTCCTTTTCTTTTCTTTTTTTCTTCTCCTCCTTCTGCCAACCTTAAGCCACACACATTTAAACTTGTTGCAACTTATACCCCCCCTCACTTGCACCATCACCTTTCTCCTTCTTCTTCTCCTTCTTCCATCTTTGAATACTTGCACACCCTACCCCTCTTCTTCCTCCTATTCCCCTTATCCTTACACAACACACCTATATACAACCATCACCACTCTCATCCTTCCGCTACTACCCTACTCCTAACCATCCTCTACAACCATTATCATCATCATCACCTTGCAGCTACACCATCACCATCATCATCATCACATGACCCCTATTCTTTTTCTTCTTCCCTAATTCACACCACACATACACACATATATATATACACACTACACACTCTTCTTCCCTTCTCATTGGTTTGCCTCCATTCTGCCATTTTGTGTCCAAAACACTACCCAAGCACTCCCTATTCCTTCTCATTTCCTCCTTCTCTCTTTTTTTCTAATTCTTCCTCCTTTCCCTATTTTTTGCCAGCATGCCACCACTATACACCACCTCGGCCGCCACTTGCTGCCTATTAGTCAATGGACCGACCACTAAGGTCAACCCAACCTTCCGCAACACCATTGTCGGCCACCACTGCCTCTTTTCCCTTCTTATTTCCCTTGTTCGTCACACTTTTTTAGAGTGCACAGCCTGTGCATAGCCATGCAATACTAAGAATTTCCTATCACACCACCGTGTAACCTTTGCACCACCAAGCCATGCATCATAGTTTCTCTCATCATGGTGTTCACCGCTGCAGCATAGTCATGCAACTTTTGCACCACCTGGCCATGCATGATATTTTCTTTCGGCCTAGTGGTGCACAATCATGCAACCCTTACACTGTCTGGACATGCGTTACTTTTTCTCTCAACCAGGGTTAGATTACCTATTGCACAACCAAGCAACTTCCCATTTTTGGCTATTCACTCCTATTTTTACCCCCAAACCTTGTCCAAAAACCACCAAAAGTTTACCATATCTCCACCACACATCCACACATCTCAAGCTCCCATTTCACCACAATTATTTCTATTTTTATCCTCTTTAGTTTGATTTCTCCTTCAATTTAATTCTTTAAGCCTAACCATGAATTTTTTTTATTTTTCATAGATGGTCTTCCAGTAGCTTTAGAGGAGGAAGTCTAGGACTTGCGTGCTTAGAGTCTGGTGTTTTAGTTGGTAAGGATAATATTTGATGTTTAGGGTTTTTGATATTATTTTCTTGTATGGTTATATGTA
Organism: Tamarix austromongolica; assembly: GCA_039764185.1. Classification (NCBI taxonomy): domain Eukaryota; kingdom Viridiplantae; phylum Streptophyta; class Magnoliopsida; order Caryophyllales; family Tamaricaceae; genus Tamarix; species Tamarix austromongolica. Next base: position 42,809,230 of record CM077814.1, read on the forward strand.
TTTTTCATGATATTGTTTGTATAATATGTGTTGATCATGATATTTTGTGATGATTTGAATATTATATTTAAAGAAATAATGAATGAGTGAGAGGTATCATTATGTTATGGTTTTTTTTTGTGATAGTGTCATATTGTGGAAATATATCTTATTGTATAAAATAAGGGCTTAAAGATATTATGTTGTTCAAAGAAAATAAGAATGGGTAAAAGGTACCATTATTATTTTGTTATGATAATGCCATATTTGTGGAAATATATCTTATGGTAAGAAATATGAGCTTAAGGATTCTATGTTATTGAAAGAAAGTAAGAAGGGATAAGAGATACCATTATTATTTTGTTGAGATAATGTCATACTTGTGGAAATATATTTAATGGCATGAAATATGGGTTAAATGAGTTTTGATAAATGGATTTAAGAATTCTCATGAGGTATGATGATAAATGGTGGACTTGGAAAATAATATGTGTGGAAGTTACAAGATTTTATAAAATAAAGATTATTATTTGTGCTTAAGGGTAATATGCTCATTATGGGATAATAAGGAAATTTTGGTATTTTATGTGTTTGGTGGATTAAGATAAGTTAATAATAGCATGAGGAACTCCTGGAAGTATTGTTATTGATTGGGGTCCTTAAATGATTTAATGGATAATTTGGAGCAAACTATCTTATAATGATAATACCATTATTCCATGTATAAGATCTAGAGGTTATATGAATTTCTGAACACGTTGTTAATGTTTGACCTTATGAGGTTATCTATCAAAATTGGTAATCGCGTAAATCTTATGGGAGGTGTTATGGAAAATCTGTGGAATTTGGGTTTAGAATATTTTTTTGAGTAATATATCGGGGTGAGATTATTAATGTATGTGTATGGGAATTAGATTGTGCATTTTGGGTCTGATAATAATGATGGGATTTTGAGATGAAATAATATAAGTTGTGTGGAATAATCAAGATGGGAGAATGAATACTAAAGGGTGTGTAATTAGGGTTTGAAAGGACTTAAGAAATTTGACCTATGCTATATGTATATCTATTTTAATGTGTTTTATGCTTGAGAATCAATCTTGAATAAGATAATAATCACTTAAAGTGAAAAAGCATGTGAGTAGGGCCAAGATGATCTATTTTTCTATATATATATATATATATATATATATATATATATATATATATATGTATGTATGTATGTATGTATGTATGTATGTATGTATGTATGTATGTATTCCAGTACCATTGGGAAGACTAGTGGCTTGGGAGCATTTTGTCCCAAGATGATGTTTTTAATCTAAATTCCATTGGAAAGAATAGTGGCTTGGGAGCATTTTGCCCAGAAAAGTTGTTGAAGTCCATTCCACCAGATAAATAATAGTATGGGTGAAATGCCCCAAAAATTCTAAATTTATTATTTATCATTAAATATGATTTTATTATGAAAATTAATTATTTTTATTAAAATAAAAGGGAATTAATTAGGTCCATTTAAGAAGAAAATAATAAATAATTTGTATTAGAAAAGTTTTGGTATTTTAGCTAATTAAAGATTTTATTTTGGAAATTAATAAAATAAATTATTTTATTTAAAGTAAGAAAGATAAAATAATTTCAAATTAATATTAATTTTATAAATAATTTAATTGAAGAAAATTAGAGTGATTTGCTATATAAAATAGAATTTATGGAAAATCTTTTAAAAATCCTAATTTAGCCTAAAAAGAAATTTAAATATTATTATTTTTAAATATCCCAAATATTTTAATTAATATAAATACCCAACTTAATTATTTTTCTCTTTTCCTTTTTCCTTTTTCCTTTTCTTCTTCCTTTTTTCTTTCTTTTTCTTCCTTTTCTTCCTTTTCTTTTTCCTCTCCTTTTCCCCCAATTAGGCATGCCTTCCCACAGCCCAATCTTTCTTCTCCTTTCCTTCGGCCATCCTAGCCTGCTCAGCTGTCCCCCTTCTCCTTTCTGTCCCAGCACTGCGTTTTAATTGTTTTAACCATCGCAACGCATCGTTTGATTTAAGTACCTTAGCCCCCACGTCGAACTGCCCGATTTCCTTCCTTTTTCTTTCTTTTCTTTCTTCCCTGGACTGCCGGTCCAGCCCTTTCTTCCTCCTTTCTTCTTCCCCAGCCCTTTGCACTGTCCCTGTCGAGCACCTACAACCTCCGCCACCACCGAAAATTTCGCCGCCGGTTACGCCCATTTTGACCAGTGGTTTTCCTTCCTCTCTCTTCCCCTGACTCGTCGACCATTTTGAACCAATCCACTCCCCCATTCCTCACACGATCTCCCTCTCCCCTGGCCACTTGCAAACCATGACCGGGAGTGCGCCGGCTGTCCTCATCGGCCAGTGCCCACTTCTTCCTACCACTCCCCTATTTTCCCTTCAACCCTAACTTCCCCTTTAGTCTATAAATACCCCCAGATTGAGCCTTGTATTGATTTTTTTGGCCGTTTACTAGAATTCCCCAACATTACCACCATTGCCCCTTTAGACGGCATTTATGCCGCCTCCGGCCAACTTCGCCGCTCGTTCTGACCATCTGTGAACTCCTTGCACAACCCCCTAACTAATTGTGCCTTCCTCCTCCCTTGATTCTTCCTGCATGAGCCACCCCGGTTGTGCAAAGTTCTCTCCTCAACCAAACCATTTTCTGCCATGGTCACCCTTCGAACCACCATTAGCCACCTCCTCCGCCTCTTCCGCCGCTTCTTTTACCTCTCAAATTATTTTGCAGACCACCTTCTACCTTCCCCTACCCTTCTTTTCCTTTTCCTCCATCTCCTCCTCTCTTTCTCTCCTTCTTCTCCATTCGGCCACCGCCTCCGCCGTCGTGCGCCACCACCTCCATTATGTTCCTCTCCTCCTCGGCAACCTTAAACACCCCATCTCCCACCTCCATTCAGCCTCTCCTCTTCCCACCATTTAACTTTTACCTTTTTCTTTCCTTTTTTCGGCCACTGCCGCCGCCGCCGCCATCGTGCACCACTAACGGTGCCGCCTATCCCCGCTAACCTAAGGTTGAACCCTAGACCCTCTCGACCCTTTTCCCTATTTTTATAAGCCTTATATAATATTATTTCATTTATTCTAATATAAATCCTATTATTATTATTATTATTATTATTATTATTATTTCCATTTTTAATATGTATTATTGTTATTAATATTAATGTTTTTATTATTATTCTATTGAGGGTTGAAGCCCTATTGTAATTTTTAATTCGATTTTAGCACTATTACCCTTATTATTTCAATTATTACTATTATTAATATTAATATGTTATAAGTATAATTATTATTATTATGTCCTATTTTGAATTTCTATTATTCTTATTCCATTATTATTAATACAACAATTTTACCATTAGTGTTGTTAATAATGTTATTATTGTCATTGATGTTGTTGTTGTTGTTGTTGTTGTTGTTGTTGTTATTATATTATTATTATGGTCTTTATCATTATTATTATTATTATTATTATTATTATTATTATTATTATTATTTCATCACTATTATTATTACTAAATTTGGTTATTTATTTTACTAATATTATTATTAGTAGTAGTATTATTTTAGTAAAGGGGCCGAAGCCCTTATTTCACTTTGTTTTGAATAATGTCCTTGATATTATTATTGTTACTATTATTATGATTCTTATTTATATTATCATTGATATTATTTTTAGTATCTTTGCCATTATTATTTTCGTACCATTATTATTATTATTAGGGTAAAGTTTTCATCCTTATATTATCAACTTTTATAATATTTCTATTATTTTTATATCTTTAGCAAAGTTCGTAATTAGTTAAGGTTATTTTATTAATATATAATTATTTATTTAAAAATCTAGTCTTATAATAAGTTAGCGATTGATAGTATTTTTGATAGGAGGGAGTATAATTTTAGCTTTTCCTTCATAATAGGCAAAAGCAGTCAAAGCTCTAAGGAGGCATAGGAGCTTGCTCCAAGACTGATGTCATTTTAGGTAAGGGTGTTACTAAGGCCTTTTGCAGTTTTATGTGCATTATGTGCTTCGTATGCTATGTATTCTATGTTTATCATTATTAATTATTTCGTATGTGGTATGACATGGAGTTGAAGTACGTCTTTGTGTATTTACATGGTATGTGTACTATATATGATAAAATATTGTGGTATATGATGTGACCTTATAAGACATGTATGTGAGGACGTATAAAAGTGATATTGTGTGGGAAAAAGGTTGGAAATGGAAAATGGGAAGTAAGTTGACTAAAGGGAAAATGAGTTGACCTAAGTATTTTATTGATCTAAAGTGGAGGAATAAAATAAACAATTTAGGGTTTCGTGTAGAGGAATCTAATTTAGGGTTTCGTGTGGAAGAATCTGATTTATGGTTTTGTATGGGAGAATCCAATTTATGGTGTTATATGGGAGAATATAATTTATGGTTTTATATGGGAGAATCTAATTTATGGCTTTGTGTGGGAGAATATAATTTATGGTTCTATTTGGGAGAATCTAATTTATGGTTTTGTGTGGAAGAATATAATTTATGGTTTTATATGGGAGAATCTAATTTATGGTTTTGTTTGGGAGAATCTAATATATGGTTTTGTATGATTTATTTGGGAAAATTTAATCTATGGTTGTATAGTGGTATTAGGTTTTGTATGGTGTTATTAATGGTTGCATGGTGGTATTAATGGTTGAATGATGGTATTAATGGTTGTATAGTGGTATTAGGGTTTACATGGTGGTATTAGGGTTTGCATGGTGGTATTAGGGTATGCATGGTGGTATTAATGGTTGTATAGTGGTATTAGGGTTTGCATGGTGGAGTTAGGGTTTTGCATGGGAGTTAATGATTGCATGGGATTTAGGGTTTGTATGAAAAATTCGAGAGGTTGCATGGGATGTGTAAAGTTTGCATGGGAGTGAAAATTATGTATGAAAGGTTGATTTGAGATGTAAGGAAGGTACTAGAAGTGTTATTTGGGTATTTGAACATTTTAGATGAAAAATAATACATGGAGATTATATAAGGGTCCATAGGAGACCGAACTAGGGTCTGTGTGGATAATTAGGATTTGTTGTGGTTGCTTAGAATTTTTATATTAATTATCATGTGTGTTGGTGATTAAAGTGTAATTATGATTGTGGAATTTTATGATTTGTGATGTGTGAAGTGTAAAGGGAATGATTCATGCATGTCCAGGATGAAAGATTCTACATAAGATACTTAAAATTCTAATCATTTAAAGTGAAAGATTATTGAGTCAGGTCCAGCCGATCCACCGGTTAGGAATAGTGGTTAGGGTTTTTACCCTATAAGTGACCGATCCACCGGTGAAATATAGTGGTGTGGACTTTGTTCTACAAGTGATCGGCCCACCGGCAATAATAGTGGGGTGACTCGAGCTCAATAAACACAAATCAAAGTTTGCTAAGATACTTAAAAGATACTAATTACTTATAGTGGAACACCATGTGAGTAGGAACCAGCCAATCCACTGGTAAGGAATAGTGGTGTGGACTATTGTCCCACAAGTGATCGATCCACCGGCGAATAATAGTGGTGTGGACTTTGTTCCGCAAGTGACCGGCCCACCGGCAATAATAGTGGGGTGTTCCTGTACTTACATGGATTTGATAAAGAGCATGGTGTGAAATGATTTTGAATCAGAGATTAATTAAGTAATTAACCCGGACTATAAATGGGCCTTTATATATATACCTGAATGATTGATTGATATTATGATATCATGATGGCCTTTATGTTCTTTTATTCTTCTACATGGATTATGTGCTTATGTGTTGGCCTTAGTGCTCGGTAACCTTACTTAATACGTAGCATACTGATCACCCTTTTCATGGGTGTTGCTCACTCCCACGAGTAGTATGCCCTTCTGACTTTGTACAGGTGGGCGAGACATTAGTCGGGGCCGTGTGTTGAGCTTGTGGTTGGCTCAAAGTTTGAGAGTGTCGTGACTATATTCTCTCTTCTTGTTATTTTATCTTCTTTTGCTATTTCCTTTGTATCAAATTTACTTTTATGATTTATTACTCGATCGAGTATTTTAAATGAATATTTTATCGGCTGTAAGCCTATTTCTCTTTTGGAAATGAATTACAATTCTTTAGACGTACTTTGATTTTGTTTTACAACCATTTAATGCTTATTTGAAGTTTAGTTTGTCTTAATTTTATAATTGATTGTGAATCTTTCCTTAGCCTTAGCACTTGGTACTGAAATGGTCGGAGAGAACCGATTTGGTACTAAGTATGGCGGTAACATCCTCAGAATTCACAGGTTTTAATTTATATATTTCAAATTTGATTACTTCCACTTTTAAAAAAAAAAGTAGTGAACTTTGGGGTGTTACAAGGGGACCTACTCATCATGAAATGAAAATATATCATTATAACCTATAGAAAAGATACTAATGATTTAAAGTGGAAGAATATGTGAGTCAGGACCAAGGTGATCTATTTTTCTATATATATTCTCGTTCCACCGAGGAGAATAGTGGATTGGGAGTGTTTTTCCCCAAGAAGATGTTTTTAATCTCCGTTCCACAGGAAAAAACAGTGGCTCGGGCGTGTTGTCTATGAGATGGTGTTTCATATCGCTCCATCGGTTTAAGAATAGTGGGGTTCCTGCACTCAATGTATATAACAGAATGGAAATAGATTATACTTAATATAGGAATCTAGATCATTTTCTATCTTATGAGAAGTTTCATTTATTTAGTTATTCACTTATTATCTAATGTGAAAGCATATGTTATTTGTATCCCTATTTCAATAGTATTATTCCCTTACTCAGTACATAGTGTGCTGACCACCCATTTTATGGGTGATACTCATTCCCATGAACAAATTTGTTCCTTGTTTTGTAGGTGATTGTTGATTATTAGCTTGATGTGCTTGCCTTGGGTGAGCACTAAACAAATTGGTAAAGGGTATGGTTATCAGGATATATCTATCTCTCTTTGGACTCTTAGTCCTCTATTTGTACTATTTATTCCCTTCTCCCTATTTCGTATCATGTGTCGTGGTAGAATCAAGTGCTTACCACACTTGATTCCTAGGTATAATGTTACTTTTGCCTGGCACCCAACATAAACTGGGCATAGGGAGTGCCTCTCCTATGTTGGATGCAGCGTGACACCCCTATGTTTTATATTTTGGCTTTGGATATTAAATCTTTAAAACAAAAAACTTTAAGCTCCAAAATTTGGGAGTGTTACAACCTCCATCTGACTAATCACGTTTAGAAGCCCTCCCAAAGAAACACTCACAACACTAGCTAATATTTGCCCTTGTTGGAAAGGGCAAGGCCTCTAACCTCTGGGCTTACTAGATCGATTAACGATACTAGCTGGCAATGGAGGAACTCTTAGAGTCTGTGGCTTTAGATGTTGGATAGATTCAATACTTTAGATAGATCCTCTAGATTCTACCACCCCCAAATCATCATTCATAATCTCTGTGCCACCACCATGCCACATCCAAGGCATGTCACTTTTTTTTTCCTTTGTAGTATACTCCGAGTAATCTGTTCCACATCTCTTGTAATGGTAGTGTCTCTCCTCAACATGACCCCCAAACAAACCTCCAACTCAAGGTACTAACCTCATGCTCCTTCCGTATCTAAGCAAGAATCTTCCTCCAAAAAAGCCTTCTTTCCCTTGCTAGGATGCTGGAGACCTTCAAATGTCCTCTTATTCCCCAAATGAATACTTTGGGCTTAGATGAATCAATATGATTCCAAAGCTTTCTCGTATATCCCTACCATGTTTGGCAGAGTAACTCCTACCATGAGCTCTTCATATCTTATCCCCAGACCAATCTTGAAGTAGTGGACTTGCATCACCTCATTAACCTCCACTTTCAGAGGAAGCTAGACCAATTCCATGAATTGAGTGTAGTACTTCTCAATGGACATACCCCCTTGCCAAAGGGGCATAAATTTTTTTATGATGAATAAGTGAATGATAAGTAATTGGATAATGATGGGAGCAATGGTTTGGATGATAAAATGGGTAAAAGCTAGTATGTATACTTAGATAATAGCCTAAATGAACAACTAATTAATAATTGGAAAGATTGGTTGGATGTTGACCTATGTCAATATATGGATAAGGAAATGGTATAATCTAATTGATTGAGCAAGTTGGAAAACAAACTCTAGTAGTCATCTGAATCAATTTACCTAGTACATGTGTGATTATCTATGTTATTATAATATGAAAATAAGCATGATACATTCTATGTCGCTTAAGTTATGAATGATACTATATTTTGATGCATTACTACCTTTACATATATGGCATTAATATGACACATAATAAATATGATATCCATGTTATGATAGAATCTTTCATACTTATGATTCCGTTGAGAAGAAACTTGGCTTACTTAGTATATAGTGTACTGATATGCTTGTTTGCTCGGTCATCTGCTCATTTCCACAAGTAGAGGGTCATGTCCAGGTTGTTGTGGATGGTCAGTAGTGGGCCTACCTCACCTTGAGTTCGAGGCTTGAAAGTGTGGACATCTGGAGGATTTTATGCAGTCCGTGATAGACCATGGTTTTGGGGTCATGCCTTAATCTCATTTTAATATAGTCTTGTATTCTTAACTTATCTATCTTATTATATTTGACTTATTCGGGGACCGTCAAGGTATTTTTATATAAACAATCTTTTAAATATTTATGCAATTTAAGTTGCCCACTCTATTTTAAATTGGATGTTTTGAGCCTTGTATCTAATATAAGATAGGCGGAGGACATCTAGCCTATGTTAGGTATAGAGGTAACACCTCCTTTTACCTAAGAGTGTGTGGTATTTTCTACTTCCACATTTTTTTAACTAAATTTTTTAGTAGTGAAAAATGGGAGTGTTATAATTTGAGTTGAATCTTAGATGTATATTCATTATATTAGCCTTGAATAATCAAGGGTAATGAAAGTGAAACTTAAGTGATTTTGATGAGTATTTAGTTGTGTTAAGTGTTATCACTCTAAATGATAAAGTGGTTTATCAAATTTTATTCAAGTTTATCTTCTCCCACTCTCAAATTAGCTATTTGGAAGTTATTTGGGTAGGAGTCTTTGATAATTTTTTCCTTTAAACAATGCCTCTCCAACTCTTCTAGACTTATGATCTTTAAGAGAGTATTTATACTTAAGGACTAGGTCACCTAGGTGGATTTGGTGCAATGTGGCATATGTTGTCCATTACGAGGTGGATGTCAGAGTCCCTATACAAGCCCCTTGGTGTTGATGTCCGTTATGGGTAGAATTGGATGCTCATTTCATTTATCTCCTTATGCCTTGTGACTTATTTCTATTGTGATTGGACAGGATGTCCTAGTGTGCCCTTGGAATATTTTTTCATTATTGGTGGGATAAGATGTCTTATCTTACTTCGTAATCTACCATGATAAGTTCATGGTGCAAAGTTTTTGCAATCACTTAAATCTCTAAACAATTAGACTTATGTGGTAGTAATGATGGAGCATTTTATGGTGCTAATGTAAGGGATTCATATGTCTTTCTACATTATCATGCTATTATATGTACCTATGCCTGGATGTGATGTATGACTTATGCATGCTTTAGTTAATTAATTAATGTATGTTTCACACATGAGTACTATATGTTTCATGATCATACTACAATATGAACCTTACCATGCAATATTGTAGTCTTGTGTGGCAGTAATGATGGAGCATTTTATGGTGCTAATGTAAGGGATTCATATGTCTTTCTACATTATCATGCTATTATATGTACCTATGCCTGGATGTGATGTATGACTTATGCATGCTTTAGTTAATTAATTAATGTATGTTTCACACATAAGTACTATATGTTTCATGATCATACTACAATATGAACCTTACCATGCAATATTGTAGTCTTGTGTGGTAGAAATGATGGAGCATTTTATGGTGCTAATGTAAGGGATTCATATGTCTTTCTACATTATCATGCTATTATATGTACCTATGCCTAGATGTGATGTATGACTTATGCATGCTTTAGTTAATTATTAAATATATGTTTCACGCATAAGTTCTAAATGTATCATGATCATACTACAACATGAACATTACCATGCAATTTTATAGTCTTGGTCTTACTCAGTGCTCCCTATACTAACATGAATTTACACTTTGGTGATCTTAACTCTTATTTGGGTGAGGAGATGATATTGATGATGATATACAGGATTATGATGATTATCTTTCTATAAATGACAACTAGTAGGTTTTATGCGGGGGTTTTGACTAAGAGTTAGATTCTCCAAAGCCATGCTTCGGACCATGCTGGGGTTTCCTTTTATCTCTTGTTAGATATTTAAACTCTTAGTGTAACACCCTTAATTTACTACTTAAATTTTTTTTATAGAGTATTAATTATAAAAATAATAGGTGCTACTGTCACACTTAACATAAGTGTGGTTTCCTCACCTTTCTTATACCAAATGTTAAGGCTCAAAACCAGTTATATCTAAAATAAAGCGACGTAAATACAATAACATAGATAAAAGTTATAGATATATAGTCTCCATACAAACAAGAAAATAAAAATACAATAAAGAACATAAGAGTCCAAAGAAAAATTGATTACAATAAAAACTATCACCCAAAGGTATAACACCAGCTTGCCCTAACTCTTATACCCATAAGCCCATTTCGAGAATGTGACCTCTTCCTAAGGGATCCCCATATCTTTGCTACTATTATACACCTCAAACCACTCTATTCCCGTCACATGGTCATATGTAATTGTAGAATTAGTACAATTTTCTCTTACTAAGTAAATCAAAATGCCTCACAAGAGATAGAGTACTCACATTACATGATAATCCAAATCACAAAGCACATACTATAACAATATGCCATAATCATAGGATAAAATATACAACATCAAAGTCTCATTCTCATTAGCCAATCATAATTAATCTCTTCACATCATCTCAAAGTACACAATAGTCATATCTAAAATCCATGACCAAAATTAACTAATCAATTCAATTCCAAATACCAAGCTAGGCACTAAGGCGGCAACTAAACTAATGCATCAAACCAAGTAGCACACAGAGGCAACTACTAAACCACAACTATAATAATCCATTTTTATTCTTACACAATAGTTAATTTTATTTTCAATTACATGAGGGGATATAATTAACCTGAGGACACTAAGGTACACCCGGTCATACTGATATCCAAAGGTGATACAATACCCTTACTCTAGAACCCAAAGATAATGTGGTACACCTAGTTATACTGGCACACACAAGCAACACAATATCCACTAACCTCGGTCACCTAATCTTTAAGTACCGATACTTCCTATAGAATTGTAGGTCACCAACAGAGTAGACTAGAGCCTTATTGGAGAATAGAGGCATACTAGAGAACCAAACTCAAATGAGGGCTACAACTCTCATCTAGGGTATTTATTCCTAGAGAGAAACCATTCCCAAACTTGAGGTCTTCCACTTTAAGTATTAAGAAATTATGACATGGTTACCAATATCACACATTAAAAAACAATATAATTCCTATAGTTAACCATTTTTCCTTTATTTTCAATTAGTAGAGTAAACCCTAAGGTTATTGATCTATATCAAAGTCAAATCCAACACAAAGGTCAACTTATCACAAGTGTAAAGCCATCCTATATTTAATTATTCACGTTAGGTACATTAGGTCAAAAATGGATAGAATACCCTCAAAACCCTAACTTCATACCATAAATTATTATTATGAGAATTTATCATGAAAAGGATAATAGATAATAATTTACAATATTTTAGAATGTAGGTAAATTTCAAGGCTTAGTGATTGACTATATTTTCCATTTTGCATGCATTTTGCAATTTACATGTACAAACCCTAATCGTGCATTTTTAACATGTCATATACTCCATACAACACAAAATTACGTATTTATAGCATGATCCAACATTTAAGATGTTACTTCTCATCATGATGCATGTAATGAAGCATTTTTAACCCTAGAGCATGGTTATAGTAATTATCATGTTTTAACCATAATCATGTGTGCATATTATCCTGCTATATTTATATCAACCTTATCTACCACACAACGATAACCATGGAACACTTATCATGGTAATTACATCATTATCAGAGTGATCACAAACCTTAAAGAAAACTTAGACATGCATACATTACCATTCAACATAATACACATGCATATTGCTCATAATTAATGGTTAGTCAAATATACATACTAACTATGTATGATCATGTTGCCATGTTAGCATGCATTTCATAACACTTGAATAATATAAAATCCTATCATGATTATTTTTGGTAATTAATAATGAAATATCATTAAAACCAAAAGAGAATCAGTACATTCAAACTAGCTAGAAAATACAACTCAGGGGAATCAATCACAGTTATGCATGAGACTCCTACACCCCTTCCTCCCATTACACAAAAGCAAACTAATGAAAAATCTCCTAATAATTTCCTTCACCATATATCTTAGATGATGGGAGAGACCCTTGAACACAGAAGAATTCATGCAATGCCAAATACCATAAACCACAGCTCCAAAAATCACCTCCATACTCTCAGCCTTGTCATCCTTTCTCTTTGTAGCCTATATCATGTGTTGGACCTAGGTATCCCAAATTATATCCTAAAAATCCATCCCCATCTAATGAGAGATCATATTCCAAGTCCTTGAGGTAAATTCACATTGCACAAATAGGTGATCCATTGTTTCAGTAGTCCTAGCACAAATGCCACACTTAATGGGAATCTGTGAATTCCATTTGCTCAATCTGTCTCTAGTGGGAAGACTATTGTGGCAGGCAAGCTAAGTAATGAAAGAGTGGCAAGGCATACCAAAGTGATTCTAGATAAGGAAAGACAAATCCTTCCTACCCTCCCTGTATCTCAGCACATCATAGGCTTTGTGAATCATATATTTATCAGTACCACAATAGCCATTAATAATGTGATGTAACAAAGCAGGTCTAATCTTCATGATACTTTTGAACATCCAAGAATGATATGGACAAATGATAATAGTGGAGATGTCATTGTTATTGATATATATCTCATGAACCCATCTAATCCAAAGGCTCTCTTTTTTGTACACAATATGCCAAATCCATTTACCCAAGGCTACCTGGTTCTAGACCTTAAGATCTATCAAGCCGAGGCCACCCTCATTCATTAGAAGATGTATTGTCTTCTAGGCCACCAATTTTTTATGCCCTTCTATAGACCCAGACCAAAGAAAATTCCTACATATCTGCTTTATTTGAGAGAGGATTGTTGCAGGAAGAGAAAGGATCTGAGCCTAAAACCTTGTAATCCCTTGAAGGACAGATGAAAGTAGTTGGACTCTTCCTGCATAAATAAGGTATATGCATGACCAATTCCTTTCCTTAGCAAAAAGATTATCTATGAGAGCTTGGTAGTGATGGATCCCCATATAAGTTGTGTCTAGGGGAAGCCCTAAGTACTTAAAGGGAAGGACCCTTCAAGGTAGCCAAGAATGTTAAGCATATCCTCCTTCACCCTATCATAAAACCTAACACAGAAAAGAGAGCTCTTATTATGGTTGACAGTCAAACTAGAACAATTAGAAAAATGAGTAAGAGCCTCTTTAAGTTGCTTTGCAAATCCCACATCACCCTTACAAAAGAGAAGTGAGTCATCTGCAAAGCTCAAATCGATAAGCTTCAACTTTTTGCAACTAGGGTGTCCATGGAATTTAGGATGCTTCCACAATCCTCTCAATTTCCTGTGTAAATATTCCATGTAGATAATAAAGAGATAGGGGAAATAGGATCACCTCGTCTTAGCCCTCATCTACTCAAAAAAGGCTTGGTAAGAACACCATTAACATTGATAGAGATATTGACAGTAGAAATGCATTGAATAATCTTGTTAATAAAATTCCAGGAGAAATGCATAGCTTCTAACACCTGCTTGATGAAGCTCCATTCCACAAAATTATATGCCTTTTCAAGATCTACTTGAAGAAGGATTCTGGGAATGATATTTTTCCTTGTATAATGCTTCACAATTTTAGTTATCATAAGCACATTTTCATAGAGTATACGACCTTTTACAAATGCAGCCTGAGAAGGATCAATAATGGTAACCAACACCCCTTGCATCCTGTTAACAAGAACTTTATAAAAAAATTTATAAATGATATTACAATAGGCTATAGGCCTAAAGTCTTTCACCTTGTTTATACTAGGGATCTTAGGAATCAAGGTAATAGCAGTGTTATTTATCTGCTTTAAAAGTTGTCTAGTCTGCCAAAATTCTTGGACAGTAGCCACAACATCCCCACCAATGTATCCCATGTCTTCTTATAAAAGTAGGCATTAAACCCATCGGGACTTAGAGACTTACAATCCCTTATAGAAAAAATAGCCTTCTGAATTTTAACACTGGAAGGAGTAGTAATAAGGGATTCGGCAGACTTAAGAGGAAGTAAAGCGCCTTCATTGCACACATCTTAATCAATCCCCTATAGGGAAATAGCAGCAGTCCCCAGGAGATTTCTATAAAACATCACAATTTCCTCTTGAATTCATTATCACTAGTCAGAGCCTAGTTAGAATCATTAACTAGTTTATGGATTTTATTTCTTTTGTTCTTCAATTGAACATTAGCATAAAAGTATTTAGTATTCAGGTCCCCTAGCTGGACATATAGAATATGAGATTTCTGTCTGGAATATTGTTCCTTTTCTGATGCTCTTCTATACCATTCCTTTACAGCTTCCCTTTCTTTACTAATGAGCTCATTACTCAAAGGGTCAAGCATCGTGTGACCCTTGCATTCCTTCTAGGCAAGCCAAGCATGGTGTGCCTTAGTAGACATATACCCATTAAGCTTATTAAAATGTCTGAGTCTCTACTTAAGAAACTTAAGCTTGGACACGACCTTATAGGTGTGGCTACCATGAAATTGGGTACTCCAACATTCTCTAACAATCTGCATGAAATCATCTCTATTAGCCCAGAAGTTAATGAACTTGAAAGGTTTCACCCTAACCGGTTGTTTAATACAAAGATTCAATATGAGAGGATTATGATCTAAGGAGGGGTTATAAATATTGTCAACAAATCCCTCAGGATAAGTTTTCAGCCACAGATCATTCCCAAGAATTCTATCTAATTTGCAGAAAATTCTTTGATTAGGGTTTTTTTGGTTGCACTATGTGAAGGGGCTATCATTAAAGTGAATATCATCAAGGCCACATCCATGGAGGCATTTAACACAATCCTCCACATCCCCCATATCCACCTTTCCCTTTTGTTTCTCTTTAGACCTATAGACCACATTGAAATCACCAAGCACAAGCCATGGTGATTTAATCTGATGACCAATATTCCCTAGCTAATCCCAAAGGTGTTGTCTCTACCTACTTATGTTATAAGCACAAACCATAGTCATGTAGAATTCAAATTTAAGGGATTTATTAATTACAAAGCAGTGAATCCCCTAGTCCATGGCCTGAATTAGGGTAATGTGATTTACATGGTCATCCCAAAGAATCCACACACGACCATTCCTACGATAAGAATAATTATGTAACCAATTCTGCTGTAATCCAAGCTTAATTCTAATTCTCTCAGCATTATCCTGCTTGACCTGGGTTTCCACAAGACCTAAAATGTCAATATTCTGGCTAAACACAAAGTTCCTCACTTCCTTGTGTTTGAGGGTTTTATTTAACCCTCTAATATTCTAGGATGTGATATTCATAGAGCCCTTGATAAGGCCCTCAGTCCTTCCCCCCCCCCCCCATCGACATCACCAAAAACCAATTGTTCCATTAGTTCCCTATCAAATTGGACTGATATAGTAGGGGCTAACGGAGAGGAGTAAAGAGAGGATTCTCATGCTATCTCTTTGTCTTTTCCAACTACCAGGCCAGTTCTTTTGGTAACACTTGACATAGGGTCCTTTCTAGTAATCCCACCCTGTGGAGGAGTATGCATGTCATAAGGTCCTGTGATCAGCTCCACTACACCAGGGTCTGTAGGTACATTATCAAGCAAATCACTTTCTGTAGGAGAAGTGAATTTATTTTCCTCCTTCAAGACAGAATCCTTAGGGAGTACATTACAGACACCTTCAGAAATCAGCTGGTCCTTTTTGACCTAGGCTTGTTTGACAATCCTCGTATGGGGTTTTGACTTGCACAAGTTACTATCATGCTCCAGTTTATTACAATGAATATAGAAAAGGGGTTTCCATTCAAAAAAAACCTTTTGAGACCAAGTTTTCCCGTCGGGCATTAGGAGATCCATAGTTTCAAGCATAGGTTTGCTCACATTCACTTCCACCAACATTCTAGGATATGCAATCCTTTCCCTGGAAGCAGTAATGGAATCAATACAAATAGGCTTCCCTATAAGGCTACCAATTCTACTAAGTGAGTTCACAGCCCACAAATGAAGGGGAAGCCTTGGTAGAGTAACCCATACTGGCATAACATCCCAATTAGTTTTTGACATTTGAATATCACGACTCAATTTCCTTAGCATCATAGGCCTAACCCCAAATGTCTAGTAAGGTCTTACAAGAACCTTCTGCATATCTTCAAAGTTCTAGAATTGAAACAAAAAATAGCCAAAGTTATGGCTGATCACTTCAGGAGGTTTACCCAATGAGGGCCATTATTTTGAGACAAAGCGCTGCATTTGAGTATGTGAGGGAGTGGATCCTGCCACAAATCCAATCACAATGTTCTGCCAACAGTTTTCCTCCTCTTGAAAATCCCTCTTATTCAAATGAGCCTTCAAAACACCATCTATGATCACAAGAGGGATGTATCATAATGCAATCCCAGATTCAGGTAAACGATTCAAAAGATTGGTATCCCTCCAACTACGTTTAAGTCCGGAATCAACAATATCCATTGAACCAATTTTAGTGGGGCTATCCAAATCATCTTTCTGGTAATACAAATTATCCAAGATACGTATAGAACTCACACAATTAAAGTTTAATGCCTCAGAACATTCAGGCCCCTATTGATCATAGTAAGTAATGGAATTCGTATTAGGTTCTATAATACATTCAACAACATCTTTATTCTCCAACTCCTTATCCATGAATACCCTATTCTCCATTATCACATCTCGATCATTCTTAAACGAAGAACACACAGTGGGAGACGAATGTGTCAAGACAATTGGCTTCTATTTTACTTGTTGCTTCTTCCCCGTATTCGGAGCCGATGATCACAAAAGATGCCAAACACAATCAAGGAAGGGAGGTGCGTGCAGCGCGTTCTTTCCCTATACTTCTCCACATTTATTGATGTACAAATGTAATTTTTTTAATCCATGATACCTTAAGGATTACCTAAGAAAACAATCACCCAATAAAACATATATTAGCATCAAATACAACACAATACTAAAAAAAATAAAACAAACTTAGGAAAAAGGTTATAAAATAACTAAGGCAAAGGAAGACTATGCAAGGCAACCATGCAACACGAGATTAACAACATGAGAAACTCACACTACAAGGGCTTAGCAATGTGAGATTTCCATGGTACAAGAGGAAGGTAATGTGAAAAGGTAACATAAAAGGGGAGGAGCATCATGCCTATCTCATATAGCAAGAACAACGTGCATAAGTCACACAACTCAAGGGAACTCAATAGGCAAGGCTCACATTGGTAAAGTTTAGCTTTATGAATAGTTAGTGTAACTCAAAGCTAGCTACATCAATATGTCATGGGACAAGGACCATGGTTGTGTCACATACTCATGATAAAAGGGGGATAAATGTTCAAGTTTGATGCAACTAATGGAGGAGAAATGATAATGTTTAACTTAGTAATGAAAGGGAAAACATTGGTGGTTTATGTATCAAGGTATAGGTGCAACAAGTGGGTGTTTTGTGTGGGCTTTAGATGCAAAAAAAGGAAAATAAAAATGAGTTGCTCACACTACCAATGGAGGTGTAATATGAGTTTCCCACACGGCAAAAGGAGAGGTAACGTGAGGTTGTAACGCTCACCACAAAAAATTTTGATGATAATGGTGAAACAACAAAGGAGAAGGTTGGGGATATGTTGGAAGTGGAAGCTTGGGAGGATGGAAAAGAAGAACACAGACCAAGGGCTTTGCTTATAAGGGGATTTAATACATTAAATAAAGAGGAAGTATGCCTTATATGGGTAGCGGACACGAACATACGAGTAGAAAAGGATAAAGGGAACATGGGTAGTAAAGGTCAGGAGTGAATAGGAGAGGATAGCGTGAAGGAGAGAAAAAATTTTGTGGATAATAGAAGACAAAATTCCTATAGGATAGGGGTGTTATTTACGAATGGACTGGAAAAAAAGTCCGATTAGCATAATTAGGATTCATCAATAAAACAGATACGGGTTAAAAATAATAACCCAAATTCTATCAATTTTTAGCCTATATAACTTATCATAATAATAATAAAACATTTAGCACAAAATATCCTACAATATTTATCATAAATAATTACACATAACTACCTATCTCTAATTAGAGTTTTTGCAAATAGGGTATTACAATTAGAATCTTGTGTATCCCCATTCCTTTAGTCCTATTTGTATATATTATTATCATATCTACTTTTGCTACCTCACTACAGGTGTGTAATACCCCAAAATTCACTACTTTTTTTCTTTTTTGAAAGTGGAAAAAATTACAATATAAATATTTAAATTAAAACCGGTGAATTTTGGGGATGTTACCGCCACACTTAGTACCGGACCGGTTCTCTCTGACCATTCCAGTACCAAGTGCTAAAAAGATTATTTTCACACTTACCTAAGAGTTTATAAAATGCATTAAAAATATTATCATAGAAATCAGAGTGCGGAATCAAAATTCCTCATAGGGGATAATTTTACAATCGATAAAGGGTTTATTTGAAATACTCAAATCAAGATAATAATTCGTAAAAGGGTAGATACGATAAAAAAGTAATACCAAGGGAATAAGTTTCATAAAGATTAAATACGGCCACGACACTCTCAGACTCTGAGCCAACCACAAGCTCAACTCTCAACCCCATTGGATGTCTCACCCGCCTGCACAAAGTTAGAAAGGGCCTTCTGCTCGTGGGAATGAGTAGCATCCATGAAAAGGGTGATAAGTACGCTACGTACTGAGTAAGGTAACCGAGCACTAAGGCCCACAATTAAGCACATAAATCATGCAGAAGAATAGAAGAACACAATCATAAATGCATATGATCAACCAGGTAAAAGTACAAAGGCCCATGAATAACCAGAATTAATTACTTAATTAATCACTGATCAGAAGTTGATTCACACCATACTTTTTATCAAATCCACGCGAGTACGGGAACCCCACTATTATAGTCGGTGGATCGGAAAACACACAGGGCATATAGCTCCTAACCACTATTATAGCCGGTGGATCGGTCTCCAAGATACTATAGTATCTGGCCACTATTATTTGTCGATGGACCGGTTTGGCCCCTGCTCGCATAGTGTTCCACTGTAAGCACTTAGTGTCTTTCCCATTTCTTGGCAAAAATATGTTTGGTTTTGTTGAGCACGGAATCCCCCACTATTATAGCCGGTGGACTGAAAATGCACAAGTACAAAGCCTAACCACTATTATTATCAATGGATCGGTTACACATAGGACATCATGTCCTAACCACTATTATTCGTCGGTGGATCGGTCTAGGCCCGGCTCAACAATCTTTCACTTTACATGATTAATGTATTAAGTATCTTATTCAAAAGCTTTCACCATTGACATGCACGAATCATTCTCTTTATACTTCACACATCAAAAATCATAAAATTCCACCATCATAATTACACTTTAATTACCAAATACACATGATAGCATAAAAATTCTAAGCAACCACAACAAACCTTAATTGTCCACACAAACCCTAGTTTGGTCTCCTACGGACCCTCATATAACTTCACGTACTATTTTTCATCCAAAATGTTCAAACACCCAAATAACACTTACCTTACCTTCCTTATATCCCAAATCGACCATTCATATGTAAATTTCACTCCCATACAAACTTTACACATCCCATGCAACCTTTTGAACTTTTCATGCAAACCCTAAATCCCATGCAATCATTAACTCTCATGCAAAACCCTAACTCCACCATGCAACCCTAATACCACCACACAACCATTAATACCACCATGCAAACCCTAATACCACTATACAACCATTAATACCATCCTGCAACCATTAATACCACCATGCAACCATTAATACCACCATGCAAACCCTAATACCAATATACAACCATCAGTACCACCCTATAACCATTAATACCACCATACAACCATTAATACCATCATGCAAACCCTAATACCACCATGTGAACCCTAATACCACTATACAACCATTAATACCACCATGCAATCATTAATACCACCATGCAAACCCACCATACAACATTAGCTCCATGCAAAGCCCAACGCCATGCAAACCCTAATACCATGCATCCTACAACTCCATGCAAAACACTACACCATGCAACATTAACTCCATGCAAAGCCCAACGCCATGCAAATCCTAATACCATGCATCCCACAACTCCATGCAAAACCCTACACCATGTAACATTAACTCTATGCAAAGCCTAGTGCCATGCAAACCCTAATACCATGCATCCCACAACTCCATGCAAAACCCTAACACCATGTTGTTACACTCCCCATCTTTATTTTACAACCCTATCATGCATGTCTTAAGGCCACATCAGACCATAATAATAACACATTTATACACATAATTCTCATGCCACAATTTATCCACACCAACATTCTTCAATTCCATATCATGCTGCATTCATAACAATTATAAAATATACACATGAAATACATTATAATTCATATCACATGGCATGCATAGCATAAAATCACATATTACACATATAGCCTTAGCACCCCTTACCTAAAACGACATCGGTCTTGGAGCACGCTCCTATGCCTCCTTAGGGATTTGACTAGTTTCACCTATTATAAGGGAAAAGCTAAAATTAGACTCCCTCCTATCAAAAATACTATTAATCACTAACTTATTATAAGACTGAGTTTTTAAATAAATAATAATATATTAATAAAATAACATTAATTAATTACTAACTTTGCTAAAGACATAGAAATATTAGAAATATTATAAAAGTTGATAATATAAGATTGAAAACTTTACCCTAATAATAATAATAATAATGATGATACTAAAATAATAATGGCAAAGACAATAAAAATAATATCAATGATAATATAAATAAGAATAGTAATAATAGTAACAATAATAATAACAAGGACATTATTCAAAACAAAGTGAAATAAGGGCTTCGGCCCCTTTACTAAAATAATAATAATAATAATAATAATAATAATATTATTATTATTATTATTAATATTAATAATAACCGCTTAACGCTAATAATAATAATAGCAACACAAAGGGTAAAGTAGTTGTAATATTAATAATGGAATAATAATAACAGTAATTCAAAATAGTAATAATAATAATAATAATAATAATAACATATTAATATTAATAATAAAGATAATAATAATAAAATTGAATTAAAAATATAATAGGACTTTAGCTCTCAACAGAATAATAATAAAAACATTAATATTAACAATAATAATAATAATAATAATGCACATTAATTATGGAAATAATAATAATAATAGGATTTATATTAGAATAAATGAAATAAAATTTAAGGCTTGTAAAAATAGGGAAAAGGGTTGAGAGGGTCTATTCTTCAACCTTAAGCTAGTGGTGATGGGTGGTACCAGCGATGGTGCACTGCAGCGGCGGCGGTGGCCGGGAAAAGGGAAGAAAAAGGGAAAAGTTAAGGGCTGGGAAAAAGAGAAAAAGAAAAATGGTGGAAGCAAGGGTGATTATAGTTGTACAAAAAGAGGGGAACAGAATAAGGGTGGTGGCGCAGCCAAAGGCGGTGGCGGTGGTGGTGGCCAAATGGAGAAGAAGGAGAGAAAGAGAGGAGGAGAGGGAGGAAGAAGAAAAGAAGGTAAGGGGAAGGTATAGGGTGGTTTGAAGAATAAGTTGAGAGGTAAAAGAAGCGGCGAAAGTGGTGGCTAAGGACAGCGCGAAGCGTGGCAGGGGTAGAAAATAGGTTGATTGGGAAGAGGACTTCCCACAGCCGCGGTGACTTGTGCAGGAAAAATCGAGAGATGAGGGAGGTTAAGGTAGTTAGAGGGCGGTGCAAGGATGACTTTTGTGGGTGGAGTTGGTGGCGGAGTTGGCCGGAGGCGGCAAAAGATGTGTCTGAAGGGGCGGCGGTGGCAAGGTCGTGAAAAGTTGGGTTTTAGGAAAAAGCTCAATTACAGACTGGGTAGGGGGTATTTATAGGAGGAAAAGGGTGGCTTAGGTCAAAGGGGAAGAACGGGAGGATCGGGAGGTCAGCTGGGCTCGCCAGCGGCGATGATTGCCAGTAAAATTCAAAAAAAACGTGGCAAGTAGTTGGCGGGAAAAAGGGAGATGTGCGAGGAGAGGGGAAATGGGCAAGCAAGTGTGGTCGATGAGTGGACGTAGGAGAAAGGGAGAGGTGGGCAGTGATCATGCGTAGTCGCCGGCGGAATTTTCGACCTGTGGTTGCGTTGGAATTATAGGTACAGGTCGGTGGGCTGGGCAGGTGCAAAGGAAGAAGAGGAAGAAAGGTGGGGGAACTTGTGGTTCGGGGAGAAAAGAAATAAAAGAAAAGAAGGGGAGTCGGTCGGTCGGGCAACGCAAGGTAATTTTCTTTTAAATGAAATGTCGCATCCAGGGGAAAAGGAAGCAAAACACAGCACGGTGAAGGAGAACGAGGAGATCGGGTGCGCAGGCTGGGCCGCACCGAAGGAAAGGAAGAAGAGGAGAGGGGGACTAGGCCACGATCAGGCCCAAGTCGGGGAGGTAAAGAAAAAGAAAAGAAGAAGAAAGAAAAAGAAGGAAAAAGGAAAAAGGGAAAAAGAAAAATAGGAGGGTTGGGTTAATTAAATTAAATATAATATTTGGGATATTTAAAAATAATAATATTTAAATAAAAAAATATTTAAATTCCTTTTTAGGCCAATATAGGATTTTTAAAAGATTTCCCATAAATTCCATTTTAATTAGCAAAACACCCTAATTTCTCCAATAAAATTATTTTTAAAATTCCTAGTAATTTGAAACTATTTTATCCTTCTTATTTTAAACAAAATAATTTATTTAATTGATTTTTAAAATAAAATCCATAATTAGCTAAAATACCCAAATTTCCTCTAATTAAAGTACTCATAAATTTCTGATTAATTTGTCCTAATTAATTTCCTTTTATTTTAATAAAAATAATTTATGTAATTAATTTTTTCTAACAAAACCTTATTTAATAATAATTAATAAAATTAGAATTTTTGGGGCATTTCAATGTGTCTCTTGTAAATGTTTTTTATTTTACCAATTTTATCCTTGTATCCAACATGAGTTAGAAAATGATGGTTTATCTTATGTTAGGTGTGGTGATGATACCCCAATATTTTCTTTTTTATTTCTACAAAACCTTATCTTAGACAAAAAAAAACACTAGTAAAATATGAAGGTTTTATAAGTTGGTATCGAAGCATTCATTTTAAAATCCTCAACTTGAATTTAAAAGTTTCTATTTCCGAGTGATGTAATCCTTCTCTGGTTATAATTTGGTTCTAATTTCAAGTTTAATTATTTTAAAACTTTGATTAGTCTGTAAGAGGATGTAGGTTGTGGAATTTGGCATTTAATTTTGATTATGTGATAATGTGTAATCATTTATGCTTATTAGTGTAGTACTTTCTAATATGGCTTAGTACGCTAGGAATGCAATGATAGGTAATCATATGTTCAATATCTTTAAGTAATTCATGGAGATAATGTAGGCCTACATCGAGGGAAAAATCCAAAGAGAGCATGCGCCTTAACCACCACCGGTACTACCTCCAATTCCACATCTATTTCTAGTACCCAAGGATTAAATGCATAGACTTTCTAATCACCATCCACCAATTAGGAAAACCCTAACATCCTTTAGAAGTGGATTCGTGATGTCAAGTAGACCTTTGTAGCTAGTGGTTATCCCGACGACAAGGGGAGGGCGTTGATATCAATATGTATTATTTATAGGTTAGGCATGATAGTTAGCGGAGGAGCCAACAACTAAGGGGCGATGTCCTAATTTTTTGGGGATCACTTTTGGAGTTGCTTAGAGTACGATTTTGCCATATCCATATTAGTTTGACAAAGTGCAATGAGTTTTAGTTACTTTATTAGGGTTTGTTATTGATGAAGGAGTACTACACTCCTCAACCTAGCTCACTTTGCTTCTAAGGTGGATGCAAGTTAGGAAATAAACATGTGCAAGTTCTATCTAGGCCTTAAGATTAGATTATGGGAGTTGTTGGTGGGAGCTACCATGCCAGATTTGGTTAATGTTTATGAGAAGGCACTATATGTTGCTCAATTTATTCATGATTAGGGTGCTTAGTATGGGGGTAAGAAGAGATTTGAGGGTAATCAACACCTTAGGGGTAAGAAGAGGATATACATTGGGGAAAATCGGTCGGCTAGACTTAAACCTCATTTATGAGGCTAATTCAATTAGCCTTATCCTTTGGGTAATTTTATTGTATATATTGTAGGGTTTGTGGTAAATAGGGCAGAGGTAGTTTGAGTACTTTTAAACTAAGGCTAGTGTTTAGTAAGAATATAGTTATTCTCAAGGTATAGTGATGTAGCCTTAACAAGCTTTGAAATTTCCACCTTCACCTCATAGTGAGGCTCTTCAAAATACTCAAAAGAATGCTCGACAACCTTACACTTTTCACTCAAAATATGGATATAGTAGTGTGGCAAAAGTTCTGCCTGATATCCTAATGTTATTATCAGTATGTTTACTGTCTCTTCACTTCCAAATTTTGTGTTATTTGATTTTGATGTATCTGTTTCCTTCATACCTGCCTCTTTTGCTTCCAAAGCTTCATTGTTGCCATATGCTTGTATATTGACCTTTGTTATGCTACCTTCTAGGGATAGGATCGCATGTAAAGAGACGTGACCTTATTCATTAGTGTACCTAAGTTCAGAGTAAATCTTATAGGGTTTAGGCTACATTATTTTGACATCTACCTAAGGATAGATATGTTGTCCTAATATTAAGTGATAATAGACTACGAATAGGAGAGCATGTTTCTTTGAGGATTAAAGGGTGTTGGGGTATATTATCAAAGATGAAAGCCTCGACCCTTAGTGAGGATGGTGTCAATGTTAACACTTGGCATTATTGAGTAGAAGGGTTATCCGCTCTACTTATGTAGCATTTGGGACTTAGGTGCTAATAAAGTGATGATAAATGATATCTAGTGGTGTGAGAGTTTCCAAATATTTTTCCTAAGGAGGTTCTCAGCATGTCACCAATGTGAGAGATTAATTTCATTATTTACCTTCTTATTGGGACAAATATCATGCCAAAGGCATAATATTTCATGGCACCAACAGATATGGTAGAGTTGAGGGTTTAATTGGAGTAGTTGTTGGAGAAAGGCTTCGTTAAACCAAGTGTGTCACCTTATGGAGCACCAATCCTCTTCATTAGGAAGAAGGACATGAATTTGAGGTTGTATGTTAACTACTAAGGGCTGAATTAGGTTACCATTGAGAACCACTATCCCCTACTTTGTATCAACAACCTTTTTAATTAGCTCAAATGAGCTACTACTTTCTCGAAGATTGATCATCACTCACGATATCATCAGTTGGGGATTGCTAATTGTGATATTACTAAGATAAACTTCAAAATAAGATCCAAGCATTATAAGTGCCATGTTATGCCTTTTGAATTAACTAATGTGTCAGTAGTCTTTATGGCTCTCATAAACTGCATCTTTAGATAATACTTGGATCAATTTTAGGTTATGTTTATCAATGACATACTCATATACTCAAGGAGATTCTAGGAGCATGAAAAACACTTGAGATTGACTTTAGCAATGTTGAGGGCTCATTAGTTGTATGTTTAACTCTCAAAGTGTGAATTTTAGCTAGGGTGGCATTTCTAGGGAATGTGATATCACGGGATAGTGTCGCTATTAACCCTTTAAAGATCCTGATAACATTAGAGTAGTCAGCCTAGTGTCGTCAAGTTTGATAGGATCTAGTGTATGATTGTATAGGGTAGAGCAACATGTTTTCACATCTTTGAGGAGATTAGTATAAGATGTTGGTGTTGATGATGCATCCCTTAGAATTGTGTGGATTCGACAAATAAATTTTTGGTGGAGGGTCATTATATGCCTTATTACGTCCATCTTGGAGGGGCTAAGCTATACAAGGGCTTAAAGTAGTTCTATAGATGGCTCCACATGAAGTGAGAGGTTATATATTATGTTACTAAATTCTTAATTTGTTAGAAGATTAAAATAAAGCACAAGTGTTGAATGGGTTTGGTGTAGCCCTTGGATATTCCTAAGTGGAAGTGGGTCAGCATCTCGATGGATTTCGTAGTTGGTCTTTTGAGTACTCGTAGTGGGCTTGATTTTATTCGGGTTATAGTTCACAAGTTAACCAAATTGACAGTGTTCATTCTGAAGAAGTCAATATGGAGCATAGAGTAATTGGATAATTCTTAATAGAAGCAAGTGGTGAGGTTGCACGGGTTACCTAGAGGTATCATGTTAGATTAATACTCTAGATTATTATTAAAATTCTTGATGAAGTAGCAGACAACCTTTGGGACACAGCTGAAGATAAGTACTAAATTTCACCCTATTACTAATGGACAAACCAAGCGGACCATACAAGCTTAGGAGGATATGCTATAAGCTTGTGTACTGAAGTTTAAGGGTAGTTGGGATGGCCATATAGGCTTGATAATAGTCACCATGTGAGCATAGAGATGACACTCTTTGAGGCCCTATATAGAAAGTGTCATAGTCCCTTATACAATAGAGGCATCAATGAGACAGTTGTGTTAGGATCATATATGATTGAGGATACCACAAGGCAAATCAAGCTAATTTAGCACCATATGAGGACTACCCAAGATTAACAAAAGAGCCATGTTGATTTGAGTAGGAGGATCAACGGTTATAAGGTGGGTGACCAAGTCTTATTAAGGGTATCGGCCACAAAGGGTGTTATGCAATTTGGTCATAAAGGCAAGCTCAACATAAGGCATATCATCCCTTACAAGATTTTAAACTGAGTTGATGAGGTTAAATATCATTTTATGTTACCTCCAAAGATTTCATGCATGTATAATGTCTTTCACATCTCCAAATTGAGGAAATATGTTGTAAATCTATAATATATCATCTAGCTAGAGACAATTGAGCTAGATAAGTCATTAACATACGAGGTGCACCCAATGAGGATCCTTGATATGAAGATGAAAGAGACCTACATAAAGATCATCCCATTAGTGAAGATCATTTGGTCACATCATGAAGCCAAAGAAGACATATGGGATATGGAGGAAAAGATGAAGATAAAGTATCCTAAGTTGTTTGATAGGTGTGTTACTTCGATAAGATCATTTTCTTTCAATAGGGTAGCACCTCGTTTGCATTCTCTAATTTCTTATGTAATAGCTTTGGGGTCTAATAGTTTTCTTTTTACATCAATGTTTTGTTTTTGTGGACTTCATAAATGAAGTCCATTTTAAGGGTTTTGTCATGTAATACACTATCCCAAATCTTTCTCTAAATATTTAAAATTATGTGTTTATTTTAATTTAAATGTTTTGGTTTTGGTTAGAATTGGATATGGCATGGAAATGGGGTCCTTGAGGAATTAGTCAACCAGTTAGTGCAAACACTAACTAATTGATTCATGTTAGGACCTCCATTATCATATTAGAGTAATCAATCTTAATCATCTAGTTTTGTTTAACTAGTTAACTAGTTCATCTAGAAACCTAATATATGTCAATGTTTTTGGTTCATTTGACAATCTCGTGCTTGTTAATGCTTTTGATTGCTATATTGTCATGTTAATGAGTATGCCTATGGGTTATTAAACTATTTTCCTCAAACAAATGGGATCATATTCCATTTAAATTGTCAAATCTTCCTAAAAAGATATTCTAGCTACCTTAATCACTTTTTAGCCTTCTCTCTCTCTCTCTCTCTCATCTCTTCCCTGACTCAATATGTGTTTGTATTTGTTGAAGATATTATCTCCCCTTACATTTCCCTAAGATCCTCTCCTTACAGGTTGTTGTGATAGATCCCACTCCTTATCCCTAACTTACACCACATCTTCTCCCTTCATTAAAGTACTTTTTCCCAACCTTCCCTTTCTTTTCCCTCTTCTAATTTTATCATAAGAGGGGGAAAGGGGGTTGATATTATCACATGATTATTTATCCTAGGTACCTAATATCTCTTGCTCTCATTTTCCCTTGAATTTCACCAAGTGTTGAGCTTGTTCTTCCTCTTTCATTACTTCTTTATTGATGAGCTCAACCATTTCCACTTCCTTTCATCTTTAGACCCTCTTCTACCTTTCTTTTATTCTCCTTAACCTCTTTTTCTAGCCTTCTCTTAATTTCCTTAAGTAAGAGTAAGTTAGATTTAGAAGAAGGTTGAGTTATTGGGTGAATTTACTTCTCATGACAATACTAACTGTGAAAGGAAGTCGATATTTAGTTTATCCAATCTTTTCCCTATATTTTCTTTAATTTCATATCCTTCAATAAGGTTTCGATTTGGTTCCTTTTCATTTTTAAAAGGTTCTCAAGATTTTTAAGTTTTAGAAGCTTCAAGTCTAGGTTGATAATTTCTTTTGCTTCTGTTTTTACTTTGCTTGAGGTAAGATAAATCTTAATTTGGCATATGGATGTACTTGTGCTATGCATTGATTGTGTTTACATGTATGAAAATTAGCTGATAGATTATATGTGATGAGAAAGTTTTTTGTGTTAAAGCATAAATGACGTGTTTTAGCTGTGAGCATATGTTAAGTTTAATTTTATGAATTTTGGAACATTGATAGTGTGTTATAATTTATGGCATGGAGAATTGGTGCCTTGATTCATGTTCAAGAGCATAAAATAATGTTTTGAGTATTTTTATGATATTTGAAAATTACATGATACTGTATTGACTTAGCATGATGGATTTTATTTATGTGTTTTGAAGCATGTATACTTATGTCTTTGAGCTTGATTGATAGTATGAATTCACTCTACAAGTGTTTGGAATAAATTGGAATTTATTTTAGTTAGCTCTAATGACTTTAAGTGATTTTTCTAGGCAAGCTAATCAATTGGTTGTGGGAAAAACCAGTTAATCGATTTTTGCCAACTAGTAAACAGGTTAAGGGGGTATTTTATTTTGGTTTGTATGAATCAATTAGTCAAGTCATAAATCAGTTAACCAGACTTAATAGTCAATTAGTTTTCATATACTTAAGAACAAGTTTTCAATTTATTTCATTTACTTTTGAAATGTATTGGTCAAATAATTAAGGGATAAATTAGTAATTTTTTCAAAAAACCAAATAATTTTCTTAAACTCATTAACTGATTTGAATGTTCATTTCCTTTGCTTGTCATATTTGTTCCCAGACTAGTAAATCGATTTGTGGAACTAATCAATTGATCTTGTAGGACATTTTGGTATATTTTGGTGTCAATGACCTAACACTTTGACTTATGGATTAACTTTAATATTAGATTTCTATTCTTTGAGGATCACATACAAGGGTTAGATATATGAGTGGAGTACATAGATAAACTGTAACACCCCAAAATTTTAAAACGTAAAATTTAAATGTTTAACCTTTTCTTTTAAAAAACTTAATCTTTAAATTATTGATTTAATTATTTTTGTGAACCTTTGAATTATAAAAATAGATAAAATTATTTAATAAATTAATATAACTATTTTTATCATTTTATCGTACTCTTTTATTTAAATAAACCCTAAACCCATAATTTTATCAAAATTATTTCTTAAGTTAATACCTTAATATTTGGATAAATTAATATAATATTTATCCAATAGCCTACTTTTAATATAATTTCAAATCTTAACCCTAAAAATATTTTCCTTTTCTTACTTTTCTTTCTTTTCCCTTTTATTTCTTTTCTTTCCTTCTTCCTTCTTCCTTCGGGCTAGCCCGAAATGTCCCCCTTTTTCCTTCTTTTATTTTCACTTGGGCCAGCCTAGGTTCCCCCTTTTCCTTCTTTTCTTTTTCCCCCAAGCAGTCCCAACCTCTCCCTTTTTCTCCTCCTCCTCTCCTACGTGACCCACTTCCCTCTTCTTCTTCTTCTTCTCCCTCGTGCATCCCATTTTCCTCTCCTTTCTTCTTTCCCCTAAGTGGCCCAAGCCTTCCCTCTTTCCTTTCTTCCCCATCTGCACCCACTATAAAACATGCCCTATCTACACCCCCACTTTACAAACCTCTTCTTTCTCCTACAAGCCTACTACACATAAGTGGCAATCAGGTCAGGTTTGGGTCAAGTTATAATGGTTCGGGTCATTTGATATTCGGGTCAATTTGGGTTGCCTAATTGTTTGGGTCAAGTTAGGTTCAGGTTCGAGTCATTATAGATTGCAGTTGTATTGGGTTAATTTAATGGGTCAGGTCGGGTTTGGGTTAAGATAGTTTTGGTTTGAGTCAAGTTAGTTTTAGATTATTTTGGGTTAGTTTGTCGGATCGGGTCAGGTCTATAAATGTAAACAAGCTAGATTTTATCCAAAACATGAAAGGTTTTATTCATCGGATGCTTAAACGAATATAGAGGGTGGAAAAAAATATCCATTGAATACGAGTATGTGATATCTATATTGGTATCCATACATGTATCCATATCTGTACCCATTTATCCGATATATAACAACCCTTTTATCCTTAATTTTAAAATAAATATAGTATAAATTAAGGTTAAAATTGTCACTTGGATTAACTTTAAATGGGTTTATCTGTTGGGTAAATGATTTATCCTCTAGACTATCTGTTAACAGATAAATAGATTTTTTATTAAGTAATAGATATCCAATGGATATGAATACGGATGTGTAAGTGGATACCTGTTCAAGTACAAGTACAAATTTTGGTATGGGTATGAATACAGGTATGGGTGTACCCGCCCTGAACTTGCCCCGTTTACATCTATATCGAGTAAAGATTGGGCCAAGCAAGCTTATACTGGGGTGATTTTGTGCTCGAGTTAATTTGACGGGTTAGATTTGGATTAATTTGATGAATCAGATCTTTTTAGGTTTTGATGGGTCGGGTTGGGTTCGGACCAAGCTAATCCTAGATCGAATCAATTTAGATTTGGGTCAAATTAGACATTGACCACCAAAAGTAATCTAAATCATTAACCCCATAAGCAAGCATTAAGTTTAACTTCATGTAAGAATGTGATTAATAATTTGTTATTAATTATTATTTATTTATTATTATGGCTTTATAATGTTGTCTTTTTACAAAAAAATCAGTAAAATTATAATATTATTGGTGAATAAGTAAGTTCACAACAAAAGTAAGAAAAATAAATAAAATTTGAATAATAATATATTTTTAAAATCTTTAAATAAGTAATAAGACGTGTATTTTTTTATTATCATAACTAATTAATATCAAATTTGGTTTTGTCGAGGCGGGTTGGGTCGGGTTAATAACGGGTCAGGTTAGTGGCGGGTTATAAGTTGGAGTCAGGTCAAATTTGGGTCGGGTTGGGTCACTTATAATCGATTCAGCATCAGGTTGGGTCGAGTTTGGATCGAATTGGGTTGATGACTTTAACGAGTTATGTCAGGTCAGGTTTTGTGCAGCCCAGGTCAATTTGAGTGAGTCTGATCAAATTTTGTCAGCTCTATGTGCCACCCCCCCCCCCCACTTCCGGCCAGACACCCTGCACCATCCCCTCCACCCATCCTTTTCTTTTCCTTTTTTGGCCTTGCATCTCCCCTAGTATCCTCCACGTATATGCATTTCCTTACCATTCTCATCAGCTACCACACCTACCTACCTAGCCAGCCACCTCCTCTACATCACCACCTACCTTGCACAATAGCCGAAATCCCCTCTCCTCCCCTTCTTTTTCTTCTTCTTTTTCTACCCTTCCTCTTTTCTCCCTCATGCCCTACTCTCTCCCCCGACCTTCTCTTCTCCTTTCTCTCTTCTTCTCCTACCCCTATTTTTTCCCTTTGACACCCCCTACAACCATCTTCATCGCCTCGACCTCCAACCCAGCCTCTATGTCACCAACTCCTCCACCCTACCTCCTCTTTGCACTACCTCGAGCAACCAACACTTAGCCTACCCTAAAATCTGTCTCTTCTCCTCTCTCCCCTTCAACACCCCCTTCAACTACCACCCTTTCATTCGACCACCTCTCCCCATCCTTTTCCTCCACCACTGTAGCTTCTTCCAACTACTTACCACCACCTCGACCTCCACTCCTACACCATCATCCGTAGCCACTCTAGCACCGCCTTCCTTCCCCCTTCTCTTTCTCTGCTTCTCTGATTCATCCTCTTCATTCTCTTCTTTGCACCTTCCTCCTTACAACCTGTGCCGCCGTCTCCACCACCTTTGAGCCACATGCACCACAACCTCTAACCCTCAGCCACCTCTTGCCTCACCTTTTGCACTCAACAACCAAAACCACCACCTCCCACCATCTCTTACAAACCCTTACCTAAGCCACCCTTCCTTCCCCCCTTTTCACTTTATCCATTCTGCATGGCTCACGTTGCACATGCATCATGAGTTATGTTGTGTAATTTTTTGTATAATTTAGATAATATTAAGGTATAATTGTAGTTTGTAACTTATATTTAATAAATATTTTTAATAAAAAACATTATTTCATTTATTTAGTATTTGTGATATTATTTTTAGGTACAAAATTTTATTAAACGGAGCCTAAGCATTTTTAACCGGATACAGGTAAAGTTTGGTTTTTGCTGGAAATCAAGTAATCTTTATACCCCCACTAAAATGTTTGTATTATCATATTTTAGCACATTAGGGTTTTTGACAAGTGATTTGTGTAGATATGATGTGTTAAAAATAATCCCATGATTATTAAAGTTATCTTGGAAAATGGAGAAAGAATGCATGTTATCTTGTGTAAGATATTTTGTTTGTGAAAGGGTGATTGAGAAATGGTCTAATGTTGGGAAGTGATGATGTATGATATGTGTATATAAAGTGTTAGGTTAAGTATATATGGACACTTGTAGTAAAAATATCGCCACTATGAGCCCTAAGGGAAATTCGGTCATTTGGACACATCATAATATTTAACACTAATCGAGATGCCCAGTGTGTTATAAATACTGTTGAGAATGGACATAGGAGCTTGATTTATTATAAACACATGTGTTACCATGAATATCAATATTTTATGGCCTAGGAGTATTTTGATAATATTAATATATGGTGGTGATCATCCTAATAAATATATTTGCTAAGTGTTATGTGGTGTTGAGAGTGAAAATATGGGTTTTGTTGCATTAATAACTCATGTTTAAGCATGATAACCAATATTACATGGTCTGGGGATATTTTGGTAATTTTACATGCACTAGGTGGATTAATTAAATGAATATACATGATAAGTATTAATTGATGTTAAATATGAGAATATGGTTTTGTTATCTTAGTATCACCTATTTAAGTATGATAACCAATATTACATGGTCTAGGGGCATTTTGATACTTTTGTATGTGCTAGGGGGATTAATCAGATAAACATGCATGATAAGTATCAATTGGTGTTAAATAAGAATAGGAGTTTATTATTTTAGTATCACCTAATTCAACATGATAATTAATATTACATGGTCTAGGGGTATTTTGATATTTTTGCATGTGCTATGGTGATTAGTCTAATAAACGTGAATGATAAGTATTCATTGATGTTAAATATGAGAATAGGGGTTTATTGTCCTATTATCACTTATTTCATCATGATAATTAATATTACATGGTATAGGGGTATTTTGGTAATTTGGAGTGTATCACTATGAATATGGTAATGAATATGCATAATAAGTATTAACTAATGTTAAATATGAGACTAGGGTTTATTGTCTTAGTATCACCTAATTCAACATGATAATCAATATTACATGTTCTAGGGGCATTTTAATAATGTTTGCATGTGCTATGGTGATTAGTCTAATAAACATGCATGATAAGTAGTAATTGATGTTAAATATGAGAATAAGGGTCTATTGTCTTAGTATCACTTATTTCAGCATGATAATCAATATTACATGGTCTAGGGGTATTTTGGTAATCTAGAGTGTACCATGATGAATATGCATAATATGTGATGTTTATAATCAAGCATGAGTATAGGGGTCTTGCTGTATTAGATACTCATGTTTAAGCATAATTATTACTATTGTATGGTTTAAGAGTATCTTGGTAAATTGGAGTATACTATTATATGTATTCTCATAAACATGCAAGAAGTGCATTAATTGTTGATTAAGCATGAGAATGTGTGATTTGTTATTCTAGTAGTGCATGTTGGGGTTTTATGTGCAAAATGGTCATTTGGTGTGTCGGGTAACTTAACTTCATGATCAATAGTTTAATTATAGTGTGTTATCTTTTTTGTGGCAAGTTGATTAAATAAAATGAAGTTTGAGATGGGAATGGATGGAAAAGAGGCAGCCTTAGCCTTAGAGGTATTTAGGTCATTTTGACCTAAAGTGCCTAAGTGTGAGTATTTGAGCCTAGGATGACCTTAGTGGAAAAGAGGTAGCCTTAGCCATAGAGGTATTTTGGATTGTGTTGATGGGCCTACCTGTGAATTAAGAGAGTTGTGCATATTGTTGAAAATGATGTGGTTTTCTAATTATACTACAAAGAGCATTGCTTGGATGTTCCATTGGTATGTTTCAATTATTTCTAGGTGAATGAATATTGGTAGTATATGATCTTGAGGCATGTGGTTATACACATTATTATCATATTTTGATTACTTTACACATAATTCATTATTTATATGATTGATGTGATGCATCTGGTGTGTTACATGCAGGCCTTACATATTAGTATTGTATAATGGGTTACTCAGTACCATGGTACTAAAGGGTTCATTTCTTGGGCCCCCTACTTATTAAATGGGTAGTGGCCATTGCACATTAGTTCACAAGTATTATTCAAAGATTATTCATCGAGTTGAGAGCGTAGGGTTATCTGGGATTTTGTCCCATACTTGTACCAGAGATTTGTATTTTTCCTTATAATCTTTTATGCCCTTTCCACTGACTTTATTCTGTAACCACAGTTAGTGAGATTTATTTGGAAGATGATTTAACCTTCCTAAATATTATGCTACTCTTATTTATTAATACATTCTAGAATTCAAGTAAAGT
Source organism: Tamarix austromongolica (assembly GCA_039764185.1). Taxonomy (NCBI): domain Eukaryota; kingdom Viridiplantae; phylum Streptophyta; class Magnoliopsida; order Caryophyllales; family Tamaricaceae; genus Tamarix; species Tamarix austromongolica. The sequence goes on from CM077814.1 coordinate 42,844,656, forward strand.
AACATTTTAGCCTTAACACTTGGTATTGGAACTGTGGAGGAAAACCGGTTTGGTACTAAGTGAAATACCCCAAAAATATTTATTTTGAGAAGTGTAATTAAACAAGGATTTATTAGGGAATTAATATAATTAATTATTTTTATTGGAATAGGAAGAAAATATTTAGGAAAAATTAAGAAGGAATTTATAAATATTTTTATAAGGAAACATTGGGTATTTTACTAATTAAAAAAGGAATTTAGGAAGAATCTTTAAAAATTCTAAATTAGCCTAAAAGGGAAAATTTAATATTATTTTATTTAAAATATTTTTATTTGAATACACAAAATATTCTAATTAATTAAATTAACCCCAACCTTCCTAAATGTTTATTTTTCCTTTTTTCTTTTTCCTTCTCCCTTTTTTCTTTCTTTTCTTTCTTTTCTTCCTTTTTCCTTCTTCCTTTCGATTGGGCCTGTCTGTGGCCCAATCTCTTCTTTTTCTTTCTTCTCTTCTGTGGCCCATCCTCCGCTTCTTTTCTTTTCTTCCTCTAGCAACCAGACACGTTGCGTATTGTTTCTTTTTCCCTTAGAATGTCGCGTTCCATTTAAAAAAATTTATAACAGGTGCTGATTGGCCCGATTCTCCTTCCTCTTTTCTTTTCTTTCTTTTTTCCCCAACTGCCCGATTCACCTTCTTCTTCCTCCTTCCTCCTCCGCCATCTACCTGCAAATTTTTCACCTCCTAAAATGGCGCCACTGATTATGCTTGACTTGACTGGTCGTTTCTCCTCTCTTTCTCTTTCCCTTAAATCGCAGTTCAACCTAACCCAACCCACTTTCCTTTTCCTTCGTGAAAATCCTCCTTTTCCTATGCAAAAAGTCGACCACGACCTAAATTTGTGCCGGCCAATTAATGTCGCCAGCTACCCCAAACCCTACCTACATTATCTTCCTGCCAGCCCTCAAAACCCTACCTTCCCCTCCAAACTCTATAAATACCCCTTGTTTGGTTGATTTCGAAACTTTTTCCCTGAAACCCTAAGAACCTACCCTATGCACCACCGCAACTTCAGACGCCCTTTCCTCCACCATCAGACAACTACGTCACCTACTTTGCCTACCTAAGTCTTCCCTACACCGCCCTCTAACTAACTAAGCCACCCATCTCCCTCGATTCTTCTTGCATAAGCCACCACAGCTGTGTAAAGTTCCCTGCTCGACCATCCAAAATTTTATACCTGCAACCCTTCGTGCTGTCGTCCACCACCATATCCACTACTATCACTGCTTCCTGCACCACCCAAAAGCTGCTACCAATCTTCCTCCACCTCACCCTACCCTTCTTTTCTCTTTTCTCCTTCTCCTCCCCTCTCTTTCTTCTACTCTTCTTTTTGGCTGCCACCACTACCACCGTGCGTCGCCGCCACTTGCTGTGCCACCACCCTCACATTACTCCTCTCAGTCTAGGCTACCACCAACACCTCAACCATCACCCTCATTCTCCACCTCTTCTTCTCAAACCTCAACCTTTTATTTTTTCTATCCTCTTTTCCGGCAGTTGCCGCCATCGTCGTGCACCACCGCCTGCCCAAGGTGAAACCCTAGACCCCCTCAGCCCTTCTCCCCTATTTATTTAAGCTTACCCTATTTTATTTCAAATTTTAACCTTTACTCAATTATTATGGTTATTATTATTATTATTATTTGGTTTAAAATTGATGTTATTATTTCTTGGTAGGGTCGAGAGTTTACAGGAAATTATTTAGGTTATTAGTTTCGAATTATCAACATTATTATTATTACTACTACTACTACTACTACTACTACTACTACTACTACTACTACCACCACTAGTATTATTATTATTATTATTATTATTATTATTATTATTATTATTATTATTATTATCTATTTAGAGGGTTCAAGCCCTATTTTATTTAAATAATTCAATTACTATTATTTCTATTATTAATATTATTATTATTACTATTTTTAGTATTATAATTATTATCATTATTATCATTAATACTATTATAAATATTATATGTTAATATTATTATTATTATTATTATTATTATTATTATCTATTTAGAGGGTCGAAGCCCTATTTTATTTAAATAATTCAATTACTATTATTTCTATTATTAATATTATTATTATTATTACTATTTTTAGTATTATTTTTATTATTATCATTATTATCATTAATACTATTATAAATAATATATGTTAATATTATTATTATTATTATTATTATTACTACTACTACTACTACTACTACTACTATTACTAATGGTACTTTTATTATTTTAGGGTAGCATTGAAAACCCTACCTTATATTACTTTCGGGTTAAGTCATCATCATCATCATTATTATTATTATTTGGTAATTTCGATTATTATTTCCTTACTATTATTTTTTTTATCAATAATGCCCTAATGATATTATTAGCATTATTTTGGTGAAAGGTTGAAGCCCATATCTCACCATCCATTTTGAATCATATTAATATTATTACTAGTATTTTTAGTATTATTTTCCATAGTTATTATTAGTATAGTATTATTTTATTAAAAATCCTAGTCTTAGGATAAGTTAGTAAATAATAGTATTTTTAGAATGAGGGAATCTAATTCTAGTTTTTACCTCATAATAGATGAGACCAGTCAAAGCCCTAAAGAGGCATAGGAGCATGCTCCAAGACCAGTGATGTTTTAGGTAAGGGTGTAACTAAGGCCTTTTTATGTGTAATGTATTTTACATGTCTTGTTGACATATGATATGAAATATGATGTATTTTATGTGTATTTTTATAACTATTATATATGCATTATGACATGGAGTTGAGTTATATTCATGTGATATTTTATGGCATGCATATGATATGTATAAGTTGTGTTTTTAATGTGAATTGATGTAGCCCATAAGACATGCATGTAGGTTGTGGGATATGATGCTATGGTGAATTAATTTGGGATTGATCTAAGTGTCATATGACCATGCATGGGGGAGTTAAGGTTTGCATGGAGTTAGGGTTTTCATGGAAATTTAGGGTTTCACGGGTGAGCATAAGATTTTGCATGAAAAAGTTTGCACGTTTGCATTGAAGATATAAAGTTTACATGAGGATAAACTTTACCTATGAATAGTTATTGTGAGGTGTGAGGTAGGTGATGAAAGGGTTGTTTGGGCATTTGAATTTGTTGCATGAAAAATATTACGTGGGATAATATAAGGGTCTCTAGTAGATCGATCTAGGGTTTTGTATGGTGGTTAGGGTTTAGAATGGTATTTGGGGTGCATGTGGTTGGGTGTATGCCTGGTGAAGTAAAGTGTGTTAGTAAAGATGCAAATGGGTAGGTGGTGAAAAAATAGTGGGCTTGGGTCCACACGTGAGGTGATAGACTCTAATGTAAGTCTGGTAAAGGGGGAAGAATTATGGGCTAAATTAGGGCTTTATGAGCTTATGAGTGAGACAGGTTCTTTTAGGAGAGATAAGTGTAAAGGAAGTTAGCCATGCATGTCTAGGGTTTAATTTCTAAATGAGATACGTAAGACATTAATCATATAAAGTGGAAGAGTATTGAGCCGGGCCCAGACCGATCCACTAGCATAATAGTGGCCAGGTACTACAGTATCTTGGAGACCGATCCACCGGCGTATAATAGTGGTAGGGTACGTTACCCTAGTGACCAATCCACCGACTAAAATAGTGGGGGATCCCGAGCTCAATAAACCAAACCCTACAGTTTGCTAAGATATGGGAAATACACTAATTACTTACAGTGGAACACCGTGCGAGAAAGGGGCCAAACCGATCTACCGACATATAATAGTGGTAGGGCATGTACCCTAAGTGACCGATCCACCGGCTAGAATAGTGGCCAGGAGCCGAAATACCCTAGAGAGCAATCCACCGGCTAAAATAGTGGGGCTCCCGTACTCATATGGACTTGATAAAGAGCATAGTGTGAAAATAATTTCGATAAAGGATAAATGAAGTAATTAATCTAGACTAAATTGGATCTTGGCATTTTCACCTGAGCATTCATTTGCCTTTGTGCTATCATGTTGGACTTTATGCTCTTTTATTATTATACATTTTTTATGTGAATTTGTATATTGGCCTTAGTGTACGGTTATCTTACTCGATACGTAGCGTACTGGTCACCCTATTTATGGGTGCTACTCATTCCCACGAGCAGGAGGCCCATCTGGCGTGTTGTAGGTAGGTGATGTCTTCTTTGATGCCATTGATGTCTATGGAATATCAGGTGGGGCCGAGTGATGATTTGCATTGGATCAAGTCCTTGGAGTGGCATGGCCGATTTTTCCATTACGAGATTATTATTCCTTTTCTCTTTTAACTATGTTTGAAACTCCAAAAAAAATTTTAATATTGTACGTATTTTTCTTCTCTGAAGAACTATATCTCATATTTCGGATTATGTAAAACTTATACATACTCTGATTTTCGTATTTATGAACTTTGGATTATATAATGATGTGAGTAGTTTTCTTAGCCTTAGCACTTGGTACTGGAACGGTAGGAGTGAACCGGCCTGGTACTAAGTGTGGTGGTAGCATCCCTAGAATTTATGGGTTTTAAATTTAAAAGTCTTGTTTTAAAAAAAGGAATATATATATATATATATATATATATATATATATATATAATTTGGGGTGTTACACTAAGTGTGGCAATAGCATCCCAAAATTTACTATCTTAGCTTCTAATTGTAACTTTTAAAAATAAAATTTTTCAATAGTAAATTTTAGGAGTGTTACATAGTCATTTAGGTCATGATGAGGTATTACATATTAAGAGGCACTAGTAGCTCTTATTATATGTCACCCTTCAAGAGGGTGTTACATTACTTAATGAGTACAGTATTGTTTTCTCATATTAGCTCAAGTGATGATATGACGTCTTAGGATTGGTATAGGTCTAATCATATTCTCTCAAGGACCGCCATGCACTTCGGAGTGGGCATTTCTTAGAATATGGCATATATGGAGAGTCACTCACATGTGTCCTTAGGTTATGTCTCTCTCATCACTAAGATTCTAGAGGACTTTCACGTTTCTCTAGCGAGCTTTACTGCCACTCCACTACCTTTCACTAATGGTTTGGGTATTTTTGTTGGGAAAATGCTTAAAATGATGGGATATGATATAAGTGATGATGGTTGAAGTCTTATGATTACGACGAAGGCTCGAGTCTCATTGACACACCTTATTAGACTTATATCTAATTCGGCTCCTCCTACCCAAGATACTAATGATTGTGATCCTCCTTATGTTATTAATGGTCCTTATATTACAAAACCTAATATTTCTCTCATTACATTAGATCCTCTATCCACATCCACTCCACCTCCTCCTTCAGCTCTTTAGGGCAAAATTATAGTTGCTAGGATTTAGGATCTACTCATATAAGAGATGAAGATGTTAGATTATAAACTAGTGATCATAGAGCACATGCATTTTAACAAGCTAGACTCCATTGAGATAAGACAAATATTGATAAAGTTAAAGGTCCGAGACTTATGCTCTATTTTTAACCTAGCTCTAAACATTAGGATTAGCGTAGATCCTATTCTCCTATTATATAGGTCCCAATTGGTGATATCATTATCAAAGAGACTAAGATCCTAGATGTTGTTGTATAGATATAGCCAAAGGGTCAATATGTTACTACTCAAAGCATTAGCCTAGAGACTGCACATAGAGAAAATTATCCTTCAATATGTTACTGCTCAAAGCATTAGCCTAGAGACTACACAGAGAAAATTATCCTTTTCTTAATCTAACTATTGATGAATCTCTTGCCCAGGGCATTTAGATTGCTTCAAAGGTGTGAGACGATGTTGATATTAATGATTCTTAGAGCACCAAGAGTGAGGATGTTCTAAATCTATTTCCACTGATCATCATTAACATATCTTTAGTTCAACCACACTCCACATCCGACCTAATTTGAGTGCCACAAATTGATGGTTATGTCTCTTAACATAGTCCTTAGGCACATTAGTGAGTGAGATATATATGCTATTTTATTACAGCTATGTGAGTTATATTTGTTTTTTATTATTATATGATATATACAATTTAACACCCCAAATTTCAAGCCATTTTTTTAAAAAAAACTATAGATTTGTGGAAGCAAAAACCAAAACATGAGTGTTACTACAGTTCTTAATACAAGTATGGTATCTTCTATTTTATCATGTTAAGGGTAATGCAAAATAGTTCACAACTAACTCACAAAATAGAGAACATGAGAAGTAGTATTAATAATAATAAGATAATTTGTGGAGTTTAAATCCTAAAAAGACATAAGCAAAAAGGGAAATGAGCATAAGAATCCAAATTATCCATAATATAAAGATATTCTGAAGGCACCACCAGATAACTCTTACTCTAAGTCTCATCCCAAATAATGTCACTCTTCTCCAATCACATTGGCATACAAATCAATATCATCCTTATCAGTTATCTATAACAAGTCAATTGCAAGTGTAGTATCAGTACACTAATGTACTGAGTAAATAAGGCCGCCCTTATGGAGGCATTGTGTAACATATAATGTGTGGTATAAAAGTGGTGAATCATGCATATGTAACATGTATCACAAATATGCAAACAAATAGCCTCATGCTCAACTCATATCAAATACTTATAAACATGTTCCATAGTCAATTAAATGGATTATCTACCACAAGCAAATTCAATATAAATAATTAACACAATCTAAGATAAGGTGGACTAAAACCACTAGCTAACCCAGTATAGATAGCTAGAACAACTCAATAGGTAAGATGCACTAAAATCACCAGCTAACCTAAGATAGATAGTTAACACAATTCACAAGGTTAAAACCATCGGCTGACACAATATAGATAGACATCACAACTTAAGATAAGTCAGACCAAAATAATGAGCTAACCTGATATAAATAGTTATCACAAGTCACAAAAAAAGATCAATTAAAACCATCAGCTAACCCAATATAGATATCTAACCCAACTTACAAAAATAAGGTGAGCTAAAACTACCAACTAATACATAATGGAAAGTCAACACAAGATCCTATTATCTTCCACTTTAAACAAGAATATCTTATCTAAGGAAAGCATTTAACTCATATCATACCTCTACACTTAAGGTAATTATTTACATTTTAATCATGATTCAATAAGGTCAAAGGCCAAGGAAGGAAGTCGACTATAAGAAAATACACCAAAATTCCTAAATAAATTAGTCAACTACTCCCACAAACCATTTAATCATGAAATACCCCAAAATTTTAATCCTATAAATTTTAGCTAAATAAGGATTTATTAGGAAAATTAATTAAATAAATTATTTTATTAAATATAGGGAGTTATTTAGGGACAATCAAAGAAAAATTGATAAATAAGTAATTAGGAAAAATTAAGGAGTAATGATAATTTAAATGGGATTAAAAGAAAATTTATCCAAAATAGCCTAAATTAATCTAAAAAGGAATTAATTATTATTTTCTAAATATTATTATTTTAAATAACCCAAAAACACCAAAATACCCAACCCACATATTTTTTTCCTTTCTTTTTCTTTTCTTTTCTTCCTTTTTCTTCCTCTTTTTCCCTTTTTCTTTTCTTCCTCTCTTTCCTTTCTTTTTTCCCTTCTCTTCCCCCAACCTGGGCCAGCCGGTCGCATGGCCTAGCTTCCCCCCTACGCGGCCCAGGCCCGTGTTGCTTCCCTCCTTCCTTTTTTCTCTTATTTCCTAGCTGGTTGGTTTCTTTTTTTTCTTCTTTTTTTCCTCCCTGAGCCGCACGGTGCCGACCCTTCTTCTTCCCGAGGTGTGGGCGGCGACCGAGGAGTTGCAACCCATCCCTCCACCGGCCACCATCACGACCACTATCCTTCCCTCACTCTCCTATCGCTTTCTTTCATATTTTTAACCCCAAGCGACCTATTCCCCTCTCCCGAGCACCCTGCCCCTTTTCCTTTCCCTCTTCCCTCGACCTTGCCGCCCCTGCCATGGCAGTGCTGCCTTGACTGCCACCACCGGCGGCATGCCTGGCACCTGCCCCTTCTTATCTTCTTCCCTTTGTCATTACCCACCCCATTTAGCCTATAAATACCCCCATAGGCAGCCACAATTGGGCCTTTGTTTTTGCAGCCCAGAAATCCCAATTGTGTGCCACCGCCCAAACAGCCCCATAATCCGCCACCATCGACAATTGCCACCGGCCAAACCACCCCCAGAAATAACCCTTACACCACCCTCTACCTAAATAGACCTTCCTCACCCCTTGATTTTCCCTGCACTAGCCACCCCGGCCGTGCAAAACCACCAACCCACTTTGACCCCTCGCCGCCCCTCGTACCGCCGTCCGCCACCGATTCCGCCGCAACCAACGCCACCTTTACCCTCCAAAACAACTAGGGGAGCCTCCTCTACCTCCCCACACCTCCTTTTCTCCCTGTATCCCTCTCCTCCTCCCTCCTTTCTCCTCCTTCCACCACCTCCAATTCCCACAACCGTCGTCGCCGGTGCCACCACTGCCCTTAGGTGGTTCTCTAATCTTCCCAACCCTTAAACCCATTTTATACATGTATTAGTTATTTAATAATATTAATGGTATTATCTATATTATTATTATTATTATTATTATTATTATTATTAATGCCATTATTATTATTACTACTACTACTACTACTACTACTACTATTACTGCTACTTAACCTAACCTTTGAAATATTGATAACTAATGTTACTATTAATGGAGATCTACAGTTTTAGTATTATCATGATAACCCTTGTTGTTGTTGTTGTTATCATCATCATCATCATCATCATTACCATTATCATTATCATTATCATCATTTTCTTGCTAATATTGTTAATACTAACTTTATCCATTATCACCTTTTTATTATTAATATAAATATTTGGACCCTTATATTATTATGATCATTCAGTTATTATATTATTGTTATTGTTATTATTATTATTATGCTTAACATTATTATCATCATTATTTTTTTTATTACGATTATTATTATTATCATTGTTGTTGGTATTATTATTACTATTATTTTTATTATTATTAATGTTATTGAAACTGAATTTGGCATGTTACCATTTTGTTACCATAGAAGAAGAATACCCAACCTTAGTATTATTATTATTATTATTATTATTACTAATATTATTCCTAATGCCTTTGTTACTAACATTATTACTATGGTATCATTATTAGTTATTACTATTATTATTATTATTATTTTGTTGATATTATTGTGATAAAAACATTCGAACCCATATATTATTATTAGGGACCCGATTAGGGTTTTGAGAGGAAGCACTGATCTAGAAAAAAATGCGGAAGTAAAAATAATCAAGGGAGAGTGGAGTACGGGTTAAAAGTGGGAATTTATTTTATAAGGGGTAAGTATGGGTTCCTTAAGGAAGAAGAGGTTTTGGGTGAAAGAGAGAGAGGTTACTTGTGGGAGAAGAAATGTACTAGGGTTGAAGTGGCCAACCAGGATTTTTCAATCATATGTGGAATCGAGGGATAAAGTGATGTGATTTGGAAATTGGATATAAATGAGATAAGGTGTGGGGCGATGAATGAAGTAATAGTAGTGTAAGTGAGAGAAAGGTTGGGCCACATAGGTCCAATTAGGATTTTCAAGGGAAAACCCTAGAGGGTGATAGTAGGTGGAATTGGATGTTGTGAGGTGTTGGGCCTTAAACCACACCCTTAGGAATTGCTTTCCTTTATGTGTAAGTGTTAAGGGGGAATGGATGTCAGGGTGTGATAAGGGGTGCATGAGTCCCAAGATATGGGCCGGGCCCTTTGAGAGGATAGAATTAGAATGCTGTTGAACATGCATGTCAAGGGTGAAATTCTTATTGAATAAGACACGAATAAGATACTATCCATTTAAAGAGAAAGATTGTTGAGCCGGGCCCAAACCGGTCCACCGGCGAATACTAGTGGCCAGGAGCATTTTGCCCTGCATGATTTCAGGTCCACCGGCTATAATAGTGGGGGATTCCATGCTCAACAAGCCAAACATAATGAAGCTAAGCCACGAGAAATACACTAAGTACTTACAGTGAAACACCATGTAAGTCGGGGCTAGACCGGTCCATCGACAAATAATAGTGGCCAAGAGCGTTCTATCTTGGAGACCGGTCCATCGGTGAATAATAGTGATCAGGAGCGTTCTGCCCTGTATGTATTCCAGTCCACCAGCTATAATAGTAGGGTTCTCGTACTCACATGGATTAATAAAGAGTATGTGTGGAATGAACATGTTGTTAAGGGGACTAAAGAATAAGTTACCTGAAAAGTGACCTGACCTTATTACATGTATTATTGTATGTTGCCTATATGATCATGCTTATGTTATATGCTCTAAATGTGACACCCCCAAAATTCACTACTGAAAAATTTTGTTTTATTTGAAAGAGTTAGCGGAAGCAAATTATAAAATCGTGAATTCTGGGGATATTACCACCACACTTAATACCAGACCGGTTCACTCCTACCGTTCCAGTACTAAGTGCTAAGGCTAAAAGTATAAAACACAATTTACAATCCATTTTTAAATTAGAGTAGCGCATCAAATCATTTACAAGAATAAAATCCACCAATGATGGTTACTTTAATAACATTAACATTAAAACCAGTAATTTAAAAGAGAAAGAGAAAAACCATAATGGTACCGGATAATTCCTTACTCTCTTTCTCGTTGCCCACTTGAGTAGCACCTGAAAAGACCTACAAGGGGCACTACTCATTACATAGGCAGGGGCCCCACGAAGGGAATCCCTTCAATACTATGGTACTGAGTAACCCTTTAATACCACACTTAAAAACAGGCCCGCAATGCAACACATAATGCAAGCTGTAGACATATGTAATGAGAGGTACATACATACAGTCACATATATAACAAGGTAGCCACATATCAACAAGTTATAAGGTACGATCTATCCTTGTAGGCCTTAAGCCATTAGTCCATCATTATTCAACCATTTATCTGGTTATATCCAAGTGAGTGCGGGAACCCCACTATTATATCCAGTGGACTGAAATACATATAGAGCAGAACGCTCCTGACCACTATTATTGCCGGTGGATCAGTCTCCAGGGCAGAACGCTCCTGACCCCTGGTCGTACTGGTGCATAAAGCTACTTAGTACCCTACCAACAAGGACACCTAATCCATAAGTATGCATACCCCTAACTAGGTCCTTAGAGCTAGATAGAGTAAGATATAGGGCCTGGCTGGGGCGCAAAGGCACACCAGCAAATACCAGAATAATCATGGACTAAACCACGTCTTTAGGGTAGCGACCCCTAAAGAGTCACCATTCCCGATCTCGAGGTCTTTCACTTTAAGTATTAGTGTCTTAATTAAGGTGATCATAAAAAGCACAATAATCAGATACTTATCCACTTTCAATCATTTTGATATCATTGGTCATTTCTTATTCAGACGGTTATCCAAGAATACACAAAGAAATCATTAAGGTCGTCATAATCTTATATAATTCTAAATTAGGAATCGTTCTCGTAATACTTACTAATTATCAAATACTCTTACCTTACTAAGCAGCGTTATTTGAGTCATATTATAAAATTCCACAATCACAATGACATGTTAGGTACAAATTACTCATTTGCCCCTTACTTATATAATTGCTAAGTCATCCATTCCTTACTTGACAAATTACCATATTACCCTTAAGGTTGCATAATTATCAAATTACTCATTCCTCGGTTTATGTTACTAAGTTATCTCCTATGCTTTTTAGATCACCATTCACCCTTCATAATTATTAACCTTAACATATTTCTCTTTTTGGTTGGTTAGATTACCAAATTGCCCTTCTCCTTTATTATAATTACTAAATTGCCCTTGGGTTGGATAAATTACCAAATTACCCTCCTTCATTATCATGATTACTATTTTGCCCCTTTAGTTGGTTAAATAGTTACCAGTTTACCCTTTAGTCATTTAAATTACCAAATTGCCCCTTTAGTTGGATAAATTACCAAATTACCCTTCTCTTTTATCATAATTACCATTTTACCCCTCTCAATTATTATAATTGCCATTTTACCCTTTTCAACTATTATAAATCTCAAATTACCCTTCTTCATAATTACAATCATTAATTTACCCTCCTTCATAATTATAATTACCAATTTACCCTTCTCCATATTTATAATTATTAATTTACCCTTCTCCATTCTTATAATTACTATATTGCCCTTCTCCATTATTAAAATTACCATAATGCCCTTTTATTGGTTAATTTACCAAATTACCCTTCTTTATTATCATAATTATCCAATTACCCCTTTTTAATCATAATTTAATTACCAATTTATCCTTCGTCATTATCATTATTACCAAGTTACCCCTTACTCCCAAATTTGCCATCAACATCCTTTTATTTACAAAATTACCCTTCTACCCCTTACTTCCAAATTGCCATAATATCCTTTTATTTTAAAAAATTACCATTTTGCCCCTTACATCCAATTTTACCATATTACCCCTTTTGCTTGCAAATTACCATAATGCCCTCCTTCATCCAAAATTACTATTTTACCCCTTTTCCAAAATTACCATTCTTACCACTTACTTATGAAATTACTATATTGCCCTTTGAATCCAAAATTACCACTTTACCCTTTTTCTCCAAAAATTACCATAATACCCCTTTACTTATAAAATTATCATTTTGCCATTTAATCATAAAATTACCATATTGTTCTTTTGCCTCAAAAATTACCATAATACCCTTCTTTCTCACAACTTACAATTTTATCCTTTTACTTAAAAAATTATCATTTCACCCCTTTCTTTTGAAATTATCAAAATACCCTTTTCACTTATAAAATTTTCACTTAACCCCTTTATTACACCACTTTTATGAATTTACCATCACTACATAAAATACTAATATTAGCACTTCATTCTTAGCATCTAACCCCACCAACTTGCCATCATTCAACATAATACTCATTAGTAACTACATATATTAGATCACATACTTACATAAGCATATTACTAAAATACCCTTAGACAATAATATTATTCATGCATTAGCAACATAATACATCATAGACAAGCATTTAACATTTCCATCAAATATCAAACTCATTCCTTAAGTATCATCTCTACACATGGCACAAAAGCTATCATAATTTTCTTTTCTTTTCTTTTTATCAATCAATATAAGCAACCATATATATATATATCATACTAGGAAACACAAAACATGCATAAAATCATACTAAAATCCCTAATGTGCTAGCATACGTTTTTCCATGCATTTAAGTGAGGTTTAATGATTACCTTAATCCCACAAGAATCAAACCTTACCGGTATTCCGGTTAAAGATTCAAAGCTTAATTAGCAACTCAACACCTAAAAATAATATCAATAATTATTATATTAAAGTTAGAAAATTAAAAAGGTTAAAACTTTATAAAAATTATTTAATAATACACTTTAATTAACTATTAATATACCTTAAAATTTAGCCAAATAAATTCCAAAACAAAGGGGGAGCTCACGCTGCATGAACAGCCTGAGTCACATGTAGATTAAGGGGGAGAAAGGGGTTGAAGGTGGTGAAGTAGAAGGGAGGGGGAGATGGTTCGGTTTGGGGTCTTTAGGCTAGAAAAGGAGGTAGATGGGGGAGGATTAGAGGCAAGGTAAGGGTACAGGAGTGAAGAAGGGGTGTAGGTGGAGGCTAAGGATGGGTTGTTGGCGGCCAAAGGTAGCGGAGACGACAGCGACGAGGCGGCGAAGATGGCTGCCGAGGTGGGTCGAGGTGGCGAGGCTGAGAAGGAAGGAAAAGATGAGGGAAAAATGAAGGGGTTCGAGGACTTGTTTCAGCCAACCAATGTATGGGGATCGTAGAGGAGGTTGCAAGGTGTCGAATGGTGGGTTTGGTGGCGGCATAGGCGGCTGGACAACAGCGAAAGGAGTGGTTGTAGGTGGCCTGCCGATAAGGGAGAAAAGTGGGGAGGAAAAGAAGAGGGGGAGAAGGGAGGAAGTGTAGGGGCTTGAGGGGGTGGCGTGATGGTGTAGGGCAGTAGGAGGTGGTGGCAAAAGGCGGCGTAGGGGGTGTAGTGCGACGGTGTAAGCAGCGGAGGGTGGCGGTGGTGCAAAAACATGGAAAAATGGGAGGAGGAGAAAATGAAAGAAAAGAATCGGGGAAGGGAAGGAGGGCTCGAAGTTATGAGTAGGATGGGGCAAGGAGGGATGAAGAAAAATAAGAGGAGGCAGAGGGGAGTAGGTGGCCGGCCAGGGTAGGTTGTAGGGTGGAAGATGGTGGTCAGGTGACAGGGAGGTGAAGGGAAGAAGAGGGAAAGGAAAAGGGGCATGTGAGTTGTCGTCTAGGGGTTAGTTTGGTTCAAAATTGGAAAGAAAATGACGGGGGAGAGAGAGGGACTAGCAGGGAGGTAGGTGGTGGCCGGGTATGGCAGTTGCAGGCGGCCGGCGTGCTTGATAATGGCAGAAATTGGTGGTCGGGCGTGGAAGAAGAGAGAAAGGAAGGGGGAGGGGTGCGAACGGGTGGTTGGACCAGCGCAGGAAAGAAGGGGAGCCGCCTGGTCCAATCTAGGAAAAAGAAAAAGGAGGGGCGACTGGGACTGGGCTGGACGTGCGTGGGAGAAGGAGAAGAGGGGAGGGAAGGAATGGGCCTTTGGCCCAGGTGCGCAGGGAGGGGGGATATGTAGACCGGGCAACCTGGTGGCCTAAAGCCAGGAAGAAGGGGAAAAAAAGAAATAGGGGAAAGGAGAAAGAAAAGAAAAAGTAGGAAAAAGGAAAGTGGAAAAAATGGAAAAATTTAAAATAATTAAATTTATAAAATAATAGGATGTAATATTTTTGATAATAAGTTTATTTAATGATTTAATTTAAATTAATTAAATATATGGGCTTAAAAGGATAATTATAATAAAATACTAGTTTGAAAATTTATTTAAATAAAAATAATATGATATAAATAAATAAAAATTTATTTTTAATTTATTAAATACTCCTATCCAAATTTGTATACTCAAAAGTCCATAAAATAATTAAACTAAATAATTTTAAAAGTTAATTTATTTCAAATAAAAGCTATTTATTAAATTATAGGTTTTCGGAAATTTTGGGGGATTACACTATATGTTTGGCCTTAGTCGCATATGTTACCTTACTCGGTACGTAGTGTACTGATCACTCATTTCATGAGTGCTACTCATTCCCACGAGTAGAAAACCCTTCTGAGTTTGTGCAAGTAGGGGATGACGTCTTCGATGCCTACGACACCTACGAGGCATCGAGTGGGGTAGAGCGTTTAGTCTAGACCTGACTTGGGGAATCGAGAGTGACTCAACTGGACTCTATTTTTCTTTTGACTTGACCATGTATCGTTTTATTTGAGTTATGTCATGTCGTACAATGTTTTAGGTTTTTGGAAAACTCTAGTTGCTTACTATTTGGATTGTAATCCTAAACCGCACTCTGATTTCTATATGACTCATGTTTTATTAATGACTTGTGGTTGATGTTAACCTTGTTTAGCCTTAGCACTTAGTACTGGAACGATAGGAGTGAACCGATCTGGTACTAAGTGTGGCGGTAATACCCCCGAGTTTACAGTTTTTTCATTTCGCTTTCGTGAAACTTTTTTATTAAAATGAAATTTTTTAGTAGTAAATTTGGGGGTGTTACAGATCGATCTAGGAAATTAACCGAGAAAAAAATTAAGCTACAATAAGCAAACTAGTCGATTGGTATAGGAAAGCCAATTGATTGGTGCCAAACTAGTGGATTGATCTAGGCAACAAACTGTAAGAAAAAAAAGGCGACGGGTAAGCATGTTGACTAATATGGAAAAACTAGTTGAATGGTGACAATGGTAGATTAGTAAAAAGCTTAACTGGTTAAATGGTGCCATAGTGAAATACTTACCAACTTCTTGTTAACTGGTAGGCCAAAACTAGTTGATTGGTAAACTAGTTAACTGGTTCTACCCCATACCAGTTAGCTAGTTCCTTAGGTAAAATAAAATTTAATGACACACATGATTTAAATTGAAATCTAAACACATTCATAACTCATGAAACTTTCCAAAAATCACACTTAACATCCATACCTCATAAATCTATACCAAAAACAACAAATTACACCTTAATCATGCAACATTCAATTTCACATGTTCTCATTTAAAACAACTAAACCTATCATGCTCATAAGGCTAATTTCATACTTCCAACCACTTAAAAATACTTGGCATATATAGTAAAACATGGAAACTAGGAAAACACAATAATACATCACACATAACACATCATTCTATAAATACAATGTCTAGCCAAATGTACCTAGTTAGCAAGTCTTCAAGCAAAGAAGAACGCTCTCCAAAGTTACTCCAACCTCATGATTCTCATTCACCTAATAAAGAATCAAAGAAGTTCATTTAGCTAAAAACTATACTAAAAGAGAGATGGTTTCAAAGGAAGAAGAGAAGAATCTAAGGATCAAAGGAAGAAAAGAACACTTAGAGAATTTATTGTAAATAAGAGAAAGAACTTCAATTTAGGTTGTTGAGGGGATAAAAAAAGCAAAAAGAGATAGAGAAGAAGGTTGAATTTGGGATCAAGAGGGTATAGCAACAAGTATAGCTAGCTACTTGAGTGAGGAGAAGAAAAGGGGTGAAAGTTGTGGCTAGATAAGTAGGATAATAAGCAAGGGGGCATAGGAGATATTAGATCATTGAAAAACAAAGGATAAAAGGGGAATATTGGGTTGTAACGTAGATCCACAATGTAACCATGGGATAGAGGGATAAGGAAGAGGGAATTAAAGGGAAAAAAAGAGTAGTCTTATTAGATTTTATCTAAATCCAACATGCTATAATGAGTTTATAATGAGGGTTTAAAACCCTCTAAAAACCAGTTATAAATTATAATAAACCAATAATAGATTCATAAATTTAGGTAAAGGATTGTAAAATATTCAAATTCTAGGGTTCACAAGTTCATTATAACTAGTTAACTAGTTTTGGTATATCAATCGATTGGTTCATCAAAACTGGCAAAATGAAACCATAGATTATTGGTTGAATGGTTTGTCATACCATTCATCTAGTTCCCAAGTTTGAAAATCATCTTAATAATTCATTTGACTTTATAAATTATATAAAATATATTTTATATACGTGATATTACATAAAAACTCACATTAAATGATTTGATTTAGATTAGCTAAATGTTAGATTAATTATTCTATATCTTGTAATTTTGTGAATTTTGATTGATATAAGATAAGGATCTTTGATTCCCTGTTACATATTATATTTTCTCTTTCACTTATATACCCTAATTATTTCTATTATTCTCTTCTAAATGATCAGATACAAAATCTTAATTGTGTTATATGCACACGCTCAAAGGGATTATTGCCTTGAATATTGTATCATATTCCTTAATGTTGCTATGTTTTGTATTGTTATAATAATTTACATCTTGAGGGGAGATTCCGATTAGATTTTTATATCCTTTCTTATATGAATTTGCAAGTGTTACACCATCCTCTAACTTTTAATAATGATCAAACAAGGAGAAAATCAAAGAAACAAAGATGACAAGCTATAAATGGTTAGGATATTGTATTTTTAGCTCAATTCAATTTATGTAACCTTTAACTTATTCTAATTATCCATTCTTGCACCTTTTTGTGTGTCATCATAACCAAATGGGAAGATTGTTGACCTCATAGGTTCATAAATTTCATTAGTTTGTGTTTTAATAACAGTGAATTATTTAAAGGGTTTAGCATGTTTGGTTAAACATGTAAGTGCCTCATAACTCAAAATAACAATCAACAAACTCATTCAAACCTTCGTGCTATGGATATAAAAGAGAAATCAAGTTTCTAACATAAAGGAAGATCTCCTAAGGATGCCTAAAGACTTAAGATTCAAAGGTTTATTTTGTAAGTTTTAGGTTCATCTTACAAAGTTGAGTTGTGCATAGCACCATTGATTTTATCTCCCTTAAAATTTATCTTGAAATGATTTCATTGTTTGATTTAATTCTCTATAAAATTAAGTGTTCTAAAGGATTTTTGGTTTCAGCAAAAACTAGCCAACTAGTTATCAAACCCATCATATGGTTTGTGTTTAATTATAGGAGCTTCAACTTTCAAAACCTAACAAATCTAATCTTTTTCAAGTCAATTGATTGGTCCCTTAGATGTATTTTTTTTGAAAAATTATTTGGTCTTAACTTTAACACATTGATTAGTTTCTAGTAAATTGATCGATTGATTTACTCGATTGATTGACTATTTTGGCTAACCATATTATGGTTGATTTTTTAAAAAATAATTAGCCTTAATGCAAGCACATTGAATGAACTTTTTAGAACTGATTGATTGATTAGCCTAAATAGTCCATTGGTTTGCAAAACCAATCCCTTAGATTTCATTTTGTTTGAAGGCCATTTTTATATGGCTTAAACTAATTATTGGGTTAAATATTTCAGTACCAAAAAATATCATTTATTAGGATTCCTTATTCATATTCAGTTATTATTCATAAGGATCAAGGGTGAATAATCAAATTTCATGGTCAATATTTGACATTAATCATGCTAAATGCCTTTTAGAGATAAGTATATCATTTTTATGCTTAATAATTGCAAAAAAATGATTAGTAACAATTAAATCATACTTGGTGCAATTAGTGTGTCTTTAAACAAGAACACTTTGCATATTATCAAGACCATGAAGGCATGCCTAAAACATTCAAACCTTTAATCAAAATTAAATATAATTAATCATGTTTTTTAGCTAACATATTATATATCAAACTTTATCTATATCATGGTATCATTCAATTAATCAAAACCTTCAATATTATCAAAACCATTTGAAGACACTTAAGAATAAGGGTGTTCAAAAATAGATGCGGACCATAATTTTGGATAGAATTGACCTATTATTTTGGGTTCCTATCTAAGGCCAAACTAATATTCCGGTCTCTAGTCCCAAAGTAAAAAAGTTTGGTCCTTAATCAGTTTCAGCCTATCCAGTTTGGTCTTTCGATCTGACCTAGAATTTCATCAACATTTTACCTAAATGATACATATTTCTAATATGAAAAATATATCATTTATTTATTCCGGTCCCAACCGTACATGGGCCAATAATTTTGTTTTGATCCCTAGTCCTAACTTAAAAGAATTCCAATCCTTAACCGGGTTCTGGTCTTGTCTGTGTCCATCTAGTCCAATTTAGTTTTGGATCGGTGCACACCCCCACTCAAGAACATTAAAACACCTAAATTCATCAAATCTTTAATCATAATTTAGAACACTGAAAACATACTCAAAATAAAGCATGCTTAACATCAAAGTTTATATAAACTTTGAAAGGATTAACATGGTATCTATGGATTAAACAAAACAACAACATCTCTTCATCAGGGTCATGTGATCAAAACCCTCAAAATAAGCCACGACACAAATCAATCTTAGCATAATTAAATCATGCTAACAACCAAAATTCTATCTACTTATAGTAAAGAAGTGTTTAATTGAGCTAAATATCCAATAAAAGAAGAAGAGTAAAGCTTGAGTATGTTGTGAATATCCTCCTAATCATCAAGGATTAAATTTTTTTTTAGTTAACAAACTAGCAAGCTAATCTATAGCCCAAAAGATGAAGAAGCGTAGAAAATGGATGATTTGTGGTGGTTAAAGGTGGAAATGGTGGTGTTAAGGTGGTGGGATGGTGCATTAGCCAAGGAGAGGAAAGAAAAATAGAGAAGATGAGTATTACGAATGAGGTATGACCATGTAGTGGAGGATTGAAGTTGTTAGATATTTAGTTTACTTAATTAGGTGTATAAAGGGTTAATTAGTAAATTCACAAGGCTAGGATATTTTGTGTGTGAATGGGGGAGTTCAATATCCCTTAGCTTATTGTAGCCCTCCATTTGCATGTTTTTGACATATGTAAGGCTAGGAGGAAGTTTCATAACAACTAGAGGATGCTTGAAGAAGATAAATTGAGTTTGAAGACATATAAACGCCTAATAATATCTAATAAAGTTCAAAAATTATATATAACTATATGACATTTTTAAATAATTTTGATCACAATAATACTAAAAAATGATGATCCCCAATGTTTTATAAACTTTTGATGACTAAAAAATTCATTTTGGATCTTAACACACTAAAATAAGGCTAACCTCGACATAAATAGTACTTTTTCAAAAATGTTTTTTTTTTATAATTTTGAAACAACCATCCAAAAATGAAAGAATTAGGATGGTTTGGAATAAGCTTGATAGCCAAAAGTAGCTTAAAGTATATCGCATAAATGAACTTTTGAGAAAATGTCAAGAAACAAAAACAAAATAAAGGTTTCAATTTCTTCAAAGGATATAATAAATGTATAAAATAGAATAATTTTATTTCAATTAAAACAAATCCACGAAGAACTCAAGTTTTTTGAAAAATGAGATGTTGCAGATAACACTTAACACAATAAGCCAATTATCAAAATCAATTAAGTTATTTTTTTAGGTTTGATTATTCAAACCCATGATTATGTATAGAAATCTAAGATTAAAGTTAAACCATGGGCATTCATGAGAACTAGTTGATTGGTTCAACAGGTCAATAGATTGGTTTCAGAACATATATAAAAGAAAAGAAAATGAATGAGGTATAAAGCAAATACAATACTAACTTAACCAATTGACTAGTTGATCAAAACCAGTCAACAAGTGCACGAGTTTGCTGGTACCCACAACAATTTGATTAGTGTACCCAAGTAAAACATTTAAAATCATAGGAATCAACTAAAATAAATTTTAATTTTCTTAAACACTTTTAACATGAATTCCTACTATAAATCAAGCTTAAAGACATAATTGTACACGCTTCAACACACATAAGTCAAATTTATCATGTTAAATCAACACATTATCATGCAATTTCATCCAAAACTCATAAAATGCCTAAAACATGGTTTCATGCCCTTAAACATAAATCAAGGCACCAATTCTCCATACCATACATTATAACATAGGATAAATATTCCAAAAGTTATAAAATTCAGCTCAACATATGCTCCCACCCAAAACATGGCAGTCATGTTATTATATCATGCTTTAACACAATATACTTACTCTTATGCATATAATCTATCCAATAATTTGTTATATAAGTAACCGTAACCATCATATAACACAAGTATAACCATATTCTAAAGTAAAACGCGTCTTAACTCAAGTAAAGCAAAACATAAGCAATGAGAAATTATCAACCTATACTTCAAAATTTTGAAATAAGAGAGTCCTAAGCGCCTTTAAAAAAAGAACCAAATCAAAACCCTGACCAAGGTCATGAAATTAGATAAAAATATAATGGAAAGAATAGCTAAAATAATCTTGACCTCCTCCTTAAGCTAGGATTTCCATGAGGCGTAAAATCACCCAATAACTCGACCTTGTCCTAAATCTAACTTGCTCTTGTTTAGGGAAAACAAGAGGAGGATATAAAAGGGATTAGGAGGGTAAAAGAAATGTAGAAGAATGTCTAAAAATGAAGGGAAGTGGCAATGGTGGAGCTTGGTGGCAAAGAAACAAAGAAAGGGGGAAAGTAATATTCACACTTAGTGAAAATTGAAGGAGGAAAATAGAGAAATAAGAGCAAAAATTAAAGGAGGAAAATAGAGAAATAAGAGAAAGAGAGAGTAAGAACATGAGAGGAATAATAATATTATAATCTCATACCCTCATTTGCCCTTTTATGGTCAAAATTTAGAGGAGGGAAGACTTATTCAAGGCACTAGAGTGAAGAGAAAAAGATAGGTGGTGTAATTTAGGGCTTAGGAGTGGCATCGGTCACAACAACCCCCAAGGAGAGGAGATCATGGGAAAAGCAAGAGGATACAAGATCTTTAGTAGTCATAATTTACATATCGAGCTAAAAAGGAGAGGAGTGAAATAGAAAGATGCTAAAAAGTGCAAAGTGTATCTAAAGTACCTTTTTGGAGAGATTTGATAATGTAAATAGAATATGATCCAAATTGATTGAGAAAATTAGTTTAATAACCCATAATCATGCTCATTAGCATGAAAATATAACACTCAAAATGTTTAATAAATAAAGGATTCATGAACAAACGAAAAACAAAGGCACACATTATTTTTCCAAATAAACTAGTTGGTTGTTTCAACAAGACTAGGTAACTATAATACATCATTCATAATAAACCCTAATTATAAACTTGGCTAATTGTGTATACTTACATATAAGGAATATTGTAGGGTAATTTTTGTGGAATGTGTTACTGTTGTGCGTATTAATATATGGGAATATATTATAAATTAATTAATATAAAATTTGTTAGAATAGAGCATTTTTGGATAAATAGTTGACTAGCTAGAACCTTTGGTTGGTTGGTCATTATCTAGTTAGGGGTTTCATCCAAGGTTCTTTTAATTGACCCGAGGTGGCATTCAAATGACTCAAGTTGTGCGATTCTTATTATTTCGTGATTTTTAGATTTGTTTTGGCTTGTGTTTTGTTCATATGCTACATATATTTACATGTTTGGATTCCTAACATCATCTAACACCTTCCCATAAATTTTGGTAATTTGGGGATTTGTTTGGTATTTTCCTATTTTTCACTTATTTATCTATCTCTCTTGGATTAAAAATAATCTTAAAATGGGAAAAATATTGTTAAGGCCACAAAAATTTCATTTTGAACTTCCTTTGATCAAATCATGGCTCATGTCATGATACTTGTACCTGATTAAGACTATTCTTTACTTCCATTATTTTCTACACATGCTAGTTTGTGCCATTTGTATTTTGCTTTCACTCCAACCTTCTCTCTCCCCCCTCTTTTATCTTACCTTTACCAAAAAGGCCTACCCTTACCCTTTTTAGGTATGTTGACAATCCTCACCTTGTGCTTGTCGTTTGGTTTATTGTATTTCATTCAACCAAACTATACTCTACATTATGTACACTCCACCCTCCACTTAATTTCTTTTCATTCAAGCGTGTCAAAAGGAAAACCAACCCTCCCTCTTCATCAATTGATGGTTGATACCCTCTTGTGCCTCTTTATTATTTTGGTTGCTAGATTTTCATTAGTCAAGTCTTGCAAAACCTAGCCTTTTCTTTGTTTAGCTCCCACCACTCTCCTATTCTTTTGTGAGTTGAATTTGTTCTTCAATCATTCTATGACATCCATTTTCATACACCTTCCCCCTTCATTCCTTATTCCTTTGGTTTTCTTTTATATAATTCCCTTATATAGTCGCTACTTATTTTTAAATAAGTAAAGGATGTTTGAATTGTGGTTATTTGTGAATATTTTCCCTTGGTTGATCTCTTGTTACCCTCTCCCTTTTGTGAGTTTTTATTCTTTCCTCTTTTGTATTTTTGATTTTTATTATTTAAATTATTATTGGTGGTTGTTGTTGTTCTTATTTTGTTATTTTTGGTATTTTTTGAAGGTGATCATAATATTTCTTGATGTGGCATTGGATGAGGCATTTTATTATACTCAATTTTTTTTTGTAGCATGGAGGTAAATACAACTACTACATATATGATAGTATATGAGTTTAAGTATGATAAGTTTATTTAGAGTAGAACCCTATTAGGCTTATGTATGGAAATTTTCATGTTCTTGTGCTAAAAAGTGAAAGCATGCGATACTATGTTTTATGTGAAAATTATAATGTAAGCTAGCATGATAGAAATTCATTATCATATATGTTGGCATTGTATTTAAGATGTGATGATGTATATGTTTGAAATGGTAGGTTAGAGGGCATGCTTTAAGTTTCAAAAGCATGCCCTATGATTGATTTGATATGCAAGCATGTTTATTGTGATTTGATGATTTCCCAAGCATAAATTAGTGTTGAGTATGTTCAGAATTTAATTTGAAGTTTTTAGATCATGTTTTTTCCAAGGGTTTTATGGTTTAGAATTTTTGGGATTGTTATATCAACTAGTTTGACCAATTGATTAATTTGTTAGTACCAGCTGACTGGTTACTATGAGGTGAGAATGAAGGTCTTGGCATGAACCAATCGATTGGTTTTTGCACCAACTGATCAATTAGTTCCTCAAAAGATCTCATTCAAAATTCACATGCAATATTTGATTCTCACCAAAACCAAAACATTTTAGGTACACTAAATACATAAATTAAAACATTTAGAAAAATATTTAGGATGGAGTATTACACTTATGCTTGAAGTTTTTGAAAAGTTGCTATAATGTGACTTGAGAAAGTTTCTTCTATCGATTATTAGGATTACCTATTTTTTACAAGATGATTTTAATAAATTATGATTTAAAATTTGCATTTGAACCTCATTCATTTTGAATTGATATAAATTTAGGTTAGATGAACATTTTAAAATTTTGTATGTGTATTTATTAGGTTAACATATGCAAGTAAGTAATAATCTTATTTAAAATGGTGAATAACTAGATGATAAAATAATACTAAAACATTAATCTTAACCTCTTTTAGCTGTCAATTCATTGGTTAACAAATTTAGGGTGAATATATAATACATTAGGTTAAACATTAACATACTTTCGACTTTAATACACTTAAAAAATGTCATCTTTAATACTAATTTTGGTTCCCCCTTTTACAAACAACCTTTCTCCTAAGAAAGGTCTCCCGCTCAGACACTTATACACAACATGTCCTAAGCTTTGGATTGCTAGAGTTGCTACTTGTTTGGCCTTAGTCTTTAAGGACTTTAACTCCTTCCATTCTTGAATCGCGGTATGGTCTATAGTTGTGCTACCAACACTTTCCAAATTTACCAAGGGTATGTCCAAGGGAAGAAGAAGTGACGTTGACACTAAGTTTTGTTAGCATTACCTTTGGTTTTAACCAAAAATCTCGGTGCCTTTGATTTAGTAGTATTCGCATGGAGTCAGACAAGCTTTTCTCTTTTCTTGATTTGTTGGCAATAGAAAGTTTACCATACCATCCTTTTTTTTCTAGGCTGATGGCTCCTCCTAACCAGCCTTTTTTTATGGGAGATTTTGGTGTAACTTTGGTTGGGCCTTAGGGAGCATCTTGTGGTTGTGCTTGTGCTTGAGAAGAGGGGTAGATTTTAGAAGAGTTAAGGAGAAAATGAATAGGATAATGGAGTATTATGATGGGGCTCAAGATAAAAATTTTGGTTTGGGTGATACAAATCCTAAGACCCAAGCAGATACATCAAAAATTGTAGATTCATCAAAGTATTAATATAGATCATTGCAATCAAGTAAACTAGTGAGAGCATCAATGAGCGTCTCTTAGCCTAACCGAGGTAACGATTAAAGGTTGGACAACAACAATGTGAATGAATGGAGTGTTAGGATTGGTGTCACCGACCTTGCTCAAGGTCACATCATTCTTCTTCACTAAGCTAACCTTGTTGAAATGCTCTACTTCCTAAACAGGAAATAGAATGAACATTCATGTAGGTCATGTTGAGGGATGGAAAACTTCATAGGAATGGTATAATGAAAGAAAGATTAATACACCTTGTGTTTGGGCACTTTAGCCAAGGCATTTAGTGCTTTGGTTGTGATAGTCCAAGGGGGAATTATTAACCTTCTAAAGCCCAATTATATTTTGATAAACAACCTTTTGTTGGGCTATCCACTTGACACACTTTGGAATATATGGCAAAATCTATTTGGTTTATAGGCTTGCAAAACTAACGAGCAACCAATAGCAACAATAAAACCTAATGGAAAATTACTTACTAGCCTTAGAATTGATACCAATTTTCTTAAGGCGAGTTGGATTTTTCATAACATCTTTATTATTAACTATGTGGACATCCTACACTGACTTCTTGAACTAGTTAATGCTAGCCTCTAGATCTAGCGATAAGGGTGGCTCTTTCTGTACATTTAGGTTGAGCTAATCCCATTTAGGAATGTCTTATTATGCGTCCCTTGAATGGAGAAATATGTGGTTTCCATATCTTGATTGATGATTGAGGCTCTTTTATATTAATGTTCGCCCATTATTTGGATAGAATAAAAGCCTTAGGTTGAGGGATGACCCAAGATCTTAAAGAAATGTCTAAACAACTCAAAGTTAGGTTATACATCTACCAAATGGTAACCATAGAGAAACCCACCCACCATTCCCCAATAATTAGGAACAAACTAGATGGGTTAAGTTGACACATCTGAAGCACATCCCTAAAAAAAAGGATGTAGGGGCAGACACACCCCAACATGTAGATCATTGGCATACATAGATACACACATTTTTTAGGGTTATTTACCCCGTCGAACGTAGAGGGATGAATCAACCTTTTATTATTGGGAAAGTGGTACAATGTACATAATTAATTAAATTGGACATCAATAATATTACTCAGGATACATGTCCTAGTCTTTAGATCAAGAGTTGACCATTTGAAGTTGTGTTGAAAAGTTTGAGGGTGATGGTTTAGTTGATGGGGTCATGTTTAGGGCTGATGGAGCGATTGAATCTTTTGAAGAACATGAACTTAAGAAAGAATGGGAATGAGTTAGGTGTTTAAAATAAAGAACAATTAGACAATTAAGAGATTTATCAAAATTTTCAAGCTTGGTGGCATTTGGCTCAGTAACCATACGAACTCTACAACTCTGGTAGCTGATAGCAAGCTCATTCTTTTACGCCCCACCACTCATGAAAACACCGGGAGGGGTCTCACAAAGATCAATGAAGGATGGTAGTAGTGTCATAGACGACACTTGACTAGGAGTAGTGGCAAAAAGGAGGTTTAGTGAAAGAGAGGGTGGTTTGATTTTCGGTAGGGTTTCAAATTCCACTTGTAGACAAAGAAATTTTATAAGTAGGAAAAAGTAGGAAATCACAAATGGGAGAAAGTAGGACATCATAAAGGTATAAATAGTGGGAAAGAAGATGGTTAGAAATACCTAAGTTTTATTTTGGAAGTCGAACGATTTCCATGATCGACTATAGTTATAATTGGGTGTGTTCTAAGAGTCTATAATAATTAATCACCCCAATGTATTTTCTTGGTAAGGCAGAGCATCAAGTCATAGCGCTTAACTCCCTTTATATAATGTTGCACTAGTTGAAAATGTATGGCTTCTATTACCTAGAGACGTGTGCCCCAATAACACAGGGGGAGCAAAGGAAATGAAGCTTGTTTACCAAACCATCTCTTCAATTATTTTAACTTTATTTGAATTTTAAATTTTATTGTTACTAATCACTTTTATGTCAGTCTCTCTTCTTTTGGGATTGTCAGGTGTATTTCACCAGTGCCACAAGCTTCATCTTGACACCATTCCACCCTTCAGTGCAATGATTGATTCTTTGTCTTGCCCTTACATGTGTTCTTATCTAGAATTTTATTTGTTGGGCTTAGGCTGGCACCAAATGTATGGCTTTGCCTCACTCCCCCCAAAATATGTAGAATTGGTCGACACTCTCAAATGTATGTCTTTGATTGACACCCTTAGATGTATGTCTTTAGTTGATGTATATGTAGTTTAGGCCACTACTACAAGTGTATAATTCAAGATAACTCCCCCGTATGAGATAAAATTAGGCTTTTATAGGGAATGATTTAGGTAATATGATGGATTTTGAAGGGAGTAATGATATGGGTGTTTTTTCAACCAAACTATAGGACCTCTAGAAGTCAGCCCAAGAAGAAGCCTAGGCCTGCCAGGGGAGTGCACCAAACTAGTTTCATCTAACCTTAGGCCGATCCCTAGGTTGCCAGCCCAAAACGGTAATCCACGATTAGGCTGAATGATCCACCCGATATGTGGAACAGTCTTTCTTACGCCTCGTCATACTGTATTTTCCTCTTCCTTCATTTTAGATGTCACATCTATATATAAGAGGTTTTGTAATTATTTTAAGAGAGATAAAAAGAAGATATGTTTTTAAATTTTCACTCTCTCTTTATTTTCCTTTGGTCCTTTCTCGTGTTTACTTTCTCACTTCAAGAATACATTTATTCATATTATTCACACAACAATATAATTAATCAAAAACATTATAATACATATTTTTTTTCTCCAGTCAAACATAATATATACTCTTTATCAAATATTGTGATATTTATTGGCCATGACCCAACTCAGCTATAACTCTAGGAAATAATGATTACGAAACGGAGCCACTGTATCTCCAACTTGGTTGAAGGATTGAGAAGGTCCATTCCCATAGGTTGAATTTGTTAAAATAGCCTTCTTTTCTCCTCTTCCCGTCCACATAACACGCGAAATGGGAAGTGGGAAGGGGGAAGGGGGAAGGAGCGGGCCCGAGAGGCATGCAAAGAAAGGCACCGCTGCAACCGAGAGAGGTAGATTCCAACCCTGGTGAGTTACGAGCCACATTGACTCGAGTCAGTTTCCTCAAACCTGCCCTGTTTTCCCCCTTTAACTGGGAAGAGTAGGAACACCCCCTTTCTAAAGTTTCTCCCCGCAAGCGGAAAATCTTCAAAACCCAAAATTTACCGGGTGCCAAACTCGAGATCAGGTCATAAGGTACCAAGGCAAATAGCCTTTAGGGGTACCGAATCACACAACCTCGCCGCTCTGCCATTTCTGTCCTTCTCGTTGCCTCTAAGTTTTTCCCTAGGTTTTTGCCCTTACTTCATCCCTTCTCCAACCTCTGCCCATCTTTCTCTCCCATCACCTCCTTCGTCCCCGTCTTTCCTCTCCAACCTCTATCTCTCTCTCTCCTCAAGTTGACGCAAGCGAAAACCCACCACAGGACAATCAAACGAACGAAACTCCCGGAAGAGAGAGAAGAAGGAGATGAGAGAGTTGTGATGATGGTCCATATCTCACTTCCTCTCTCCTCTGATAACATTAATTGTTGTTATTTATATTTGTATCATTCTCAATTTCCCCTTTAACTCTTTTACCTAATTACCCGAAATGATTTTCCCTCTTCTCTTCCACAAATTCAATTTTGAAAACAATCCATGAATGATCTCTTAGTCAGCCCTAATCCGCACAGTTTCGATCTCCTTACCATGTGCGACAACGCGTCCTCTCCGATCCATCACTCTGAACCCCAACCCACCTGCATTGAAACTAACCACAACGATGAAAACACCCAAAAGTCCGAACCCACCGAAAATAGTACCGAAAACAGTAAAGACCCAGTTGAAAATGGGAGCAAGAAGAATGGAAATAGCAGCAGTAACGGTGCCAAGAGTAGTGCCCGAAACAGTAGGAAGGAGAATAGTAACAAAGAGTATAATATAGTGCGAAGGGAACGGCCGTCGCGGGCTTGTACCGTTCGGGCGGCTCAAGCAAAGCTTTATGTGGAGCAGCCGGTGATCGAGAGGAAGAGGGTGCCGAAGAAGGTAAAAGTTCAGAAAATCGAGGAAGAGGAAGAAGATGAGCCTAAGGAGCAATGCAGCAAAATTGTGACGCCTCTGCTTAATGAACCACCTCCTGGGCAATTAGAGCGGTGGAATTTGAGGTCTATGTGGGAATTGGCATCTATACTTAATTTCTTCAATGTTAGTGTGTTAAAGACTTAATCTTTACCTTTGTTGTTCTTTGTTCGGGTTGGCTTTTGGGAGTGTGTATGTGTATTTCCCCTTAGTGTATAATGTTTGATTCTTCCTTGTTTTGGATCTTTCAGGTATTTAGGCCTCTTGTAAATATTAAAGTTGAGTTCACGGCTGAAGAGTTGGAGACAGCATTGTTGAATCCAAACAGTACATTGGGTGACGTTCACATACCTTTGCTAAAGGTTGGTGCTTTCTACTTATGCACTTCTGTCATGTATATGTCAGGTTCTCATTTCTCAGTGTTTTCTGGTAAGGTACTCTTACTTAGGAAGTTTAATTTGTAACGTTGTGATCCAGGAGAGGTGTTAATATATATATATATAGATGTTTGTTTTCTGATAGCCTCATAAAGTTAGTTGAATAACAAGTTCAGTATTGTGGTGGTGCAGCTGTGCAATCATATGTCTATTATGGTTTGGAAATAGGAAATAAGCAATGCAAATAATTTCCATCCTAATTTTAATTTTTTGGAGTTATTTTTCTGACCCCTCTTTATTTTCCCTAGCTTATGGGAAGGACCTAGAAGTTCTTGCACCTTTGCGGCTGCTTTTTGGACTCTCTGGCATAATGTATTAGATGTGACAAAATGCTGCATTTACTCTTCCAATTATAGTTTACATTCTGTAAATAAGATGAGACAGAGATTGCATTGTTCTCTGAGTCAAGACTCCCTGATTGGCAGTTGGATCTCACTTGATAGAGTAACCAGGTGTGACAGGACCAGGTCAGTCTGGATTTATAGCCCATGTGAAATAGGGTGCTAGTCTAGCAGATAAATACACTTATCCTAAAATATAAACTTGGTGGCATTTATTTATTCATTCACTTACGTTCCATTATACTGGAAAATTTTAATGAATGCAAAAATTATATATTGTGCTGTATCAAAAAGTAATTCATTTTAACAATATGCATACGTTTTTAGGAACTAAAAAAGATTTAAAACTTCATTTACTCCATTCATTGAAAGGAAGTTTAGTATTTAGTATTTAATGTGTAGATAATGAAAGAAAAAAGTGAGGGTAAAAGTAGAAAGGAGGTTTTTACTTTTCTGTAATGACTTTATTTTTGATATAAAAATTTGGTGCGAAAATGACTTCCGTTTTGAAGCTTTATTCCCTACGGATTACACATTCTCTTTACCATTTTGTGTGCAATCTTGTATGTGGTTGTAAATGAGGATGGAGGAGGTCAGGAAAGTATTTGTTGAACTGTCCACATGGACTGTGAAGGATGTTAAGGTTAGGCAAACATTGTAGAATTTCATAAATAGTTTTCAAGTCATGACACGGCAAGTTCCTCAAACATTTCACATGTGGTGGTATTCTGAACACAAGGTAAAAGGAAATTCCATCTAAGCAGCAAGACCCTCAGGCGGAAACTCTTCCTGTTTGATTGATTATTCATTCAAGATTCTGTGTTTGGTCTTTGGCTTTAATTTAATGTTTTCATAGTATAGCTTGATAGCTCCTGTTTTTTTATTTTTCTATTTGTCTTGGCTGGAGAAGGGTTGGGCATGTGGGGATTCCAGGATTGTTATGGCTGTTATGGTCTGGTGAGAAATGCAGCTTTATTATCTACTGATAAAGCTTTAGCTGGAGATTTACTGAAGAAATATCTGGCTGACTGATGGGTCTTTTTCTGCTTGAACCCCTGTTACTGTTCACTATTATTATTGTTGGTGTTTTGTAGTGGGGGTGGGGAGAGGGTTGAAGTGGGTTGTGTTGGGTAGTAGTAAAGCGAAGTATTCAGTGGGTTGAAATGTTGAAATCAGATCAAGTTAGTTTTTACAGACTACATTTAGAACTATAAAAAGTTCTAAAATTTCCTCCACATGGGATGGTTTTGTTTCTCTATTTCATGCTGTTCTCTTCTTTTGCTGAGTGGCTGTGTATATTCTTGAGTGAAGGATTTTGGAAAGAGATACTTATAATGATGATTGGAAGTGATTAGAAAAGGGTTGGTCTTTAAGTAAACCTTGCTGTTCTGTATGTCAGAGGTGACAGTGTGTGACAGGGTGAGTGGCTGCAATTTGGTCCGTGAGGTTTTAGATATAACTCATGGGTATGCTTTCTCTAAACAGAGCTGGGTGTCTCTATTAAAATTTAATATTTGTAGATTAAGCAACAAGCGAGAAACTCATTTCAATATTGAATTCATCATCTGAAACTTAGTTAAATGTTGTTTATTGTGATCAATGACTTCGTTGATTTTTTAATCCAGAAAATCTGTTTGAGGCAGTATAATCTTGTGAACTCAAAAATTAATTTATAAGGGTTTGTTTGGTATGGAGGTAATAGGGTGGAAAAAATCTTCCCTATGTTGCGTCTTTTATAGAAATAATAAATATTTTCAATGAGATACTCATTTTAGACCAAGTTAATATTTAAAATGGGTATTTGTCAAAAAAAAAAATTCTTTTATTTCAATTATGTTGTTCAAGAGATGTAAAATACAAGGATAATGTCATCCCCCCAATAACAATTGGGCTTTAAAGGATCTTCAGATTATTCTTCTCTATGTTGGCAATAGATCCTTACTTTATTAAATTCTTAGACATATCTGTTTGGGTAAGTGGTGTTAAGATGTTTCAATCTGCAAATCTGCTTTGGTGGTTGAGATTATTGGAGGGGCTCACTTTTCTTCTAGATTTGATGATAAGAGTTGTAATATTGTATTTAGCATGAATGGCAAGTTTTTGGGTGGAATGTCCTTCTTTTGGTTGAAGGGATAGGTGGCCAAATCTAATTTTTGGCTTACTATTGACCGTTACCCTTTATTTGTTAAGGGAAGGGCCCTTGTCTTTCATTCTTCTTTCTTATACCGATGACCATGAGTTGAGTAAAGAAATGGGCTTCGCTTGTATGACTCTGATGCAATCTACATGTCGTATCATGGAGCTTGTAGTTGTAGGCATAGTTCCTACTACTATTGGAAAGAATGCCTAGATCCAAACAAATATGCTTCCTTCTATAGGCCTAGATTTGGGCAATGTAGGTGCTTTAAGTTATTATCAAGATTTTACAATAAACTTTGTTATATTAATTAATTTATTTTTTGGATAATTATTTTTCTAAGATGTAAGATAATATCTTTTAAGATATGATTTGATACTACTTAGGGTCTCTGATATGATCTAATATATAAAAGCTTAATGTGTTATTATTATTATACAATTATTTTTTCTATTAATATAGATTTTTTTTCTAATAGTATTATTATTATAGTTATCCTTACTATTATTTTTATGATTATTATAATTAATTTTACTTTAATTTTATTATTATCAAATTATTGATGCTCTACTGATAATAAGGTGAGGACAATAGGATCTTACTAGGATTCTTGTTCTTCATTTTAATTGAGTTAGGATTATCCTTTATTAGGATGTAGGCCCATAATTTGGCCTAGTTACTTTCATCACTCAATGTATTATTATTATTATAATTAATTTTACATTAAGTTTATTACTATCAAAATTTTGTTGCTCTACTGATAATAAGGTGAGGACAATAGGACCTTACTAGGATTCTTGTTCTTCATTTTAATTGAGTTAGGATTATCCTTTATTGTGTTGTAGGCCCATAAATTGGCCTAGTTACTTTCATCACTCAATGTATTATAATTTAACATTTCTAAAAGCAACCTTTTGTGGTGATCTCTAGGGGTTTGCTATCATAAAGCCGCGAGGATAATAGGTTTGGTAATTTATTGAAACTTAGATTGAGTTACATAGTTGCCAATTTGGCAAACTTATAGTGGCTAGTTTGGCATTCCAATTATATTAATAACAAACAAATGAGAAAACATCTTCGCTAATCAACTTCCACACAAAATCAAATCGAAGCCCCACCATTGTATGACATAACCACTTTACCCCATGAGTTTCCAAGTTACTCAAGATTGAGTTTTTATCCTTCTCCATGGGTTTTTTTGCTAGCAATTGGTGCTCGCCTAGTGTTGGCTGATTGCAAATTCATCTTTGCACCATCAAACTGGTACATCGCCACACATTCTCATATGGCACTGAGTGATAGACCCTTAATTAGGCGCACCTATGCGAGGAGGAATTAGGGGGGGAGGAAATGAGTAAGGGAAAGGAGTCACCTATTTATCGGTTGCTAGAATCTGTAATGGATATTTTCTCATTTCTTTTATCTTTCCTTTCTGTTATAAGTGTGTTAGGAATATTAGTTATATATGTGGGTCGAGGGATAGAGGGAAGGTAGGCATTGAGCAATAGTGTTTTGAGAGGTACTAGGTCCTCATATAACCTTACTATTTTCTCTATTACAAGTAGAAAAGTTTCCCCTCTGTCATCTTTATTCTTTCTGTGCTTATCAATCTGGTATCAAAGCACTTTGTAATCCTAAAGGACCATAGCTCCGAGTAAGATTTACTGGTAGAGAGATTGACGCAAATGCAAGGGGAACGAGAGAGTGAAAGGAGGGATACCAGAAGAGAGACTATGAAGATGGGAGAGAGAATTGACAGCATTGAAAAATGGATGGGAGAAATAGCTGGGAAATTAGATCATTACCTCAAGAATGGGTTTTTAAGTTCATCCATCCGAGATGCAAGGAGACATAAAGAGGTTGAATGAGTCAAGGCTCAGGGTGCTTTGGACGCTCCTCTTAATGTTCTAGAATTGAGGACTAAAACAAGACACCCGTACTAGTTGGATTTTCCCCTCTTCGACTTGATAGACCTTGATGGTTGGATCTTCATGTAGAACGCTATTTCACTCTAAATCAAGGAAGTGAAATGGAGAAACTAGAAGTCATGTCTATGGCTATAGAGGGGAAAGCCCTTACCTGGTTCCAATTTGCTGAGGACGGTAGATGCTTCGATACTTGGCCTAGCTTCAAGGAAGCACTATTGATTCGATTCAAATCTTGCCATGAATGCTCTCCTAGGCATAATACAAGATGTGGGGGAGGCATTCATTAAGAAGATCGAGCTGTTTGCCTTTCCTTTCTAGGGATGATTAACCATGGAGGTATTGGAGAATACCTTTCTTAATGGGCTGCTACCACAAAATTGGGTAGAAGTTCTGATGATGATCCCATTGGGTTGGTCGAACTCATGAAAGTAGCTCAGATGGTAGAAAGAATTGGGTTGTTTTGGAGGGAAATCAGGTTGGATATGGAGGTATAGGGATTCAAGTTAAGTTGGCAAGTGCTTCATTTAACCTTAGGATGTCCAACCGGGCTGAGAATAGGCCCACTGGGCTTGTTGGGTAGGGGCAAACTCACCCCTGGCCCTCGCCAACAAAAGCTGAGGGAGGTTCAGCAGTTAGGAGGCCTCTCCCTCCACGATGGCCGAGTGACGAATAACTCATGAGAAGGTGTGAGAAGGGATTATGTTTCAAGTGTGCACAACGATTCGCGCCACTGGCCATGTATGCAGTAATCGCCTACTTAAGTAATGCTGGTGGGAACCAAATGAGAATTGGAGGAAGAGGAAGTGATGGACCAGAGGCTGGAGTGAAGGAAAGAAGAGGTAGGACAAGGGGAAAGTGCGATCAAGCTTTCTATGTACTTTATTGTGGGATTCGGCACCTCTCACACCATGAAGCTAAAAAGAAAGATCTTGGAGAAGTGGTAGTGGTTCTGATTGATTGTGGAGCCACCCACAACTTTAGGATGTCACAAGGAAGCTCTCCTTTCCTATAATACCTTCGACTCCTTATGGAATGACAATTCCATCACGGCTGCTAGGTTTGCACAAGGGTACGGTTGAGGCTGTCGAAGGTTGAGGTAGTGGAGGATTTCTTACCCTTAGAATTGGGAAGCACAAGAAGTGATCTTAGGAATACAATTGCAGGAAAAACTAGGCATGATGCAAGTTAATGGGAAAAAGCGGGCGATGAAGTTGATTATAGGTCAACTTGAGTGACTTTAAAAGGAGATCCCAACCTCTGTTGCACTCAAGTCTTGCCCAAGGCAATGCTTTGAACAATGAAAGCTAGGCTCTTATTGGAGGCTTGTTCTTTAGTAGAAGTGGAAGAGAAGGTTGGGCAAGTTGTGGTTCCTTAGGAATTTTTAGCATTGATTAGAGAATTCTCATATTGCACGAACAAGCCAACCGACCTTCCACTAAGGAGGGAGCTAGACCATTAGATTCCACCACAACCAGGGACAAACCCGATTATCATCTGTCCCTACATGTATCCTCATGACTAGAAGAATGAAATTAAATGTTTGGTTGTGGAGATGTTGGTAGCGGGGATTTTACAGCCCAGTAGAAGTCCTTTTTCTAATCTGGTCTTGCTGGTGAAAAAAAGGGATGGTGGCTAGCGGCTTTGCGTAGATTAAAGGCATTGAACATGGCTACTGTGCTGAATAAGTTTCTGATACTAGTGATAGATGAACTATTAAATGAACTTCATCTGGCAGTATTTTTTCGAAGCTAGACCTCTGTTTTATCTACCATCAGATTCGAGTGCACCCTGCTAACATCCCTAAGACAGCATTTCGCTCCCATGAAGGCCACTATGAGTTTCATGTAATGGTGTTTAGGTTGACCAATGCCTCAACAATCTTTCACGCCTTAATGGATAAGGTATTCGAGCCTTACGTAAGAAAGTGTGTATTAGTATTTTTTGATGATATCCTAATGTTCAATCCTTCCTTGGATCAGCAAAAGCAACGCTTAAGGATGGTCTTTGAGGTGCTATGAAAACATGAGTTGTTTGTGAATAAAAAAGAATGTGCCTTTGGACAGTCATAGTTAGAGTACTTGGGGCATATAATTGCAGCTAAGGGAGTGGCAACAAACTTGAGAAAGGTAAGGGTGATGGAGGAGTGGCCTGTTCCCTAGAACTTGAGAGAGTTAAGGGGTTTTCTCGATATTATAGGTTATTACTAGAAGTTTGTTCATGGATATGGTCAAATTACATCCCCCTTAACGGAACAACTTAGGAAAGATAACTCTGGCTGGAATCCTCAAGCCCAACAAGCAGTTGAGGCACTAAAGTTGGCAATGATCACAATTCCAGTGTTGGCTCTCCCTAATTTTTCAAAGCGATTTGTCATTTAGACGGATGCCTCTGAAGGGGTTGCACTAATGCAAGAGCAAAAGCTTATTGCCTACTTCAACCAAGTGTTAGGACAAAGAGTGCTCCTCAAGTCAATTTACAAGCGGGAACTATTGGTCATAGTACTCATGGTGCAGAAATGGAGGCACTATCTCCTAGGTAAAAGGCTCCTTATAAGGATAGATCAACAAAGCCCCAAATATCTTCTAGAATAGCAAGTGATACCGGAAGGGCAACAAAAGTGGGTTGCTAAACTTTGGGGGTTATAAGTTTGATATTGCATATTGGGCTACCAATAGCGCAGTAGATGCCCTAATTAGGGTGGAGGGCAACAATTCGGTTTTGGCATTTTCAGTGGCATGGATGAGGACTTGAGAGGAGTTACCACCTTTAAAACAAAATCTGATGTTGTTTTCAAAAGGAGAGGAGGGGTATCGCTAGCATCAAGGGCACCTATTTTTTAAAGGCTAGATAGTGCTGCCAATAGGATCCAAGTATATTCCTTGGTTCTATTAGAGTTTCATGGTGGGAAGATTGGGGGGCACTCTGGGGTACTTAAGACCTGCAAACACATTGCTTGGCAGGTTTATTAGCCAGGAATGAGGAAGTAGATTTAGCAATATGTGTTGGGGTGTGCGGTTTGCCAACATAATAAGGTAACCACGCTAGCACTAGTAGAGCTTTTGCAGCCTCTTCCCATCCCTGAGCAAGTGTGGGAAGATATTGCAATGCATTTCGTGGAGGGGCTGCCTACGTCTAAAGGGTATAATTGCTTGTTGGTAGCGGTGGATCGATTGAGCAAATATGCTCACTTTATCTCGTTAAAGCATCCGTTTACAACCCACATTATTGTTGCTATATTTGTGAAGGAAATAGTTCGCCTCCATGGGATGCCTCGTTCTATCATTTCTAATCGGGATAAGGTTTTTCTCAGCAACTTTTGGGTAGAGATGTATAGGGAACCACCTTGAAGAAGAGCTTGGCTTACCATCCTCAAACAGATGGTCAGCCCAAAGTGGTAAACCGAACCCCTGAGACATATCTCAGGTGCTTTGCAGGGGAGAAACCTAGACAATGGGTGAGTTGGGTGTCCTGGGTGGAGTATTGGTACAAAACTTCTTATCACACTAGTATCCATACCATCTTGTTCATGGCTTTGTATAGAAGAGAACCACCACCCTTCATCAGGTATGAGTGGGGGATAGCTTTAGTTGCTACCGTGGATGAGGAACTTGGAGCAAGGGACTTGATTTTGGATATACTTAAGCTGCACTTGGAAAGGTCACATCAATGGATGAAGGCCTTGGCTAACAAGAGAAGGCGAGTTGTGGATAATGAGGTGGGGGAGTGGATGTATGTGAAGCTATGGTCTTATAGGCAGAAGTCTTTGGCCATGTGTGGCAATGAGAAGCTTTTACCTCGCTATTTTGGCCCTTATTAGGCGGTGTTTCGGGTGGGTGAGGTGGCCTACCATTTGGCCCTACCAACCACTACTTCCATCCACGAAGTCTTCCATGTTCTTTGCTGAAAAGCAATGTAGGAGCTGGGTATCAACCCCAACCACTTCCTGAGATACTGACTAAAGAACTGGAGTGGAAGGCACAACTAGAAGGTGTACGAAGGCTAAGTTACAATTCCAAGGGGGGGGGGCTAGAGGTTCTTATTTAGTAGCAGGGGCTTCCAAGCTTTGAATCATCTTAGGAAGAATTTGAGATCATTAACGAACAGTCCCTAGACTTCCACCTTGAGGAAAAGGTGAAACTTTGGGAGAGAAGTATTGATAGACCATTAATTAGGCGCACTAATGTGAGGAGGAATAGGAGGGGGGGGGGGGAGGAAAGGAGTAAGGGAAATTGGATCAAGAGAGGGCGCAAGGTGGAATACGCCGAGGACACAGAGTTGCCGAGTCACCTATTTTTCGGTTGCTAGAATTTGTTATGGATATTTTCTCAATTCTTTTATTTTTCCTTTCTGTTACGAGTCTATTGGGAATATTGGTTATATATGTGGGTGGAGGGATAAAGGGAAGGTAGGCATTGAGTAATAGTGTTGTGGTAGGTATCAGGTCCTTATATAACCAGTCAGTTTTCTCTATTACAATTATGAAAGTTTTCCCTCTGTCATCTTTACTCTTTCTGTGCTTGTTACCGACCACCACCAATTCCACCATTCAACACAACCACCACTAACTCTTAACACAATTTATTCGAATCCACAACCCACAAAGCCCTAATTCGACGACAACCAACAAATCCACCAGTTAACCACATTTATAATTACATGGCATCATTTGCAGCCCCTTCCCATTTTGGGGGCCTTTGGGTTATTTTTCCATGTTGCCGTCTCATCTTCACCACTTCTTCCACCATTGCCCATCTTTGTAGTCACAACACTAGGTTCCTTGGGAGCCTTGGAAATAGTGAGGACTCCATCAAAGCAGAAGAGGTGGCTGACCCTTTGATTATTCTTGTATTTCTTTTATAACGTATTTTGTTAATTATTTAATGTAAGTGTTAAAATTATAAAGAAAGCAGTTCTTCCACCGTTACCCATTTTTAATATGTTAAAATGATAAAATGAGGGGTTCATCACTTCTTTCACCATTGCCCATCTTTGTAGTCACAACACTAGGTTCCTTGGGAGCCTTGGAAGTAGTGAGGACTCCATCAAAGCAGGTGATGTGGTTAAGGGGTTCAACCCTTTGATTATTCTTTTATTTTTTAAAACCTATTTTGTTACTTTTTTTAGTGTAGGTGTTAAAATGATAAAGAAAATAGTTTGATTGGAAAAAGGGCCAACTAAGTAGAAGGAAGCCTAGAAGATGAAAAATACCGAGGAGCTAGAAATTTTTTGTCATTTCTTTGACCATTATTATTCTTCTTATTATGGTTCTTGAATTTCTAGCTATATTTGACTGAATGTGCACCTTATTGGTTGGTATGTTATTGAGTGGTGGCTGAGGTCAGAGAGCTGACTGCCATTGTTAGAGGATTGACTCAGGCTGACTCTAGTGTGAAGCATGCTACACTAGCTAACTTACATATTTGTAGTGTACCCACTTTGGTATCCAACTACTTCTCTCAAGTGTAGTATTAAGAAGAAGGCCTTGTAGTCAAACCGAGAAGCTAAAGTCTCTGCTAAATCTGGCATCTCCCAATCCAGGTGCTCTCATTGCGACCAACTGGTCCTGTTCATTGAACTCTTATCTAAAACCTGACTCTCTCGCCTTTCGAAGTTTATTGTCAAATTTTCTATAGTTGGGGGGAATGATGCAATTTACATGCAGCCTCACCGTAGGCCTGAAGTTCTAGACTTCCTGTTTCCTCCTCGACTATTGGAAAGAAAGCCTATTTTTCAAATAGATATGCCTCTTTCCGTAGGCCTAGACTTAGGCGATTTAGTAGCTTTTGTTTTTTTATATAGTTTTTATGATTGACTTAGATTTAGCAATATCTTTTAGAAATAAGTATTTCCCCAAATATTGGATACTACCTTTGAGATACAATTTGTTACTGATATTAGGATTTTAGTTTATTGTCTAGTTAGATTTAAGTGTATCTTTTTGGGTTCTATGACTAGGTACCTCAATTATTCGGTGTTTTGTGAGTTGAGATTTATGAAAGTGAGTTTTTGTTGGGTTTCATGTGATAAATCCACAGGGCCAGGAATTAGCCTGGCTTTACATGCTATCATGCAATGATGCTGGCTTGACCTACTGTTAAGAGAAGAAAGGGGAAGATACAATTAGGGGAGAGGACAATCAAGGCAGAAAGAGGAGTTTGTGAAGAAATTGAAGGAATTAAGGGGTAGATTGAGATAAGCTTTTCCTATAATTCCTTATATTATTATATAAACTATTAATATCCACTTGGTTCTGAAATTAATGTGATATTTTTTTTTTAAAAAAAAGAATAAAAAAAGGTCATACTGTTTCCTTAAAACATCGATACACTCTGAAGTAGGTTTTTCAGCCTTATGTTTTAGATCAGTCTCTCATTTTCTAGCAAATGTGAAGTGTGAACCCTTGTGGAAAAACGGAGGTACATGAAACATGAGATGCCAAGCATATCTTATTAATATCCATGGCCATGGAGGGAAGAAAGTCACAGGTGTAGCTTCACACCGGCCTTTTACAGGGAAAAATGTTTTCAATCCCACAGTTGATATTGTATGGACTATCCAGACTACCACCTATTCATTCTTTCTAATGATGATACTTTAAAATGAGTTTTGAACTTAGTCTGCTGAAGACCTCTTATTTGGGCTGTGGAATTTAGGAAGGGTCAGGGGGAAGCACCGAAGCAAGCCTGCTGATAGGTACTGACACAGTAAGTGAAGTGGGAGGCAAATATGTGCCTCTTTTGCATGAAGATTTCTGTGGCTTGTTTCCCCATCTGGAAATGTTTCAAAGATCAAGCGGAGACACCAATGTCATTTCCAAAGCATTTTCTTAAAAACTGACTTACACAACAACATGTTGGCCATTTTCATTAAACATGCACCGATGGGAACATTCATGAATCCTCAACCTTTACTTAGCCTTTTCCACCTGCTGAATAGATGGCACTGATAAAAAACTGTTTATATTAATTATGTGCTCTGCTCATACTCGTATTCGTAAAGTTATAGTGAAAATGTTGAATGTATACTCCCTCTGCCCCATAATAATGGGCTAGGTTTCTATTTTAGCTTGCCTCAAAATATAAGGTCATTTTTATGTTTATTTTGTTTATTCCCTATGAAGCCCTTAATTGATTTGCAATAGAAATATAAATTTCTCAAAGGATTAATTACAACAATTTCCAATGTTCGGAGAAATATAGAAAAAATTATAGTAAAATGTGACCTTGGGTGACTAGGTGTAAATCATGTTTTTAGTTGCCAGTTCTCATTTTGTCTCATCTTATGATTACTGTGCATGTATCCTGGCATTTTCAGTTTTCTATTTGACCATAGATCATGTGATCTTGAGGTTTCATTGTGCTTGTGGCAAAAAAATGTTGGCATGGTTGCATAACAAATTTCTGTTTCTGACGATGATAGGCAATTCCTCCTGTCACAAGGATGGCTTGTGGGCGTGACACCTGGGTCACAGTTTTGTGTCGAAAATTGAGGGACTGGTGGTTTTGGGTGAGTTCTCTTCGTTAATGCTATTCATAGATGATGCCAGCTGGTCAGAAGTTGGTCCATTTTAGTTGATGTCTTGTCTTATTGGACTATTGGAGTTGTGTTCTTCTTGTAGGTTGCTGAAGGAGAGGTTCCCATTGTTGCTTCTCATGGGTGAGGATTCACTTGATTTCATATTGACTTGGCTTTTGCTTCCTTGATTTAAAAAATTTTGATGACTGATCTGTAGGGCGGAGGTTGAAGCATACAAGTTGCTTGATCCTAGTGTTCGTGTAAAGATTTTGAAAGCATTATGTGATATTCGTGTTGAGGTGTGCTTTTAAGCTCTTTCAGTGTACTACTTATATGTATCTTAGGTGGCATACTTTTAAGTATTTTCTGATGTCTTGATAATACATGCAAATTATAAGCGACATACTGAAAATACTTGCAAGGAAAAGAGAGTTAGTTTGATCTCTCTCATCATGATTTTTGCATTCTATGAATTAATGTATTTGCTTGTGAAATTTGTTTTTGCAGATGGCAAATTCTTTCTTTATCTGCCATTTTGATAATTTCCAAGTGATTGATTCCGAAAACAGTTTGTGTAGGGAAACTTTTAGTTGAAAAACATAAGCTATGGATGTGGGACTATGATATATATCCTGCACTTATGATGTCTATGGTAATCAGAATTGTAATGATGTTGAAGTGCTAGCCAATAATGTACCTTGTATGGAAATTTAGGGAAAGGGGACACCTACTATACTTCTATACCTTAACCTATGAAGCTTTAGTTGTGGGGAGCAGTCCAGAAGTTGTTTTATTTTTTGGGCTGCAAGTCTGTAAGAATCATTGTGCTTTAGTCAATTTATTATGTTTACCTTTTTTTTTTCCCAATTCAGCGACGGGGAGTGGTGGCCCAACCCTGCCATGTGACCTTCCCTAGTCCTTGATTGACAACATCAAAGACTACTAGCTAACAAATATGATTAACATGCATTTGGCA
Source organism: Tamarix austromongolica (assembly GCA_039764185.1). Taxonomy (NCBI): domain Eukaryota; kingdom Viridiplantae; phylum Streptophyta; class Magnoliopsida; order Caryophyllales; family Tamaricaceae; genus Tamarix; species Tamarix austromongolica. The sequence goes on from CM077814.1 coordinate 42,887,450, forward strand.
GTTGGAATATGATCAAATAAATTGCCTGTTTCAAACATTTTTAGAAATATAGGTGTAGAAGAGGGGGCTCTTAAGAATTAAGATTCCAATTTTAGGTCTTTAGGTCAACATCGAGGATGTACATCATGTGAAGAGCCACCAAATATGAATTTGTCATGTGAAGGCCAAATAATATGATAGTTGTTTAATATGTGTGACCATACCTTTTGCTTAACTTTTCTCAGTGCCTGAGGTTGATGATGAAAATCTGATAGCTTTGTCACATAATGTGCAGCAAGAGGACATTAGGAGGTATATCGATAGCTCCATCAAACATGGTGCTCACCTTTCGGTGTTCCGCAAAGAAAGAGTAGCTGGTGATTCACAGGGAATTTTCTACTGGTAAACATAAAATATTTTGTATGATCATTCACCATCATCATCATTACTACTATTATCTTTCTTTTGACCTTTCCATCTGTCATGGTTCAGCTAGATCAATGTTTGTTTCTTTCTCTGGTTGTTTTTCCTTTTCCTTTTTTTTTTGGGTAAGCTTTAGCTTAAGCATGGGTTTTACCATTTTTAACTTGCTCATGTTGGTTTTGGTGTAGGTATGAAGATGATCCTGTTATTGGTCATAGGTTGTACCGGGAGATTAGAAAAGTTGAGGTGAAAGAGGTCAAAGAGGTGAAAAGAGGGAAGGCAAAAGGTTCACAGATACTTCCGAACACAACATATCAGTGGCAAGCAGTGGCCACCAATTTGGATGAGTTTCAGGATGTTTCTGTAAGCTTGATAATGCATAGGATCTTTTATTTTATGTTGGCAGTGATCTTGTGATTCTTGTGTGGCATTATTTTTCCTATCACAAAGTCTATAAAGAAAACGGATCCAATTTTTGCCTTTCATCAAGCAATTTCTTATCTGTGTCATCGAAGTTTGAGCATGTTGGGTAGTGCCACAACATTTCATCTTGTGATGATTATTTTATTGATCTATTTTGTTGTGCATCCACCTTTTCTTTCAGACTTGTTGTAAACGGGTATGCTCTGTTGATAGTTATTTGGGTTTTGTGTTTGTGTTTTTTGGTTGGCAATACTCTCTTTAAACTTCCATTTCCAACCTGTCCATCAAACTCACTATGAATGTGTATGCTTTGTTGATTATTGTTTGGGTTTTGTGCTTTGTGGTTTTCCATTACTCTATTCAATCTTTCCGTTTCCAGCCTGTCCTTCGCAAACTTACTATGAATGGGTATGCTTTGTTGATTTTTATTTGGGTTTTGTGTTCTTTGTTTTTTGGTTAGCATTACTCTATTCAAGCTTTTATTCTGTATAGGGCCGTTGTTAAGTATAGCAGATAAGGTTGTAAATAAGTCGAGCCATGCTGAATACCCTTGGGCTCGGGTTAAGCTTGTTTAACTAAACAAGCAAGCTGAGTTGAACTCATGAGCCAAAGGCATAAAATGAACCGAGCCTTGCTTTTTTAAGCGCGGGTTCGGCTCGTTTAATAAACAAGCCCAAAAGTGAGATTCGGGCCCAACTCAATTATCTAAACGAACAAGCCAAGCCGAATACCGAACTAACTTAGTTCATTTACAGCCCTAATATCTGCCTAGGGCTTCCAAAATCTCAGTGTTCCCAATTTCTTATTTTTTATATGTACGTGTTTATTATAAGTTACAAAAAAGGAAAAGAAAAGGAAAGGAATCTAGTTGACAAGCTTGAAGAATTCATCATTTTTTTTTTGTTTCAACAACTGCAAGAAGATTGTGTTCAGTAGTGTTAATTGTAATTTTGTTATGTGAAACAATTCAACATTGTGTTCTTGTGTTATTGTTTGTGTTTATGTACAAATTCGTGTTTGTTAATTTATACTGAATTCACGTGAGGAACTTTATTCTCATATTTATATGTATGGGCCAAAGTTTTTTCCTGGCTTAGGGCCCTGAACTTGGGGGCCAGTGTATGACATTTTTCTCTGTTCTTTTATTTAAGATAGCTTGAAGAGTGGGTGTGGTTATCTGAATGAATAGGTGTTTTTCCTTTCACAATGTTTTCTGACTTGAACTTGTGATCCCATAAATGATGTTTCTTGACTTGATTTGAGCATAGAGGGTTTGACCTGTGTCACTGATATCAATTGACCTTGGCCACTGATATCAATTAGTAAACATTGCTTTTATTATTTCACTCTTATTTGAGGATACGTGCTGGCCTGTGTACGAAGCTAGTTTGCTAGTTATTTAAAGCCATGTTTTGGGCATTTATACATCTCTGCTGCTACATTCTGACATTAAAAATTCGTTAGTAATTCTGAGATTTTGCGGGTTCATATTGGATTATGAGAACCCTGAGTCTTTGGATTGTTTTATTTATTTTGAGGGAGCAGGGAAGTTAAATCTGTGTTGCTTACTGAGGTTTGCTGCTGCTTGTAGGAGAAGCTTTTTGCCAGCAAAAATAGAACAGAAGCATCTTTGGGGAAGAAATTAAAGAATGACATGCTTCCAGAAATTGAGAAGGAACATAAGGTAAGCCATGGTTGCTTCTCTATGTTGAGTCGTTGACATCTTTACTTCTAGAGGATTTTTTTTCCTACTTCCTGTACGACACCAATATCTTTTCTCTCGTCCATGCCTACTGATTCATGGGGTTGTGCAGAGGAGAGAGAGGCTGATTAAAAAGCAACAGAGACAAGCTCTCCTGCTGGATAATTGTGTAGCAATGGATGGGTTAGGAGGGCGCTCTCTTCGTGATAGAAAGCCTGTAACTTACACATTTGGTAAGAATTTATTGCTCCTGGCCCCTGCAGTTTGTAAGTAATGGTTTTTAGTCGGTTTGCAGAGTGTTTGGTGGATCTCATTGACTCTTGGGATGGGGATGGTGGTAGATTCTGTAATTTATCGTTCAACATGGTTCTATAATTATCTCTGTTGTGGAAATCTCTCTTGTCAACAATCCTGTTATCTCATGCGTTGAGCTGTGACTGTGACTCTTGAGTATGTTGATGTCTGTATATGCATCACCTGCCGTTGATCCTGTCTTCTCATGTATTGAGTTGTGTATGTTGACATTCAGTTATGCACCACCTGTTGTTGGTTCACTTCTAAATGTGTTCTGTTTCTCCTTCCCCTATTTGTACTTGAGCTCCGTGTTTCCCTTTATTTGCATTTTATATGCTTTGTGCTCCATCTGGACACCCATATGACGGTGCATTTTGCACAGTAGGCATTGCTAAACCACCTCATTTCTGCTGACCCCTCAGTCCCCCAACTCTTGAACATGATAGGGGTATCTGATTGTTCTTACTCTTATGTAACTGTTCTCCAGATGATTTCGATCGCTCCATCAATGAAGCTATCAAGATAACAAAGTACGGGGTTTGCCATATAAGTTTGCACATTTTTTTACGTTGATTCTGTAAAATAAATGTGGACCTGATGTGCTTATTTCATCTTTCTTATTACCCCTCAATCAGAAATAAGCAACCATCCCCAGAGCCCACATTTAGAAGGGAACATGGAGCTAGAGCTGAACCCCCTTTGAACGGAAGCTGGAGTGACTCTTTTCATGCCCCCCAGGATCTGTCTTTTAGTGCCCCATCTCCTACTAACTATGATGAATCTGATGAGGATTCTATGCCCCCTGAGTCTTTAGATCGCAGGTATGTTCAGTCTATCGTCATTTTTTGTTTTGGTTTTATTTTGTTCCTTTCCTCTTTTAGCCTCCACTCTGTGTTCTTTATTTATCTGACTTTTTGATGGATTTGTATTGGTAATGATACCTAGCAACCGGAGAAGGCAAAGACCTCGGCGATACTCAGAAAAAGAGTATGTAGAAGAATTTTCAGAGTATGAGAGAGAGGATTCTTCTGATAGCGATGATGATATTGTTGGAGAAGCAGTCTATGATGATGACTATATGAGCAAACGTAGAAAGAGAAAGAAGTTGTCGAGCAGCTCAGAAGGAGACGACGAATATCAATGGAGTGATGAAAATGTAGAAGAGGAAGAAGACGATATGTTAAGCATGAGCGAAGATAGTGACGAGCCACAGAACTCTAAGAAATTGCTGGACCGCTCTAGGAGACGATCCAAGTCGAGATGTATTGATGAACTTCAGACAGGGTTGAGGCGCAGCAGACGGTCTACTAGAAACCGTATAAACTATGGCCAGTATGATCTGTCTGAATCAGATACAGAGTCTGTAAAACGGGAGAAAGACAATGCAGCTTTCCAGAATTCAGATTCTAGCGCTCATGTAGAAGAGTATTCAATGGGAAGTCAAGAAGATCATTCAGAAGGTGAAGAGGACAGTGATCAGGAGGGCCAGCTGCAGCAGCATCCCGTAGGAGTCGATCAGCCACCTGTTGGTGGCAGCTACTACCCGAGCACCAGCAATATGGTTGAAAAAGAGCACGAAGGCCAACCAGTTCCTGCAGCTGAAGTACATAGCCCCAGCTCATGTCAAGATGCAGGTAATGAAGTTGGGAAAAGACGGTTTCTTGACCTGAATGAGTTGGCACCTGGTTCCGGTTTTGAGGATGGACCCAGTGCATTGATGAAGGATGAGCAAGATGAGGGCAGCTCTTAAAATAAAGGTTCGTTCTTTCCCTGTACGACGGCTAGGGCTTAGAAGGCTTTTCTCCTTAGGTAGAGGTATAGTATTTAGGTGTATGTTATCAATATTGGGAAGTTAAGCTCAGCCCATCGCCATTTCAGGAATTATTCTTATTCATTCTTCATCTGAGCTAGAAGCAACGCCTGGGATGGAGATTACGTAGGTTATGTAGTAGTTATTGTTCTTTACAGTCATTGAACAAGAGGGGGGAAAAGAGAGGAAAGAACCTACAACAGGATGGAGATATTGATTCGGAGTGTGTTCGGTCTTGATCGATGTACAATACGACTACTAACTGATATTTGTAAGCCCAAATTCTCAAATGGCTTCTTCGGTATGTATAAACCATGCTTTTTTTCCTCCATGATTTTTCTTTCTTAATCTTGATGATGGTAATGAGAGGACACAGGGTTGTTTGCGTACCTCTGTGGATGATGTTTATCAGGTTAAAAAATGAGCAGCTCATGCCATTGTAAACGAACCATTCTCTTTTTATAATAATGGAGTACCATCACTTTATATTGTGGCCCTGGTGGTCTTTTATGTTGCATGGAAATTCTATTGATTTGATGTTTTTCTGCTTGTTTTCGTTTTTCAAAGAATATGTAAATGCACGTTATATTTTTAAAAATTATATTTGCCTTCTTTGTCTGTCCCGTTACAACATAGGTATTGTTAACTTTGCCTTGGTGTTGCCTACCAATGCGTAGGTTCTTGCAATGCCCGAGTCTTTTAAAAAATACATGGAGGTATCGTCAAGGGTAATAATACAATGGTGTTTAGTTGACACAATCTAAAGTAATAACAATATTTGATAATTTATCTGAAATAAAATGAATTAATGTATGATGATAGTTGTAGGTATAGTGTTTCATTACTAATTAGTTTTACTCCTGTATAATATACGGTGATATTTAAAATATATTCTATCCGTATAAAAAAAAATTATTATTAAATTTTTATATAAAAATTAAAGTCATTTAAGAAAATTAAAACATACTTTTTATTTTTACCTTTATTATTTTTAATTATGCATGTATTAAATATTTTATTAATTTTTAATGAAAGATGTACGCGTAATTTTAAAACTAATGTTATTATTTTTTTAAAATTGTGTAAATTGATATAATGCTTTTTTTTTTAATAGAAAGAGAGTAGTTATATTTGATATTTAGTTTGGTAATTCAAGTATTTAAGTAAAAATTATATTTAAGGTAAATTATATTTTAAATTTTAAAATAGGATAAATTATTGTTCATTGAAATATTATAAAAAATTTACATATTGAAATAGATAAAGAAAGCAAATAATTGTATATTAATTAACAAAAATGAAAAAAATAAACATGCACAATCATAATTTATTGTAATTGAAATAACTATGTTAAAAACAAAGAAAACAATTTTTACACCCAAAATGAATTTAAAATTGCATATGCTATAAGATAATACTAATCAATTTTGAAATAATTGATGCTTCACCATTTTTTTTAATACTTGGCATAATTATTTTCTTATTTTGCTAAACATTTAATGATACCTCTTCCGTTATTAGTTTTATTTTTATCACATTATTGATTCGATATCCCATTTACCTTGCCCATCTTCATAATCCATGTAAAATTTCTATCATTATTAACTCAATTTACTCAATTTCCCTAGTTTAGCCTTGTGCTCTCTATTTCCAAAATTGGCACAATTATTCAAAATAAACGTCAAAAATTAATCTTCTACAATTTCCTCTTATATTGAGGGCTAATATTAAGTTTTCCCTCACGGGACTGGTTCAATTGACATCAAAATAAATTAAATGGATTTTATTATTCTTTTTTGCATGAATATTATTTCATTGGAAAGAGAACTAATAGAGGGTTTTCCTTTTTATGTTATAACCTTTGTTTACTCGCATTATATTATGAACACTTTTTTATTATTGACATATAGTTGGGTTGTAGATATTATCCATCCATTTCAATACCTAGGTACATTAGACCTTATTTCAAAAAGTAATTTAGACCTTCTCCAATACGACATATAAAGATAATTTGACCAAACATTGATTTTGATTCTTCTTGTGGCTAGTGAACAAAATTTGATAGAATTTATTTTAGTCATATTTGGAGATGATGATCAACATTTTTGTATTACTTATTTATATACATGAATTGCATATTTTTTTTTTGAATTTTCATGAAAAGATAGGTTAAAACAAAAAGATACATCAAAACAAAAAATATTCCATAATTGACACACAAAAATCCACCTTCAACATTCATCATCTTCCTCTTGAAACCCTAACCTTCTTGTATACTGATGCATCTTGCCACCTTAATGACATCCATTAAGCCACACTTCTTAGCCTCAATTAAACCCCATAATCCGCCATTAGCCACTCTTCAGTTTGTTCCCATAATCATTCATCATAATCTATATAAATGCACCTCAAATATCTATTTTTTTAAATCAAACCCTAACACTTAACTTTTCTTTACCAACATTTTTTCTATACAATTAAATACAAAATTAATCACGACCCTAACCTAATATTAATTGTAACACCTCTAAAATTTGGACCATTTTTTTATTTTATTTTGAAGACAATGTAGAAGCATAATAAAATAAAATCATGAAATGTTACCTCCACCTCAATCATGAAAGATATGTGATCATTATCTAACATATATTCGATGCAAGGCAAAGTGGAACAATGAATAAGTAATGGATGCACTAACAATATAATAGAAATAACAACAATGATGAAAATGATATAAACAAGAGAGAGATTTACAAAATATAAACGCGGGAACAAAAACTAAGAGTTTAAATAAACAAAAAGGAACAAAAACATTCTAACACATTGGACAAAAACACTTTAAATCAATTAGCTTAACTCATAACTAAAAAAATGTAAATCTCGTTCCCCGAGCAATGACCAGCTACTGACCCACATTATCATCTTCAATATACTCTATCTGATAACCATAGCCCTACAAATCATCCTCTACTCACCACAACATAAGCCAGATCAACACAATGACCATTCAAATGTAGTATCAAAACGGTGAAGTATTAGTAAAACAAACTACCTAAAACATAGTAAAGAATCATGCTCCACATTGATGTCACATAATAATATGGTATACAATATGCTAACATAATATAAGTTAGAGCTCACAATTATTATATTATAATGAATTATAACCTAAGAATCATGGAAGAGGTAACAATATAGATCATGCATTATATTCATATAGAAGAAACAATTTTATTAGTCCTCCATTTAGTAATCGCACACTTTTTAATTATTAAGATGTTTGTTTCTACCACACCCAATTTTCCATCATGAATAGAAATCATGTTAACATAACACACACAATTGGATACCACACTCGCCACACGTGGTCATAATACATTGAGGGGGATTTTCTCTACGCCCATCACACCTTGAGTGCATTTATCATGAGGGATAACATAGATTGGGATACCATTACCACACCCACCACATGTAGTTAGAATACATTGAGGGGTCTTGTATAGAGATACCTCACCCACCCAATGGTGTTCGTGGATAGATATCCAGTGTTTTGGATAACTGGTAAAAAAATTAGAATATTTGAAAGATCGGATATCTAGAAAAAAAAATATTCAGAACTATGAAACTTTGGATCAAATCACATATAATATGTCAACTATCTAAAACTTTCTAACATATCACAAATAGAAAATATTAGATAAATAATTCTTCTATAAAAAAATAATAAACCATTCTAACTTGAATCTATCTAATTTAGTGATTTAATTCGAGTCTTCAATTACATTATATTTAATCAGTGATTCCACATTTCTAATAATATTTAAATATTTAATAAAAATATTAATTAAAAAGTATAAAATTTACTAATAATAACTAATTTTTAGAATATATATGCTTATATGTATTTAATTTATCAAATATGATATTATTTATATTTGTCCAATTGGATATCTAATTTTTTTCACTTTTTATTGACTGAATGGTTATTTGATCCAATAGACGTATTAGATCAATTATTTGATTTTTTTAACCTAACCGATATAGATATCAGATTGGTTCATTGGATATCGGATCACATGAATAACCCTACACCCACCAGACCTCGAATGTATCTACCGTGATGGCTAACATAAAAGTTGGGATACTACACTTGCCTAAGCAATGAACATACAAAGTGCTAAGAGGCTTATACAAGGATACCTCACACACCTTACCTGAACATCGATGCCATGACAACCTACCATAATATTATCCTATACCTTATAAATATGTGCATACCCTAACCAAACACAATTTAATATAGAAGGAAAATAGTTATAGAGTGAAAAGATAAAAATAGCGACCCTCCTACTAACTCTCAATTAGCTATTCAAAGAGTTGGAGAAAAAGGATCAAATAAAATCTAAACTCCCATTTTTAATAATTATTAATTCATATCACAAATTAAAAATTAATTCTATCATTAACCAATTGGGTATTTATAGATAACACTAAACTTAACCAAACAAGGCTTTCAAGCCACACCATATTATTCCTCATTTTTTTCCCTTCGTTCCAATTATTCATGACCAAGATCATGATATAATGTCACAAACTAATGAAAAATATAAATAGAGGCCATAAAGAAAGATCAATAAATAATAAATAATGTGACAAAATTAGGCAAAACCAATCAATTGATTCTCAAGACTAGTTGATTGGTTTGGGCTTACAAGACCTACAAAAAAAGTCAATAAATACTCTACAAAACCAATATCTATAAGGACCAATTGATGGGATTGGTTGGATCAATTGATGTGTTTAGGCCGGGACCAAAACCACTGTAGTCACAAAATAACAAGTTTATGGGTCTATAACATTGACCTAATGTTCACATAACCAATTTATAGATATATTAATTGATCGAATGTTCACGCAAGCTAGTCAATATGTTCATCAAAACGATTGATTATCCACACAAACTAGTTGATGTTTTCAATCAACCATTCGATTGGTCGGGGATAAACAACTTGCATATACAACCATATCACACTTAACAAAAAATACATGTTTCCCACAATAATCCTACCACGATTCTATGTTGTAAAATACATAAAAATACATACTCTACAACTAAATTTACATTGATATATATTATAAAAATCAATACACATCATACTCATGCTAGTTCACCAAACTCATGCCAAATATTAAAATACTCAAAATATGCTCCAAAATCCAAAGGTATAAATATTCCACATGCTTGAATTCAAGGCCTTAAAAATAACACATAAGAATCATAGAACACACTAAGAACATGAAAATACAATTAAATACAAGAATCCTTAGTTATATTAGAGATAAAGATGTCTTATCTCCCAATAAAAATATTATAGTACAAGATTAAACTCCTAATTTGGTGACCTAACCCAAGACTCTTGAATTCCTAGAATAACCAATAATCAAAATAGTCAAAAGGAGAAAAGAATAAACACAATTAAAAATTTCTCGAGAACATATTTCACGGACGAGAAAGTTAGAACCTTAAAACTTTCTCTATACCTTAATAATTCCATATTTAAGAGATTAGAAAAGAGAAATGAGTGATCAAAAGTGTTAATTCAAAAGGTAAAGCCTCTATTTTTCTAGCAGAAGGGAAATAAAAAGGAAAAATGAGGGAACACCCAACACTTAGAAAAATAACCAAGATAAAGGGGAGAAAGGATAACACATGTATAAGGTCAAGGTTGAATGAATTAGAAGTTGAAGCTCAAATAGGCTAAGGGTCGACATATCACGGGGGAGGAGAGAGGGATAGATGACTTTGCTTGAGTGTAGAGGACCAAAGTCTAAGAAGGGGCATGATGAAGATAAAGGAGGTGGAGTGAAATTAGGTGGTGGCAGAGGTAGGTAAGTTAGGGGCAGGTACATGAAAACCTACATGCAACCATGTGTGCCAAAGGAGAGAGAAAAATGGAAGGAGGTGGAAAGTTGGTGAGATAGTACCTCAAAAGTGCTTGTGGGATATTTTTAACTAAATAAAATCATATAATGATCTAAATAATATAAAAATAATTCTAAAATACCAAACTATGCTTATTTGTACAAATAATCTCTAATTAGAAGTTTTTAGAAACATTAGAAAGAGAATCAAAGACGAAAGATAAAAGTATATGAAATCACAACATAACTAATCAATCAATTTGAGAAACCTATTCATTTGTATGCCTAAAATTCACATGTTTACCCAAATTTAAAGAACTACTTCAAACCAAAATAAATTTATTTTATATCAAAATAATTTTAAATACATTTTTAAAGGTATTAATTTAATACCCAATCATTAGCCATTAACCTAACATTAATAACTCTATAAAATCATGCATCAAACCCTCATAAAATTTGTGAAAGCCTAACCCCCAACCAAAACCCTATCTCTCAAATTCATTCAATTCTTTTTCTAGTTTTGATTCATTTCTTGTGTGAATTGTGTAAATTACTTGTTTTTGGTTGTATGTGATTCCAACCCGCATCAATGTGGTATAATGATGTAAGAGCATTCCAAGACTTTGAAGATTAACTTATCAATCGCATTGTAAAGACATAAGGGTTAAATTCTGAATAAATTATTTACTATACAATATGGATTCCATTGAAAATATTATTAAATTACTTTTTTTCCTTGTGTGTGCTTCCAGATCACATCAATGTAGTCTAATGATGCAGGTGCATTCCAAGACTTTAAAGATTGAATTATGAATCACGTTGGAAAGAGTTAAAAATCAAATTTTGAACAAAATTATTTACTATACATTATGGATGGCATTGAATATCTTATTGAATTATGAGTCTAATATATTTTTTGGATTTGAAATTTGAATTCTCTACACAAAGTTATGATCGTTTTATTCTATGTCTGTTAAGCTGAATTTTTACGTCTGAATGATAAAGTGTGTTGTGATTAACATGATATGGATACCATTATCTCTTAATATTTATTAATTAGGGTTTTATTAAATTATTTAATAAGTTTTTTAAGATATTAATTAATTAACTAGTTTGTTTAATCATTACAAAGTTAGGTAGATTTTATAGTTTATCTTATGATATGATTTATCTTATTAAGATTTTGTTAGGATTTAATCATTATTATCTTAGTATTTAGTGGGGTACTATTTATGAATTACTATTTAGGTGAATAGTGATTTATTCATTTTTTTATCTTACTTAGATTTAGTTAGTGAGAATGTTACATGAGGAGGTAGATGTCAATATATAAATATCCCAAATAAACTCACATCATTTTCTAAATGGTGGAATTTGAGTTTTAATATTAAAAAAAATTCTGTGTGAGTTCTTCTCTATTTTATGAACTCTATGTGAATGACAATTTACAAACTCTCCATATGGATCCTGTGTGGGTTTGCAATGAGTTATATAGCAAAGTTTACTATGTGTTTCTTCATAAAAGATTCTTTAAGAGTTATATGTGTGAGGTTTTCAAAGCTAGTTTGAAGAATTACTTTCTATGATCCTTCATCAATACCCTTATTTTAGAATTCATTATCATTTATCATCATAAAATCAAATAAAATAGGATAATTTTGAAATCACCTATTTTGTTATGCCTTAGTTTATTTTAGTCATATTTGGAGATGGTGCCTTGCATAAATTTAGCTAGATGCAAAGCATGAAAACCCATTGCAAGAAGAATTTGTTAAATGGAATGCTTGGTCCAACACAAAAGGATTTGATATCCACATGCTTCACCAATGCCTTGTATAAATAACATGAAAATTTTCTTTTCAGATCACCATGCAAGAGGCTTCATGGAAGATGGTTTTTTTAAACAAAAACCAAAATTGCATAATACATCTTCTTTTGAAAACTAGGACTCATATCCTCTACAAAACTAACCTAATCCCCAATAACTTATCCCCTAATCAAGGATTATAATTATGAAACCAAAATCATCACATATGATGATGTAAATAAGTTTCTCCCAAAATCTATGCAAAACAAATTCTGGTGGTATCTCTTAAATTGTTGAGAAAATTATCCACTCAATATTAAAGAAACTATTTATTTAAAAAATGAATTCAATTTTTTTGAAAGAAAAATAGAGAAGTGATCTACTCCATGGTAGTCATTTATGCATTCTTATTAATTGATACTATAAAAAATATAGAAATATCTATATTGTATTTAGTCCTCGACATACTCTTCATTATCACACACTTTAGTATTTAAACAAAGGCATCTAATACCTAATAGTCATTGACACCTTAAGAAAACAAACCAAGAAAAACCTATCATTAGCGTGGGGGAAAACAACATCCTCTCAAGTTTTGATCCCAACTACAAAAAGGAAAGGGAGAAAGAACCAAAAAAAAAACTAATCAGCATTACTATGACAATAAACTAAAGACCACAAAATTTCAAGAAAGATGCTAAAGTGGTGTAGAAGTGCAAGGCTCTTTTTTGAGTGATCCAACACAACACTTGTCAATGTATACTAGGTTATTCAAAGTGGAAGAATAATCTAGAAGCCACAAAAAATAGTGAAATCAATCACATAGATAACCGATATTTTTTAGTTTTAGTATAGTTTTACGATCCCTAACAACAACAAAATTAATTGAAAAAAATATCAAATATGATAACAAATACAAAAAGAAATATGTCTTAATAAAATATCCATGTACACACCGCATCATAGGCATGAAACCACCCTATGTATGCATATATGTTTGGATACTGATAAATAGAACCATACCTTACATTTTCACATTCCTTCATGAGATGTAAGAACATATACTATATATTTCTTGACCACAATCTTCTCCTAACCCCAATATTAAAATAAGGATAAAGGAAAATATAACATCTTATTTTTCTTTCAAAATGAGAGAGTTAATGGTGTAAGAGTGGCTCTAATAAATTCATTAGGAAAAACTAGAGCAAGAGGTTAAAAATATTCATCTACCATTGTGTGAAAAATATTTTGATTTCAAACAAAAAGGAGTATTAATCATATAGTTACCGCTATTACATTTTAGATAGCATAAGACACTTCAAATTCAATAAAGAAAAAAAATAAAAAGTATACATCATTACAGTGTATAGCCCTTGTTATGTCTATTTTGTGAACCAAGAGGTTCTTAGGAATTAAAGATAAGAATCAATGTCAAGAAATATTGAGGGTAAATTGAGAGAAGAGAGGAGAGAGGAGAGAGAAAAAGTAGAAAATTTGTATTATGATTTCTCATGTCCAAAAATGAATACAATATCCCTTATATATAAGAGTAAGATGAGGGAGGAGAGGAAGGAAAATAAATAACATGAGGTCAAAGACAGGAAGTTACCCTATCCTATGTAGAAAACTAGCCGAACAAGGAAACTATATGGGCCAACAACTTTAGACCAATTAAAGACTAAGACTAATTGGATTGTGCTTGAAAGCATTTTAGGGTTGATTATCATCTTTTGGGCTAGTATTCAAGATTCTTGTCCTTTGGGCTGGCATTCAAGGGCTCGATAGTCTTAGTTGAGGGAAAAAACCCATATAATCACTCCTTTTAAAATTTCATCTACCATGTCAGTCACTTCTATAGGGTAGGTGAGCTACACTTTTATTACACAACCATTAGACACTCCATACACAATATTAAAATATCAATGTATAGAATTATATATTAATGTGTTCGTCGAATACACATATACAATGATGAACAAGGACAAATAAATTTACATTTAAATTCTTTTTAGAATACCCATACATAATATTGATTAGCAATGGACAAACTCATTCACTAAGAGTGCATCAGCTAATCAATATATAATAACAAACAACAACGGATATATCAAAATATATGAAACATTAAGTAGGCCCATCCTATTAAGAAGAAAACAAAACTACAAAAAATCTATCAATTTTAATAAATTCAAAATTTCAATTTTAATAAAAATAAGATAGCACAAACAGGTAGCTTGCTAGGTAAGCCCCATTCTTCTTACTCCTCCATGTCTAGATACGAGAAAGGATATCTAAATTAGAGGGGCCACACAATCCTACCTATAACTATTATAAAAAAATTAATTTCTTAGATGATTAAAAGCCTTATACTTCTTTTCGTTGCTATATTCCGTAAAAAAGAGCAAAAATTGAAGCTTTGATTTGACGTCCTGTCTCCTCCAAAGCTTTGACCAACAATTAACCTTTTAACCAATTTTAGGAAGCTATCATCAATAACTAATACACACAAATCAAATAATTCTTTATTTTACATCACTATATATATTCACTCTTGAATGCTCTTTTTTTTCTTCATTAGAATATCTTCTTTAAACCTCTATCTATATGCCTAAAACCTAAAACTTTTCTTCTTAGAGGGCACCATCTACACCATTGATGTACTCATCCACATATATGTGTGCAACTTCTCTTTCCGTTGCTATAAGTAGAGGAATACAACAAAATAAAATTCCAGATGGTAGTCAGACATACAGAGTTTTCATTACCACCATTCCAAACACTAGTTCTCTCAAAAGACCTAGTAAATATCCTACATTTCTAAAAGATATTTTTCTTAAACATCTTACTCACTCTTCATATTCTTGTACTTCTTAGTCTTCAAACACTTCAATCACACCCTCAACTTTTCCTTATTCTTTCTTAAGTCCAACAAACTAGTTGTCAATGAACCAATCAATCTCTTCATCTTCTTGCAACCCCACCATTTTTGTTAACATGTCTAAGCTCTCCTCTTATAAATTAGATATTTTTCTTCCGATTAACATTACCAAGGCTTAATTTAACCAATTTCATGTCAGATACCATTTTCCTTCTATTCTTAAATTAATTTGACCATCCTTATTTAACAAATCCAACAATTTCCCATGTTGTTGTATAACCCTATATTTCTAGGACTTTTATGCATTCATATGCTTTCCTTTACACTCATTTGTTGAAGAATTAATCCAAGCTTGCCAATTAGTTCCTGCTCAATGTATCTCCAACTCTTGGAGAATGTTGAATGGCTTCTTATATGGGTGTTGTTTGTTTTTTTTGTAGGGCATCACACTAACAATAGAATTTTTGTAGACACTTTTTTAAGTTTTTAAGTGATACCACAACCCCAAGATTCTATTCCATCCAAAAAAGAGTGGACCATAAGTTCATCAAAGAGCCTAGGTATTCTATGAAGAGGTGGAAGTCCTAATAATTTTTTTATTCAAATGAACATCGAGAGGGATATTCCGAAATGGGGTCAACTTAAACTTGAAGTCTTAGAGTTTCCACCTTTTTCTATTGATCTCAAAGCTAATATAAATAATTTTGATATATTGGTGCATGATAGACAAGCCATCAATAATAATGTATTTGTGAACAAACTAGTCAACCTGAAAAAGATAGGACTAAAATCTGATGCTAGTAAGTAACTTATTCTCCTTTTACCATTATTTCCCATTTACTGAACTAATAAGTCGCTCAACGTATGAATTTTTATCCTTTTTTATGTATAGTGTAATGAATGGAAGGATCAACAAAAGGTTGCCCCTGTAACATGTCTGGGGTTATTAAAAAGCTCACTGTTTGCCTTTGGGATATCTACTCCCGACACCACATAATAAATTGTATGTTTTCCAATAATAATTTTAAGAAATTGGTGCATTATTAACACATCATCAACAATAATAAAGTTGTGAACAAACTTATTAGCTTGAAAAAGATATGGCTAATCTCTAACACTTGTAAGTAACTTATTTCACTTTCACAACTCTTTTCCATTTATTAAACTAATAGTTTTATTGGCATATGAAGATTCATCATTTTTATTATAGAGTGTAATGAATGGAATTATAGGCAAAAGGTTTTCCTTTCCAACGTGTGGGGGTATTAAAAAGCTTGTCATGAATACCCTCAGGGCATCTACTTCTGGCACTAAAAAAAGTACATTTTTCAATAATATATTGCTGCCATAATTATTTCATTCATAATCATGACCAACAAAAGCTTTTACCTTGTTATGTGTTTAATAAATTGAAGGTGTTTAAAAAATGATCCTAAAAAAATAAAGAAAAATAAAATGAGGATAGTAAAATTTATTCTACAATAGTTGGCACCTCTAATGATCATGCCCTTGAGCCTTTGGCTTGCAAAACAAACACATTTCTATGTCCATTGACTCTTGTAATGAACATGTCCTTGAGTTCGTTAACTCCCATCATGAACATATTTCTATGTTTGTTGACACTCGCTATATACATGTCTTAAATTCTGAGTTCTATTCTTTTGGCATACTTAATTATCCCTTAGCTAATTTTTAAAAATCTTATTTACCCTTTCAGGTGGAAGCTTAACCTAGGGTTATCACCACTATTTTGGTAGTTAAGACACTTACAAAGTATTCATCTCAAAAATCCACTACTACCCTTAAGATGTTGGCACCAAAGAATAAAGACAAAAACATACTAAAAGAAAAGGAAAATGAGTGTTGGACCTTTCCTTGAAGGAGTCTAAACTTCCTTCCTTGCCACCTACTAAAGGAACTCTGAACCTGACCATGGCTAAAAAGACCATAATATGTATTGAAGAAGAAGAGAGTGATCATGAGTATGTAGAATGGAGAACATTACCAAATGTAGAAACTAACACCATTCCTCCTTCACAGGCATAAGTTGATACAAGCGTTAGTGGTTGTAGACAAGTTATTAGTGTGATATAAAACCTTATGGTTGGGGTAACCTGTAATATCCCAAAAATCCTAGGAATTATGGCAAAATAATGATTTATTAGGAAAAATTAAGAAAAAAATTATTTATTAAATAAAGAGGAAATTAATTGAGGAAAATAAGGAGAAAATAATAAATAAGTTATTTAGAAAATTTTGGACATTTTACTAATTAAAATGGAAGTTAAGGACAATTTATCCAAAATAGCCTAATTAATTTAAGAATGAATTTAATTATTATACTTAAAATAATAATTATTAAAATTAAATATCTAAATTAAATATATAAACAATAAAGACCAAATACCCCCAACCCAACCATTTTATCATTTTCCATTTTCCTTTTCTCCTTTCTTTTCTTTTTTTCTTTCTTCCTCCTTTACTTATTTTTTTTTCTTTTCATCTCCCCCCGGTTGGGCCAGCCCGTTGGCCCAGACCACCTATCCCTTCCCCGGCTCGTGTGGCCCAATCCGCCCAGCCCTCCTTTAGCCTCCCATTCCCAGCCGGCCGAACCATCCTCTCTTTTTTTTTCTTTCTTCCCCCAGGACCGACCGGTCCACCCTGCCCTGTCTTCTTCTTCCCAGCCCCGACCTGCAACGTCGACTTGCAGCCCCGATTCCACCGGTAGCCACCAGCCAACGACCGGTCGTCCTCATCTGCCCCTCTCCCTGTCATTTTCTTTCCTCTTTTCGACCCAGACAAAGCCCATCTCTCCCCTCCCCGCGTGCCCATCTCTTTCCCTTTTTCTCTCCCCCTCCCCGACCTAACCTGCCATGGCAGGACTGCACTGCCTGCCACCGGAGGCCTGTGGTCCTGCCACACCTGCCCCGCACGCCTTCTTCTTCCCTTGTATTTTTCCTCCTCAATTACCCTATAAATACCCCCCATTACCAGCTTGGTTCGAGCTCCTTTTTCCCCCAGCTCATAACCCCATTTTTTTGCCGCCGCCCAAACAGACACCTATCCCGCCACCGTCGGCCACCTCCGCCTCAAACTCAGTGCACAAAAACCTTCCCCGCACCTCCCTCTACGAAACAGAACCACCATCGGCCCCTACCTCGCCCTGCACGTGCCGCCCTGGCCGTGCGAAATCGCCACCCCGAGCAGCCCCTTCCAGCCCCTCGTCGCCCCTTGCGCTGCCTTCCGCCGCTAATCCCGCCTCTACCAACACCTCCCTCACCCTCCAAAACACCCAAGGAACCTCCCCTACCTTCCCACACCTTCATCTTTCCCTGCCTCCCTCTCCTTCTACCTTCTCCATTTCCCCACCACCTTTGGCCGTCGCACCAACCATCGTGCGCCGCCACTCCCAGCCACGCCACCACCCTCATTCCACCCCTCTTCACCTGCTGCATCTTCCTCCACCTCAAACACCCCTCTATACCCTCTCCTTTAGCCTACACATTGATCTTTCCACCTCTCCTCCTCCTCCACCACCGCCGCTGACGCAGCCACGCGCCGCCGCTGGTTCCACCACTAACCTTAGGTGGTGCTCCAACCTCCTCAACCCCTAAACCTTCTTAGCACAAGTGATTAATAATTTTTATTAATATTAAGTGTATTATTATTATTATTATTATTATTATTATTATTATGGTCGGTATTATCATCATCATTATTATTATCTTTATCATTAGTTAATCTAACTTTAGAAACCCATTTTATATTAGTGTTAACAATTTTTAGTAATATTAATAGTATTACCCTTATTAGTATTATTAATGTTGTGTTGTTATTAATATTATTATTATTAGTAGTATTATTACTATTATCATTATTATTATGTATCACTCTTTCTACCTAAACTAATTTTAGGAATATTTATAAATATGGTATTATTATATAGTATCTTTATCATTATTAATAACATTGTCATTACTACTACTATTATTATCTCTATTATTAATATTATTATTTTCTTACTAGTACTAACTTGACCCTTACCACTTTTAGTGTAAATATTGGGACTCTTATATTACTATTATCCTTTTCGATTGTTATCTTCTATTATACTTAACATTATTATTATTATTATTATTATTATTATTATTATTATTATTATTATTATTATTATTATTATTATTATTATCATAATTATTATTATTATCATAATTATTATTATTACTACTTAACCTAACCTTATTTAATTATTATTATTATTATTATTATTATTATTATTATTATTATTATTATTATTATTATTATTATTATTATTATACTTAACACCTTTATCATTATTGTTATTATTACTACTACTTTTATTATTATCAATGTTATTTAACTCGAAGTTGGTGTGTTATCATTTTATTTTTAAAGAAGAAGAATACTTAACCTTAGTATTTTACTATTTAATATCCGAATATTACCAATATTATTCCTAATGCCCTTGTCACTAACATTATTAGTTATTACTATTGCTATTATTATTAGTATTATTATTATTATTTCTATTATTGTGACAAAAATATTTGAACCCTTATATTATTATTATTCAAATTATAACTTTTATCATTATTATCTTTAGGAATATTTTTACTTGTTGGTATTGTAATTATTATATTATTATTTTAACCCTAACACTATTATTAGACTTAGCCTTAAAAACGCTAGGGTTTCTATCACTATAAACATTAGTGTCACTATTATTAGTTTTATTATTATTATTATTATTATTATTATTATTATTATTATTATTATTATTATTATTATTATTATTATTATTATTATCACTATTTTACTATGGTTATCATGAACACTATTATTATAAGAATAGAGCTAACGGGTTTAATAATATAAGTGTAACAATAAGTATTAAAAATAAACATATTTTGACTAGTAATATTTAGTATACTAATTTTAAGGTAAAAACCCTAGTTTTCGTATAATACTCTCTTTAATAATAATAATCCTAATCTTAAGCTAGAATAAGGGATGATGGTACTTTTGAGGGAAACTAATACTTAGTATTTTCCCCTTTTATAGGTGATCCTAACCAAAACCCTAAGGAGTTAGAGGAGCGTGCTCCAAGCCCGGCGCCGCTTTAGGTAAGGACGAAGCTATGGCCCTTGTGTGATGTGTGACATATATGTGTTGAATGTTGTATATGCCATGCTATGTCGTGTATTATATGATTGTGGATAACTTGTCTTATGTGTAGCGCAACTTAGAGATTGAGGTATGTTGTATGTGCTTCCTATGACATGAGCATGGCATGTATATGTATGATGTTTATGATGTGATATGATATGGCCCTCTAGGACATGTATGTTAGGATAAATGGTAATATGAGTTGGGAATATAAGGATGACCAGAAATAAATAGGAAGTGAGTTCACTAAGGGGGATATGAGGCTGACCTAAACGCCTCATGATCCATAAGAGAAGATTTGAGTGAGAGGAATGACCAAAATAAATGAGAGTTGGGAACCATGCATGAGAGTCTTAAAATTTGCATGGTGACTTGGGGTGTTTGCATGGGATGGATAAATCTTACATGGGGGTGAATCTTACGTGAGAAAAGTTAAATTAGGGTGTAAATAAGAGAATGGGAGAGTTGTGGAGTGATTGGAGACTTGGGATGAAAAATAGTACGTAGGGTGGTGTAAGGGTGTATAAAGGACCCAATTAGGGTTTTTGGGGGAGAAAGTGGAAATTTGGGAAGTACAAAAGTAAGAATGATTAAGGAAGGGTTGAGTATGGGTTAAGAGTGAGAATTCATTTATATAAAAGATGAGTATGGGTTTCCATGTGAAAGAAGAGACTTGGGGATGAAAAGGGAGAGGTTACTTGTGGAAGAAGTAAGGTACTAGGGTTTGATGTGGCCAACTAGGGTTTTTCCGGTCACATGCGAGGTCGAGGAGTAAAGTGATATGCCTTGGGGTTTGACCTAATAAGGGTGAGATGTGGGGTGAAGAACAAGTAATGGTAAGGTAAGTGAGAAGAAGTTGGGCCACATAGGTCCAACTAGGGTTTCCAAGGGGAAAACCCTAGAGGTTGGGCTTAACTTACACTCTCAGGAGTTAGTCTTTCATTAGGTGTGAGTATAAGGGAAAAAGGATGTCGGGATGTGACAAGGGGTGCAGGAGTCTCAAAATATGGGATGGGCCCTCTTGAGAGAAAAGTAGTAGAATATCAATGACATGCATGTCAAGGGTGGAACGTTATCTAATAAGAAACGGATAAAACAATAATCATGTAAAGTAAAAGATTGTTGAGCCGAGCCCAGACAGGTCCACCGGCAAATAATAGTGGCCAGAAGCCGGGGTGCCCTAGAGACCGGTCCATCGGCAAATAATAGTGGTCAGGAGCGTTCTGCCCTAAGTGTATACTTTCCGGTCCACCGGCTATAATAGTGGAGGATTTCTTGCTCGACAAACCAAAGTAAGTAAGTTAAACCATGGGAAATACACTAAGTACTTGCAGCGAAACACCATGTGAGTCAGGGCCAGACTGGTCCACCGGCAAACAATAGGGGCCAGGAGCATTCTACCCTGGAGACCGGTCCACCGGCAAATAATAGTGGTCAGGAGCGTTCTGCCCTGCGTGTATACTTTTCGGTCCACCAGCTATAATAGTGGGGTTCCCGCACTCACATAGACTGTTAAAGAATATGTGTGGAATGGACATATTATTAATGAGAATAAAGAATAAGTCATCGGGTAAGTAATCAGGCCTTATCATGTGTGTTGTCTTATGTTGCCTATGTGATTATCCTTGTATCATATGTTCTATGTGTTAGCCTTAGCTCATCTGTTACCTTACTCAGTACGTAGCGTACTGATCACCCGTTTCATGGGTGTTACTCATTCCCACGAGCAGAAGACCCCTCTAATCTTGTGCAGGTAGGAGACCATGTCTTTGATGCCTACGATACCTATGAGGCATCGGGTGGGGCAGAGTGCTGAGCCTAACCTGACTTGGGGACCAAGAGCGAGTTGGTCGGACTCTATTGCTATCATCGGATTTCGTATTTCCTTATTTAGCTGCATTTTGTACTGCGTTTCATGTTTTGAAAATCGTACTCTTAAGTTGTAATCCTAAACCGTATTCTAATTACTGTTTGGCTTGTGTTTCGTTAATGATTTATGTTAAATGTTGACCCATGTTTTAATGTTTCGCACTTGATGTTGTTTGGGTTTAGCCTTAGCACTTAGTACTAGAACGGTAGAAGTGTACCGGTCTGGTACTAAGTGTGGCGGTAACACCCCGAGTTTACGGTTTTATCCTTCGCTTCTGCTAAACCTTTTTGATTTAAACATAATTTTTCAGTAGTAAATTTGGGGGTGTTACATAACCAAAATAGAAGGTTTTTATTTTATAAAAATATCTTGTGAAAGGGGTTCTAAAGTCCCCATCTAAGATGATGGGGCCACTTTAACCATGTAAGATGATTACTCCTTATTCAACTACCACCGAGATGATAATGCTGGTCTCAAATTGACCGAGGCTATACTGTGAAGCCTTGATAAGGAAATAGTCAATGGTCTTAAGGAAACAACTCTATTGAGGGGTAATTTGAACCTATCATTCTAGTTATATCATAATTTATAATTATATATAATATAACTTCAGTGTTACAACTTTAATAACTATTTTATTGCCATATAAAGCAATTGTCTATGTGAAAGAATATCTTTTATCGATTTGAATGAAGTGTTAGCCACTTCCAATGGATAGAGAATGAATAAAAAAACTTTATGGTAACTACTTAACTCTAAAATTTGAAAAGGAATCCCTTGAGGCTAAAGTGGCTAAGTTGCAAACCGAGAATAACAAGTTAAAATCTACCTCCATGAATGCAAACTTTATAAAGGCCTAAGTTGCTAGTTTGAAAGATTGTCTTCAAATAGAAAAGAAT
This sequence comes from Tamarix austromongolica, assembly GCA_039764185.1. Classification (NCBI taxonomy): domain Eukaryota; kingdom Viridiplantae; phylum Streptophyta; class Magnoliopsida; order Caryophyllales; family Tamaricaceae; genus Tamarix; species Tamarix austromongolica. Next base: position 42,910,650 of record CM077814.1, read on the forward strand.
TCAAATAGGGTTGAGATGGAGTAGTTGATGACTAAGTATTCCATTTTAGAAGTTAGCCTTGAAAAGAGAGAAGATGTTGATCAATTATCCCCCAAGAAGAAGACATGGCTTGCAGATGTTGGAAATATTTGATAATATTCCAAGGCTAATATATCTCGATAAAAAGAAATCAATATCCTCAATAATCTAAATGAAGATGATAACATCAAGATAATCGGGTATGATGTCAAGTATGCTGATATGCAAAAATCCTTGGGAAAAAAATGGTTGAGACTGAATGCTTACACTTGGAAGCTATAAAGAAGGAGAAGGAATGTAATGTTAAAATGAGGCATCTTCTAAAATAGTTGGTCGGGGTTGAGTTGGTAACTAAGTATTTTCAAATATATATATATATATATATATATATAAGTGAATTGAGAGAGCTATTAATGATGCTAAGTTGAGACACTCTCATGAAGCTATAGATACTTACTTGAAAAGCAAATAATGCACAAATTATGAAGTATAACTTCAATATTAGTGGTATGCTTATGGAGCCTCTGTGGTGTATGCTCAATTCTAAACATTAGTGGAGCACGACCAATTGTGAAATCCTGATGCAGAATTTTATTGCAATCAAGATTTGGAGAGAATACTTATTCCTAAAGAGGCTGACTATACTAATGAAGATAATTATTGAAACACCATTATTATTATTATTATTATTATTATTATTATTATTATTATTATTATTATTATTATTATTATTATTATTATTATTATTTTAACTTGTTCATTACTTTAACATATAAAATGATTTTGAAGCAGTTGCTTGTCTTGATTTATATAGTCTTGACAATCTATTTATAATAAGGCTAAAAAAAATTTAATACTCAAAATGTACACACTTCAAATATTTATTATATTTTGGTGATGAATAACCAAAGTAGGGCTTGATGTAGACACCAATGGTTGTTCATATTGAATGGACCAACCAAACCCCTCAATATTAGGCTTAGTGGCCTTAACACTATGACTGAGGATTACACTACGGGAGCCTAGTCTTAGTGGCTAAAAATCTCCTAAGTGTCCCTGATTGGGATTAGTGGCCTTAATACATCAACCAAGGATGGACCATAAGATCCTGGGCTTAGTGAGCGAGAGCCCATTGATCTTTCATTTCACTAGATGTGCTCATATTCTTTTACTCTTCTATGCTCGATGACTTTGTTGTTTGAAGGATTGCTTATGGAGCTTGACAACTTCAGTATTTGAGGGCTTACATATGGATATTTATGCTTGACGACCTCATTTTTTGAGAGCTTACATATGGATCTTTATGCTCAAAGACCTCATTATTCAAGGGCTTATGTATGGAGCTCAATGCTTGAAGACCTCGTTGTATGAGGGCTAATGTATGGAGCTCTATGCTTGATGACCTTTTTTTAGGGCTTACATATGGAGTTCTGTACTCGACACCCTCATTGTTTAAGGGATTACATATGGATCTCTATGCTTTATGACCTCGTTGTCTGAGGGATTATGTTAGGAGATTTATGCTCGATGACCTTATTATTTGAGGGCTTACATATGGAGCTATATGCTAGATGGCCTCATTGTTTAAGGGATTATGTATGGAGCTCAATGAACTCATTGTTTGAGGACTTATATATGGAGCTTTGGATTTGTGTCACTGGAAATGATATCTACTACAAAAGATATTCTATAGGCCCATCGACATGTAACCAAAATATTTGAAAAAAAAACTCTATTCTCCTATCGACATTGATAGGTAAGAAAAATGTCTACATTCAAATGCAACAACAATCATTGTGAATGCAATATCAATCAGGGTTACAAATAATAGTTTCTAAAATGTTTTATATTCTAGGAATTCACAAGTTATCTTCTTTCTTTTTCAACTAATATGAATGTGGCTAACCTAATTTGCTTTATAAGTTGATAGATCCTTTCAGGTGCTAATTTGCTGCAACTACCATTACTTGGGAACTCATCCTTCCTTAGTGCCTAGTATCTTACTATTTGTTGTGCATGTTTGAACTATATCTCTTTGTTCTTCTGGTAAGTCCTTCTCAATATGTAAGGTCTCTTCATTATCTTTAAGATCATATTAGATGGTTATATGAACTTGTTTCTATTTTTATTGGTACAACTACCTCAACCCCAAAACCCAAGATGAAAAACATTTCATGTGTTGGAATTTTTTTATAGTTCTCCTAACATCCCATAATATTCTTAGAACTTCATCCACCCACCCTTACTAATGTGTGTGGGAATATGGAATTCTCAATTGTGTGATATTGATGTGTGGTTATGTTGAGACTAAGAAGAAGAAGCTACAAAAATGATGGATGGATGATAAAGGTATTCAAATAAGGTAAACTAATGATGATGATGATGAATCAAATAGGATGATTATGATTTGGTGGTGATGGATGAATGATGATGATGGTTCGAATGTGATGAGGCGATTATGATGTTGATTTGACAATGATGTGTTGGTGATGATGATAATTCAAAGGTTAGGGTTTAATGAAATATGATTTCGTGGGTTAGGGTTAGGGTTAGGGTTTAGCTTTGAAACTGGGGTTAGGGTTAGGTTTTGGTTCGAATTTAAAGGTTAGGGTTTGAAATGGTAAAATGGTTTAGGGTTTCAAATGGTAGAACCAGTTTAGAGTTTCAATTAGGCTTCGATTTGGGTGGTGTTTGGATGATGGTGATGGCTAGAAAAAACATGGATTATGGAGAGTATAAAAGGTAGAACTTAAACTCTAATTCACACAGATAAAGAGGTTAAGGTTTGCAAGAGTAATCGTTCACACATATTCGATTAAACTTGAATTGAGCTCACACAAAATTCAAATTGCATTTAACTTAAATACTTGATCATCAAATACATCTCTAATCGTGACTTTCATGGTTTTATATAGACAATATACCATTTAGCTAAAAACCATAATTTATAAGATACCTAGATAAAAGATATTATGCGACTTTATGCTAACTTTATGCTTTAGCTAATCTTCAACCATACTACTTAATTAATTAATTATATAAATCAATAATTATACACATCCAAACTGCACATAGCCATGGACTCCATGCATGCCATGTACATGCACGTATACGCCTAGTAGCTTGTATAGTACGTTTCATCTATAACTAGCAACATAACTATCTGTTTGTCTTTAATTTTGTGGGAGATCCTTTCTAAATGAAAAACAATTGGTTCCATAATTATGAATTCCAATTATTGAGTGTTTTCTCTTGCATCACATACTCAGCATCATTCAAATGACATCTCAGTGTTTTAAGAATTTCTTTATTTTCACATTTAACTTGATTGTTACACTACTTTGAAACCAATGAGAATCCCATTCTAAAGATACCAAATATCCTATGTAGAATACTATTAAATACAATTTACCTATGGATGAGCTACTGAATAAATTGATAATCAATATTCCAATTTTGAGAAAATTATCTGTATTTATAGTTATCAAACTATTAGCCATTATTAGTTATAATTGCTTGAGGAACTTAAAACTTATATATTTTATTTAGTTCAATTTTTACAAAGATCATGTTTAATCCCCTATCCTATCAAAGTCTACTTTTCCATATCTTACTTGCATATAATATTATTCCAAAAAAAAAACTTCATTGTTTGTTTCTCAATAATCTATGTTAGGGCCTCTGCCTTGACCCATTTTATATAATAATCAATAGAAAATATGATAAATCTTTTTAGTCAACATCTTCATTTAATGGGTTAGTTTGAAAGACATCATGTAAAAATATTAAAATAATTGGTGGCATACATTTGAAGTATCATCATTACTAGAGCTAAGTAGTCCAAAAATATCAGCCCCCATACGGTAAACGACCATGAACTTATGATTGGTTGCAGTTATGAGGAAGGGGAATTTTTTTTCCGGTGAAATTTTTTAACATCCTTGGAATTGACATATGATTGCCTCAACATCTTAATATATAGTTTTTCAATAATAACTCTAACGTAAGGCATTTTTTGAGAGAGATATGATAAAGTTATGTAATCCATATATTTCTCCATGGACTTTGTTCATTACTTCCTGCCCTACCATTCGAGAAATAAACTTTAATACTATCATAGTCCAAGAGTGTCTCTAAAATTTTTTTTCGATCATGAAATATTTTGTATCCCACCTTAATTTAAATGCCTTATTTTTGTCCACTGGTTGAGTCCTTGCTTCTAAGTAATATGATAATTCCTTCACCTAATTTTCTATTGCCAATACTTCTACATTCTCAGAGAATTTAACTTGATCTTTACTCATTTACATCAATTTATTTATTATCATATACTCAACTTTGACTATGCCAAGTAAGCCTAATTTTGCTAAAGCGTTAGCTACTTGATTAGCTGATAGTGGTATTTGTGCTATTTAAAATGATACAAATATTTTATTTCATCAATTAGGTTCCCTAAATACTTATCCAGGATGGGATCCCTAACTTTATACTATCTATTATATTATTTGAGGACAAAAGTTGAATCACTATATAACTTTAATACATCTACCTTCAATACTTGAGTTATTTTGAGACTAGATAATGAAGCTTCATATTCGACCTCATTATTGGTGGTAAAAAAAATTAAAATTGTAAATGCATATTACACCACTATGCCAATTGGATTAAATAAAAGAACACTAGTTCTAACACCTAAGATGTTGGTAGCCCCATCTACATATAAATGTCATCCTCCTTAATCTAACTTTATCAATGATAAATTTGGCTCAACTTCAAATGAACATTCAATAATAAAGTTATCTTAATTTTAACCTTTAATAGTAGGTCTCATATGGTATTAAATATCATATCGACATAATTCGATGACCCATACCATCATTCTCCCAAAATTCTCAAGTTCATGTAAGATAGTCCTGAGACAATAATAGGCTTTTCACTATTTTGAGATAATAATCAAGAATGGAGGAAATTGCTAATGTTGATGATGCTAAATATAAGAACAATATCTCCACCTCTACTGCGGCAATCAGTGTTGGTAACCTAGATAAGTGGGCTCCTAAGTCATCAAATTCTTTTTAGCAATCTTTAATCCACTAGAAATTATCTTTCGCCCATATGAGCCAAAAGAAAGGAAAACTCTTGTCAACACCCCCAGACAAGAATCTGTGTAGTGCAACTAGTTTCCCTGTTAGTTGCTAAATGTATTTATTTCCCACCTAGGGTTGTATATTCAAAACTACAACAATTTTTTTGGGATTTACATCTATGCCTCTACCCGAAACCATAAGTCCTAGAAATTTTTTTTGGCACTGGATCTAAATACACATTTTTTGGGATTTCATTTCATTTTTTATCAGGGTATATATATGGGCTTCTTTTTCTTGCTTTTTACTATAATACCATATAATTTTGTGATTTATAAAATGGAAAATTCTTGTTTTTAATAAGGTTTGGATGTTTTTTTTTTATCATGATTTGGAAATATAGTTGGGTTTGATTTAAAAAGGAATTAGAAAAGGATTTAAAAATTGAATAAAATTGAATAAAATGAGTTTCTTGGCATATCAGTTGACTAGTTTTGTGAATCGATTGTCTAGTCTGTCATTGTCAACTTGAGTTTGGTTCGACAGAATTATTCGATTGGTCAACTAAATCAATTGATTGGTTTGTCAAGCTGTGTATCTTTTTAATTTTGATTTTTTTATAAAAAAATATTTTTATCAAAATGGAACCTAGTTAATCTAACTCTAAGCTTCTTTCTAAGTAATCTTTAAACCTTTTTTTAATCATTTATCAATCTGTAATTCTATCTCTACTTTGTTCAAGGTTTTGATTTTAGTAGAAAAGGGAGATGATGACCTCCTCATTTTTCTTCTTCTTCATCTCTCCTCTGTACTACACTAGAATAAATCATTTATTCTAGAATTTCTCTACATGGCTAGGAGATTAGTTTTCCATGTCAATCTACCTATTTCCTTTCTTGTGCTCAACCATTTTCTAGATAATCTTAACCTGGCTTCTCTAGAAAATTACTATTTGAGCTCTGGGAAGGAAGTTAACCAATAAATTTGTCCAGTCAACCCAAATTTTAATGGTGAATTTAGTGTTTGCAATCCAATTACACTATGTCACTTATCCTTTAACCAACTCATTGGTTATATACAACCCTTATCATCTCTCCCGTTCACCTTTTTTCAGCCATCAAAAATATTATGAGTTTTCCCAACACTTGTGATCCACTATTCTCCATTTCAAGCTTTCACCTAATTCGTGCATCTCTTCATAACTTTTCTCTATCTCCCCCTTATTTTATTCTTAAGTAACAAAGAGTTAGATTTGGGGAAATTTGAGATATTTGCTTTTAGATGATTCTTTTATTGGATTCTCTTGGAGCTCGCAATCCCATTTTCTTTCCATAATTCGTATTTCTTGATTTATAAGAATTATGTAAAGGTTTATGAGTTTTAATCTCTTGTTTTCTAAGGTTTTTAGAGTTGAAATCTTTTAGCCAAAGGTTTTATCTCCTTGGTGTGGAACTTTTGCTAAGCTTTGAAGCAAGTCATTCTTACCATTGAAATATGATATGAATGAGCATATGAGATAGTATGGTTGGTAGATTTCTAATATTTGTATGCATACATGATATTATGAGTAATTTGGTGTTGCATGTTAGAATATTTAATATTTCAGAGAAAAGTATGACTTGAGAAATTATGGTTGGTTCTATGAGAATGCAACATGGATAGAAATTAAGCATGTGTAACCTCTATTTTGTATAATGGTGTAACACCCCCAAAATTCACTCCTGAAAAAAATTGAAAGAATAAAGTGGAAGCTAAAATAGAATTTGGGGAATGTTACCGCCACATCTAACACAAGATAAATGTCCACCATCTATCTCATGCTAGATGCAAGGCTAAAACCTATCAAACAAAATTTCAAACAACATCTATGTCATGAGGATATACTCCCACAAGGAGATATCCACAGACAGATGGCAAGTGAACAATTTCACTGAATAAAATCATCGCTGAATAAATCAGTGGAACCTGTGAAATAAACCTAGATTTTAAAAGCTTATCAGAGTACGAGATATTAAGAGCCAATTACAACACCCTTGAAATTTTAAATACAACACTTGAAACTTCCAAAAATAAATATAGTTAAACAAGACAATTCTCAATGGATCAAACTCCGGATTGCCTACTCTCTCAAGCCAAGACTTCAACCCAAAAACAATATCTGAACTCAAACCTACACAAGAGGTTTGCTCCCCACCATCAGTGGGTCATCACAAGACACATTCAACCAAGGTAGAATCAGTACGGGTTCGATACTGAGTAAATCAAGACTACCCAACTCATGAAAGGAAATATAAAACACATAAGATATGAAAGACTCTAGCTTACAATTCTCATGCTCAATTATACATATGATAGATGCACCATTCCATTCATATAATAATTCAGACTCAATTATACAAGTATTACATACAATAAAACATAGGGTCACAGATTCATACTTATGAGTACATTACTAGACATGACAACACATAAGATACAAACGTACAAAAAATCATGATCGCATGCTAAGTAACACCAATCCAACAATCCAATAATAATCATTATTACATCTGATTTTATTTATTTACGATGAGTTCAGGAACCCCGCTATTCTTAAACCGGTGGAACGGTCTAAAGCACCTCTCAGGGACAACACATCCAAGCCACTATTATTGTCCGGTGGAACGGACCCTGCACCTCTCAAGGAAAAAATCTCTTGAGCTACTGTTCTTAACCGGTGGAATGGTTTGAATCACCTCTCAAGGACAAAACACATGAGCCACCATTATCGTCCGGTGGAATGGACCCTACACCTAGTCCTGACTCACGTAATCTTCCACTGTAAGTGATTAATCTATTATTCATTACTTAACTCATATCATATTTGTATTCATGTTGAGTATAAGGCCCCACTATTCTTAATCCGGTGGAACAGATTGAAGCACCTCTCAGGGACAGGACACCCGAGCTACTATTATCATCCGGTGGAACGGATCCTACACCTCTCAAGGCAAAACGTTTCTGAGCCACTATTCTTAATCGGTGGAGCGACTTGAATCACCTCTCAGGGACAACACACCTGAGCCACTATTATCGTCCGGTGGAACGGACCCTACACCTCGACCCAACTCACGTGATCTTTCACTTTAAATTATTTGTATCTTATTCAAGAATTTAACCACTCATAAATCAGGCCCACATGAATAATTCTATGACATAAAGATACAACATAGGGTATCATATAATTTCAATCCATACTCAACCCTTCACATACTCAAATATATACCATATTCAAACATCATACTAACACGCATTTGCATTGAGGATATAAGTTCATACATATGTGCAATTACCACACTAAACACAGTATACGCTGGATAGGATTAAATGATCAATAAGCATAGTCATCACCTTCCACTCTGAACAGAATTATATCCAAATTCCATCATAAGTAAAGGTAAGTAGTGACTTACCTAAATCCGAAGCTAGCTAAGAAAATTGAGAAAGAGTGAGAGCTATCGAGAGCTCGACAATCCACTATAAAGTTTTCTTAGATCGCCGATAGAAATCGAAAACTAGAATAGAAGCTATTTTATCGATCAATAATTCACATATTATAATTAAATCCATATAATGGGACACAAAAAATCTTTCTTAGAAAACATGTCCATGACCTAGGACTCACGAGCGTAGCTCTATTGAGATTTAAAATTAAATATCAACAAAATCGGATTTAACACTTATCACTTGAGACATTTCAAATTAATTTCGAAAGTTGGGGAAAGAATAATAGATTATAAACTATTTTATCAAAAACAACTTACTCATTAGGTTTTACAACTAAAGAGGTGAACCAACCATTTTTAGGGGACCAATCTAACCTGATAACATAAGAATATAATTCAAATGATTTTAAATCTAAGCTGGAAATTGATTAGGTAAAAGAAGCATAGCACAATTAATTTTATAAAACCAACCCCGAAGATTAGGGTTTTTAATGCCTAAACTACGAACCGACCACATCACTTCGATTACCTTAAATTGATAGTTTTAAAACACAATTAAACTAATTTTAGATAAATCTAGATAATTAATTTCAACAAAAACAATCTTCCTAGTAGCCAATTTAAGACTATCCGTTTTCAAAATTAGGGTTTTAAAGCCCACGACACAAGCTTGGATAATTCAAATCAATTAATTCCAATTGAAGGTATTAGAATGCAATTAGGATCATTTCAACTATTTCTACAAATTTAATTTTAGAAAAACAATTGTACAAAAGATCAATTTCATAATTTCACTTGAAATCTAGGGTTTTAGGCCCGAAAATGCAATTCGGTTAAATTCTACTAATTTATTTAAATTAAATGTTTATAAATGTAATTAGACATATTTATAATATATCATATAATCAATTTCCCAAAACCAATAAAAAAATACTCAATTTAGCATAATTAGGGTTTTTGAGCCCGGAATATAAATCCGATAAATTCTTGTTAAAATATATAAACTAATGGTTTGGAAATGTAATTAAATGTATTTTAATGTAAATTATATAGTCAATTGAATAAAACAACGCGATTATACAATCCAATTTAGACCCGCAAGAGTTTTGACCTAAAAATCCAATTCCGATTAATTGTGCACAATGTTCCCAAATAAATACTTCTGATAGGAAATTAAATACATTTCAAATGATATTATAAAATTAATTGAGCGGAACGACTCAATTATGCGACCCAATTTCATTACACACAAATTTTGACCTAGCAATCAAATTCTGATTAATTCCACATAAATTTCTCAAATTAATAGTTCTGACATGAAAGTAGGTACATTTTAAAACGTATTGTATAATCAATTTATCCAAAATCTCCAAATTGGGCGAATCCGAAAAATTCGGGCATAACCCGGCCAAAAATCCAAATTTCCAGAATTCCAACATAAACCATACAATTAACCTACCCAAATTAATCTTACAACACATATATATAAACCAAACAATCAATTTAGCTTATCATAAGCTAATTCAAACTCAATTAATCAAATCAAATGTTAGGGTTTTTAGAAATTTATACCAAACAAGAATTAGCAAATCGGGACAAGAGAAAGCCGAAGAAGCTTCGCTTGAGGTCAAGGATAGCTTGCCGGCAACCAGTGAGGCAACCTGTGGCCGGACAATGGCTGTGCAGCTTGCGTTGTGGCTGCTACTATGCGTGACTGCTGCGGCTTTCTTCAGCTGCTGTGTTCGGCTGTTGTTGCGGCTGGCTACGTAGTCGGTGGTGATCGGTTGTGGCTAGCGTGGCAGCTGGAGGAGTAGGGAGAAGGAGGACATGAGGATTGCAGTTGGGCTGCAGAGAACAGGGCACCGACGGGAAAGAGGAAAAGAAAAGAAAGGAGAGAAGAAGAGAGAAAAGAAAAAGAAGAGGGGGGTCGGTCAGCCGGGGTTTGATCTTCTTCTTCTTCTTTTTAAAAAAAAATACAAGTACAAAAGAAAATACTATATATCAAAAATTATTATTAGAAGATTTTATCTAAATTTTATTTGACAAATATTATTTCGTAAGAATTCGAAAGCTCGATATCGATAAAAGAGTTATATAAAGAATTTCGAAAACATTTTCGGAAGAATTTACCAACAAACACAAATATCTATATTATTTACGGAAATACATTAAAAGACCCCAAAATAATATTTAAAAACATATAAGAAAATATTTAAGTCAAATTTTAATAAACCAAGACTACATTAAACAATTTCCGAAATCGGTTTTCCATAAACCAAAAAAGGGTAAAACGGAAAAAAATTAATTTCAGAAAGAAATTCATAAATAAGCTCCAAAAATCTTTTAAATTTAAAACTTCCCAAAAATCTTAATGATTTCGGAAACGAATAAATTTAAAGTCGGAAATATTTTCTATGGATAAAACCATTTAAAAAACTTTAACTATTTTAAAACGAAATTCTGTAATTTAAATAATATATTTCGTTAACGAAATATAACTCTAAAATAAAGTCGTAATCACACAATGAAGTTATAATAAAAAACGAATCCAAAATATAAAAAATCAAAATACGAGAAAGAACGGGAATACACATTTTTAACCAAAAATCGAAATCATATGAATATAATAAAATCATGGTCGTGAACGAATTTATCTAGAATGGTCCGCAACGACAACGATTAATTAAATTCAAATATAAAGTCAAAATCGTCGATAAATCTATAAAACGAATCGAAATTAAAATAATTAAATATTTACATCAAATTACGCTAATAAAATCATTAAACTTAATAAAATTGGATTTCAAAAATATGAAGTATTACAATTGGTTATTCTATGATGTGATACAATTGGATTTTTAGAGCATAACTTATAGTTAAATTTCTTATTTTGTGTTGTTTGGGAGCAAATAATTGACTGGTTAAGCCAAACGATTGACAAATTCTCAGAACAATAGACTAGTTAGCCTAACCGATCGACTAGGTTATCCGTGATGACTTTGGATTAATCTATGGTTCAATTCATTGACCAGTTTTTCGGTTATGATCAAATGGTATTAAAACAGTCAAGTGGTCTCACCAAACCTATGATACCCCAAAATTTAGCTAAAGCTAATCCCAAGTGATTTTCATTGTAACGTAATTCTTATCTCAAAAAAAAAAATATTTCCACCTTACCTTAACTCTCTAACCCTATATTTTTGCTTGCTTCTGGTTTATCCATAATTAAACTATCCTAATATCTTAACCTAAATTATATTAACCCAATTCTAATCCTAAAACAAAACATATTATCTTTCTCTTTTTCTTTTACCTCTTTTTAGTTTTATTTTTCTTTCTCCTTTTTCTTCCTTCAGGCGATCCCTATTTTTCTTTTCTCCCCCTTCTTCTTACGTGAAACATTGTCCTTGGATGATGCATGCTATTCCCCCATCACCTACCAAGATACTCCATACCTCCATGAACTTATCTACTCCTAGCTCCTATGATCATGGGTTGGAGTTGAAAATCTTAGTTCCCCATCTCTATTTGCGTGTGTGTGTATATTCTAAAATAAATTCTCTCAACCACTTCCTTCCTCCATTCATTTTTCTGTAGAAACTCCACCACCAAGTTCATCCTTCCTTCCTTTCTTTCCCTCCTCATCATCATCACCAAAAAAAACCCCCAAAACCACCATTGGCATCCCCCACCAAAGCACCTCCACCACCTTTGACAACCTACACCAAAACACTACCCTCACCACCAGTGAAATTCACTAAAACTCCCCCACAACCACCAACCAAAATAGCCACACCTTACCCCCCCACCTTTTAGCCATTCACTGCAACTCACATATACCACCTTCATCTAAGACTGCCTATCCCTTTCCACTTTCTACCTCCTCTTCCACCGAGACTCCAACCCTAGCCACATACATCTTCATTACAACTCATCCCTTGGCTTTAACCACCCTACGATGAACCACCCCTAGCAACAACACATGTTATCATTTCTTCTCCCTTCCATTCAGCCTTCCAACATTACTCCCCTCCATCCTTTGGTCCCTCTGTCCATTCCTCACAACCTAGCAATGACAGCTTGTGCCACCACCCCATTGGCTTCAGCACATGTTGTCATTCCTCCCTACTTGGTTATGCAAAGATTTCTTGAAGCACTCATTTGTTTTGTTTATATTCTCCTCCATTTTTTTTGACCCTCCATTCCTTTAGCTTTTACCTAATTATGCTACTAAATCCTAATGGTGTTTTATTATTGATACTTAAGTATTTTCCTATAATAGGATTTATGTGCATAGAGACTAGAGCCTTAATTTGTAAGGATACTTATCATAATATAGGATTTTTATTGCTAAGTTTTATGTATGATTTTATGTGATATAATTTTATTTTTATTATGTGATTAAATATATGATTATCAATGCTATGATATGAGATTTGATATTATATGATGGAAAAATAAGTAAGTTAAGAGTTTTACAAATCATTACAATAATATTATATGTGGAAACCCTAAGTGTTATTATGGTTTAATGAGGAATGATAAGTGGTAAATGATTATAATAAGGTGTATGGTGATAAATATAGGATTTGGAGATAATGTTACCAAAACATAAAATATATGCATGAAATAAGGGCTTTCGTTATTGGTAAGAGCATTTTGGTGAATATGGGCTTAATATGTGGCAGTGTAATATGTTATATTATCTAAAATATGGTAATTAATTTATAATAAGCGTTTATATTTTTTGTGAGTGGCCTAAGTTTAATAAAGTATTAAAATAGCTCAATTTGGGAAAAGTAACCCTAAAATGGGAAGGTTATTATCACATATGTAAAATGGTATATTTAGAACATGAAATTTGGATATGCTGTTAATATTGGTGCTTTGGCAATTTATATTGAATCTGATAAATTATGAGCCCTACAAGAAAAGTTATGATGTACTTGTGAAATTAGGCTTTATAAGCCTCGGGGATAACAACTCTTAAGATAGAGTTATTATTGCATGTGTAAAACCTTAGAGTTAAGACTTAAATTTTGAGTATATTGATAATAATAACAATAATAATTGAGTAAGAGTTACCAATTTTGGTGGATAAAAGGGTAATAAAATAAGATTTATGGATGAAATGTGAAATTAAGGTTTCTACAAAATATGAGGGTCTTAATCCTAGAGAATGACCTTAGGATCTTTGTGATGTACTTTACCTACTTTAAATATGCTATGTAATTTTAAAATCAATCATGAATAATACATTAATCATTTAAAGTGAAAGATCATGTGATTCAGGCCAAAGTGTTCTATGGGTCTGTTCCATCGAGTAATAATAGTGGCTTAGGAGCATTTTGCTCTGAGAGGTGCATCAGTCTATTCCACTAGACTAAAAATAGTGGGTCCCTAAACTCAATGTAAATGATAATATTATTTGAGATAAGTAACCTAATGGATATAACATTATTGGTTTAAGTTAGAATAGAACGTGGGTTTAGACTGAGGTGTTGGGTGAGTTCCAACAAACGATAATAGTGTCTTAGATGTGTTATCCCTAAGAGGTACTTCATAACGTTCCGCCGAGTTAACAATAGTGGCTCAAGAGTATTTTTCCCTAAGAGGTGTTGGGTATGTTCCATCAAATGATAATAGTGGCTCAGGTGTGTTTTTCTTGAGAGATGCTTCACATTGTTCCACCTGTTTAAAAATAGTAGGGTCCCTAAACTTAATATAAATAAAAGAATACAAATTATCATATATAATAAATAGGTCTAGATTAGTATCTAACTTTTTATATATATTTTTTTTTACATGTGTATTTATTCTCTACTGTGAATGTATGTATTTTTTTGTATCCCTGACTTGACAATATTGTCACCTTACTCAATATATAGCGTACTTACCATCTTTTTTATAGGTGCTACTCATTCCAATTATTAGATGAACCCGTTGATTGTGTGCAAGTCGATGAGGATCCACATAACAATTTTGCTGCTTATAATGCTCTATATGGGGTAGAGTGATGTTTTGTATCAGGGCTTGGGTGTAGAGTCATGTTATTTAGAGGATATTTTTACCCGGATACTTTTTTGTACTCTTAGCTCCATGATATCTCTTTTGTCTATATCTTGATTTTGTACTTGTAGTAAATCTCCAAACTCATATTTATGTTTATAAATCTACCCTTGTTTCTATTTACTATGTTTTACTTTTAATGGTTTTAGCCTTTTGGTTGATGTGAGGAGGGTATGGTAAGACATACTTACAATAATTACAGCGATAAAACTCCATATTTTGGCTATAAACTTAAGCTATAAAATGAAATTTTTTCAGTGATAAAATTTAGGGTGTTACATTGTAACACCCCCAAATTTACTACTGAAAAATTTCGTTTAAAATCAAAAGGTTTAGCGGAAGCAAAGGATAAAACCGTAAACTCGGGGGTATTACCGCCACACTTAGTACCAGACCGGTTCACTCCTACCGTTCCAGTACTAAGTGCTAAGGCTATATCCGATCAACCTTTAGTACAAAGTATCAAAAACGCAAGACAATATTTAAAATAAATCCTTAACAAGAGGTAAGTCAAACAGAAGTTAGAATACGATTTAGGATTACAACCCCAGAATATGTTTCTCAAAACAGGAATGTAATACAAAATACAGCTAAACAAAAACAAATCCCGAAGGATCAATATCCGGATTGCCTACTCACTCAAGTCAAGCCTTCCACCCCAAAATAGTATCCGATCTTAAACCTGCACAAGAGGTCTGCTCCCCACCATCGGTGGATCATCACAGGACCCATTCAACCAAGGTAGTATCAGTACGGGTCCAATACTGAGTAAGTCCCACTACCCTATCTTATAGGAGAGATATCATCAAGTGCATATTAAACCCGGGTACAACACGTTAAAGCAATATCATGCATATACACAACCCACAACATGAATCTTACCATACACCTAGAGTAACACATTAAAACATATGTAACATCCTATTAAAACATATAAGCGTGGTATAACCGAAATATAAAGTGGCTCATACGCCTCAGGTAGGAATGATCCATACTCACGCAAGCAGCATGTAGTAATACAGGTAATAAAAGCTGACCATAGTCCAATTAGACTTATTCTTTATTCTCTTTAATAATATGTTTATTCTACACATATTCTTTAATAGTCCATGTGAGTGCGGGAACCCCACTATTATAGCCGGTGGACTGGAAATCAACACTCAGGGCAGAACGCCTCTGACCACTATTATAGCCGGTGGACCGAAAATAAACACACAGGGCAGAACGCCTTTGACCACTATTCTTACCGGTGGACCGGACTGGCCCCGACTTACATGGTGTTTCACTGTAAGTACTTAGTATTTTCCCATGGATTACTTCACTCATATTCATTCAACGCATTCTTCATTAGTCCATGTGAGTGCGGGAGCCCCACTATTATAGCCGGTGGACTAGAAATAAACACACAGGGCATAACGCCTCTGACCACTATTATAGCCGGTGGACCGGAATCAACACCCAGGGCAGAACACCTCTGGCCACTATTCTAATCGGTGGACCGGACTGGCCCCGACTCACATGGTGTTTCACTGTAAGTACTTAGTATTTTCCCAGTAGATTAACTTATTCGTTTGGGTCTGTCGAGCCCGAATCCCCCACTATTATAGCCGGTGGACCGGAATAAACACTCAGGGCAGAACGCCTCTGACCACTATTATAGCCGGTGGACCGGAAATAAACACCCAGGGCAGAACGCCCCTGGCCACTATTCTAACCGGTGGACCGGACTGGGTCAGGCTCATCAGTCTTTCGCTTTACGTAATTACTGTCTTATCCGTGTCTTATTGAATCACATCACACCTTTGACATGCATGCGGTTGATACTCTACTTCTTCCCCTCCAGAGGGACCGTCCCATATTTTGAGACTCATACCTCTTCTCACATCCGACATCCACCCCCGTAGACTTAGGTAAAGTAGCATATAGTAAGACACAAACCCAAAGGATATAGGCCATCCCAACACATATGATATCGACTCTGCATGTCCTCATCCCTCTAGGGTTCCTCCTCGGAGGCCCTAATCGGACCTATGTGGCCCAACTCTTTCATATTACCTAAACGTCACTTTGTTCTCCATCTCGCACCTCGTTCTTATTAGAAAATTCCCCAAATGTAATACTTTATCTCCCTAGTTCACATGTGACCGACAGGCCCCAGTTGACCATCCAAAACCCTAGTTGACCAGGCCAAACCCTAGCACTTTACTTCCTCAACAAGTAACCTCCCTCTTTCACCCCAAAACCTCTTCTCTCATTTAGAAACCCATACTCATCCTTTATATAAGTGAATTCTCACTCTCAACCCCATACCCCCTCCTTCCTTGATCACTTTTACCCTTGTACCCTCCAAATTCCCCATTCTCTCTCAAACCCTAATCAAGCCCCTTAGACACCCTTACATCGACTAAGGCAAAATTTTGCACCCAAGTCTCCAATCACTCTTAGACTCTCCCAACTCTTACTTACAACCCAAATCAAATTTTCCCACGTAGGGGTCACGCCCATGCAAGATCTAGTCCCCCCATGCAAACTTCCCAAAGGTCCACTTTCTCGTGTTCTTTTATTATCATTTCATGCTACCAACCCTAGCATGCATGTCCTAGAGGGCCATATCTTGTCACATCATCAACATCAAATATCAACATAGAACATGTCATACTCATATAATGTAAGGCACACACATCATACCTCATTATCCACGCTGCGCTACACAAAACGGGTTATTCATAACACATGCATAATACACATTATCATGGCATACTCATCATTCATCAACACATTATATTACACATAGCACAAGGCCATAGCTTCGTCCTTACTAAACACCCATAAGTAGAGGTAAGTAGAGACTTACCTGGATCCGAAGCTAGCTAAGCAAGATAAGAGGTAGAGAGATCCCTAGCTCGTGGATCCACGAGAAAGCTTTTCTAAATCCGATAGAAATCGAAAAACTAAATTAAAAACTATCCTATCAATCAATAATTCACATACTCTAATTAAATAAACACAAACAACCCAAATGATCTTTCTTAGAAAATGTGACCAAAAATTAGAACTTAAAAGCATAGCTTTATTAAGATTTAAGGTTAAAACTAAATCAAAACGGATTAATACAAATATCACTTGGGACATTTCAACTTAATTTGGAAAGCCCGAGAAAGAATAATCGATCATAAGTTAATTTATCGAAAATAACTTATTTATTAGGTTTTACAACTAAATAGGTAACCTAACCATTTACATAGAACCAAATCCAAACCGATTAGGTTAAAACAGAATTTAAATGATTTAAAACCCAAAGATAGAATTCAATTAGATAAAATACACATAGCAAAATCAATTTTATAAAATCATCCCCGAAAATTAGGGTTTTAAAGCCCACGACACAAACTCAAGTAATTCAATTTAATCAATTCAAATTAAAGGTATTAGAAAGAAATTAATACCATTTCAACTATTTCTATATGTCCAATTTTAGAAAAACAACAATACAAGTAATCGATTTCATAATTTCACTTGAAATTTAGGGTTTTAGGCCCGAAAATACAATTCGTTAAAATTTGATAAATTTAATCAAATTGAATGTTTAGAAATGAAATTAAACACATTTTATAACATATCAAATAATCAATTGCTCAAAACCAATAAAAGAAATACGCAATTTAGCACAATTAGGGTTTTTGAGCCCGAAACTCAAATCCGATCAATCCCTGCCAAAACATATCAATTGACGGTTTGAAAATATAATTAAACATATTATAATGTAATTTATATAGTCAATTGAATAAAATAACCCGATTACCCAAACCAATTTAAACCCGCGGGAGTTTTGACCTAAAAATCCAATTTTGATCAATTACGCACAATTTTTCCAAATCAACACTTCCAATATAAAATTAAATACATTTTAAACAATATTATAAAATCAATTGAGCGAAACGGCTCAATTATACGACCCAATTTCATTACACCCAAAATTTGACCTAGGAATCAAATTCCGATAAAACCTGCATAAATTTCTCAAATTGACGGTTCCAAAATGAAATTGGATACATTTTAAAACATATTGTATAATCAATTTGTCCGAAATCGCAAAAACGGACGGATCCAAAAAATTCGGGCATAACCTGGCCAAAAATCCAATTTTTCCAAAATTCCAACACAACCACACAATTAACCTATCCAAATCAATCTTACAGCACATATATACATAATCAAACAATCAATTTAGCTTTTTATAAGCTAATTCATACCCAATTAATCAAAACAAGGGTTAGGGTTTTTCGGAAATTATACCAAACGAAACCTACACAAATCGGGACAAGAAAATGCCGGAAAAGCTTCATCGGGGAATGGGGGTGGATCACCGGTGGTCTGCGAGGCTCGCCGGTGACCGGGCGATGGCGGCGCAGCCTGCGTTGTTGCTGCTGCTGTGCGCGGCTGTTTCGGTCGCTGTTGCTGCTGCTAGTGGCTGCTATGGCGGTGGTCGACGGGTGTTGGCGAGTTTGGCCAGAGCGGGGAGGAGGAGCTGGGGAGATGGAGAGGGGTGAGGGAGGTCGGCTAGGGTTAGGGTTAGGGTTGCGGGACAGGGGGTCGGAGAAAGGGAAGAGAGAAAGAAAAAGAAGAGAGGGGGTGGGTACCGACGGTGCGGGTTAGGTTTTTTTTTTACAAATACACATAAAATAAAATACTAAAAATATAAAAATATTATTGGAAGATTTTATATAAAATTTATTTAACAAAAATTTATTTCGAACGGGTCCGAAGGCTTAAAATTAATAAAAAGCTATATAAAGAATTTTGGAAACATTTTCGGAAGAATTTACCAACGAACGTAAAAACTTATATTATTTACGGAAATACATTATAAGACCCTAAAATAATATTTAAAAACCTATAATAAAATATTTAAGTCAAATTCTAATAAATCAAGACTAATTTTAATAATTTTCGAAATCGGTTTTTCGCAAACTAAAAAGCGTAGAACGGAAGAAAATTAATTTCAAAAAGAAATTCTTAAATAAGTTCCGAAAATATTTTTAATTTAAACTTCCTGAAAATATTACATTCAATTAATTAAAACGTCGATAAAATATTACTTCCCGAAAATGATTAATTACAGTCAATTATGAATTCAAAATCGTCAATAAATTCATAAAACAAATCAAAATAAAAATGATTAATTGTTTACATCAAATTATGCTAATAAAATCATTAAACTTAATAAATTTGGATTTTAAAAATTTGGGGTATTACATACAAAATCAATTGACTAGTTTTTAAAGGAACTCTAAATTTTAGCAAACTCAAACCGATCGACTAGTCAGTCCAAATTGATTGACCAGTTTTGCCAGAGAGTGTTGTTTTTGTTTCTCTTAAACTCAATATAATTTGAGACTTGATATTATGGTATAACATGAATCTTAAGTGATGAGAACATAAATCTTAGCATGAATTTAACTAACCTATTGGATGGATTTACCAGTTCATAATTCATAGAATTCTTAATAAGTACCATTGTAAGGTTTTAATGGGAACATTTGAGTATGTATTATATGATGCTACAAATAGATGATGTAATATAAATTCTTGGCCTAAATGAAGTATCTTAATGGGTTGATTTAAACTTGTGTAAGAATTAATGGAAGTCCCAAAACATGGCTTGGAGGGTAACAATGGTTAATATGGAGTGATTATGTGGATGTGTTATTTGATTGTTATATGGGCCTTACGTGATAACATAACCTTAGATAATAACACACTAATCACTTGAAATGAAAGATTATCAAACAATTCATTGGTCTAGATTACCCAATAATCGATTAGTTATCGAGGGTTAGTTTGTCTTTAAGCTTTGCCTTCAGGTGGGATCCTAATAGATCCCAGTGCCTTACCTACTTTAGATACTAATTATATACTAGCGGGTATCAATACTAAAGGCCTCGTCACCTAGGTATTTTATTGGATTTAGCAAGACTTTATGTCCAATACTGGTCACTTGGCTTCATCCACACTTTATGCCATCTAGTTTGGATAATCTTCCTTGGTATCTAAGACCATGGGATGGTAATCAGCCCATCGCTCAATAAAGTAATAAGGGATATAATGTATGAGATTTATATGTTATTATTCTATGCAAATTGTCATTTATTCCTCATTGCTTTTATAAGTTTTGATATTTTCTCAACTTTTTCTCTTTTGGCTACATTTTATAAGAAAATATGAAAATGAAGAAATTTAATGGAGAAATCAAAGGAAAGAGGAAAAGAAGCAAGGAACACATCAAGAGAACATGGAATCAATGGAAGAAAAGACAAAAAAATGGAGAACAAACATCAAAGGAGATCTTATGTTGAAATTTCATGAAGAGAAAGCCAATGAGGAAGAAACATGGTACCACTGTGTTTATTAACACCAGGGGCATATTTTTCCATCACAGCAATTAAATTCATTTTTCACATTGGTAGCAGGTTTAGAAAAAAAACACGGTACTATCGTGTTTCTCTAATATTCTATAACCATTCTTAAAGGATTCTCCCTGTTATATTCTCCTGTTTCTATATATTCAAATAGTTTGTTTTTGACATGTTTTAGAGAACCAGACTCTCTCTTTCTCTTTATATTAGACATAATTCACAATTTTGATTTCATTATTATCCATTGTAATCGATTGTACGATTGGTGTTCTGTAATTCAAGTTGATACATTCTTCTCCATTCATCTCTCAACTACAAAAGTCTGATTTTTGTTTAAATTCAAGTATTTTATTTTTATTCCATTATTATTTCATTGATGTTTATAAATTATTTATTTTTGTGTTATTAATCATTATGGTAATTATGATTTATTGTATTAAATTGTTTGTTGTTATAATTATGAAGATGATAATAAAAATTAGTAGAGTGTAGGAGGAATCAATGATGTGATTGGGGTTTTGGATATAAAATGCAATTTTAATTTATGATTCTAAGCGTACTCTAATTGAATAGATAGATAGGATGGAATGATTTCGTATCATATATTATGAATTTGAACTAATTAGATTGATCACCTCATTATTCAAAATTCTAATCAAATCTAGGATGATGGAATTAATATGTATTTGTTAGTTATCATCTCTAGAGTAGAAAAAGGTTCATCATTAATATTTTATATTAATTCACACAATTCCATGATCTGAGGTTGTGTGATTATAGTTGTAATTGATTGCTTTTTGTTCGTAATGCTACCATTAATAGAATCTAATGTTTCTAATCTAGGTTATTAATTGGCTAAACAGTAAATTGAGAGCATATTCGATATACTAGAATTGAGGGAAAGCAAGGAAATGAATTATTATGAGTTTCTATAGATCAACACTAGACCAATTAGAATCATTCTTTTCTAGATAATTATTCGATGCCCTAATTCCATAATTGATTATCTCATGTCCTTATTCATTCATTAGTGAGTAAAGCATTTTATCACTTGTTAATAGTATAGAATTTAGTGATAGAAGTTCATGTTATTAGATAACCAAGGTTTTGACATTAATTAAATAATTATCAATTATAAACCATTCCTTTTGGATTCAAATCCTAATTTCCATTTACTATGTATTTGGAATTAATATTAATTGATAAAAAATTTTACGTACGATAGTGCATCAAAGGTTTGGCGATGTTTTTTCGGGAATGAAAATTGTAATCGTTATTTCTATTTGAATGCTTCTTTTTATTTTTGTTTTTAATAATCTCTCAAAGTTTACTTATCTTCTTTAATTGTGTGTAATTAATGGACACTCTAATTAGAGGTTGTTTGAGGTTGAGCATAGAGAACAAATCATCATGCCAATGAACCCAAATTATTCTTCTCCTATTGCAAACTGAATAAAAAGGAGATTGAAATACACTCTTCATATTCCATTACCTTCTGAATGAAGTTCCACTGATTTGAAGTAATATCACATAGAGGATTTACACAATTCACCTTGTCACATAGATCCACATATGTCAAATCATCAAATTCTCTATAATACCCCTTTTTTTAATCGTTGAATGAGAAAATATGCTAATTTTTGGTGTTTGATTTTTATTTGAAACTATGATTGGATTTCAGATAAATTTAGATTTGAAATTAGGTTGGAAAACTTAATTAAAAAAGTTTTCTAAGGGAATTGATCGATTGCTTCATCATTTCATCAAAATGGTTTTTACTCGACCAAACCAATCAACTAGTTGAGGAACAGATGTATTGGTCTGTAGAACAATGCACCAGTAGGCCAAACCAATCGACTAGTTTGTCGAGCTGAGTATATTTTCAAAACTCAATTCTTTGGAAAATTTTCTTATACTAAAATGGAACCTTGATAACCCATTCTAAATTGTTCCTAAAAGATTCTTAACCTTTTTCATGATGCATTTGTTCCAAAAATACTACCTTATATCGATCTAAGGAGTCAATTAGGACAATTGAGGGGGAGATGACCTAAGATTTATCATCTTCCACCTCTCTCCTATGCACACTTCTAGGATCATTTATTTGATCTCAGACTTGATTATGCTTATCTGGGATATTCCTTCCACACTGACCTTCCATTTTCCCTCTTGTGTATTATATTTCTAGACCAACTAACCTACACTCATCCAAAACCACCATTTGAGCTCTAGAGGATAGGTCAGCATATTTTGGACCAAATATTTCCGTTTAACTCAAATTTGAACTGTAAAAATTAGTGCTTTTGATCTTCCTAACCACACCTCTGATTTGTATCAAGTTTTTGGTTATAAATAGCCCTAATCGCCCATTATATTCACCTTTCTTTCAGTCACCAAAATACTCTAACTCTCAAGCATTCACCTTCTCTCTCTTCACTTTGAGCCTTACATTCAAATTTCTTTTATTCTTTCAATAATTTATCTAGCTCCCACTTGTTTTAGTTGTTAAGCAAGAAAGAGTTAGATTTAGGAAAAAGGTTTAGTGGTTTAGCTAAATTGCACTCTATTTTTCCTTTGGGTTTTATATGTTCATTATTTCCCTTCTATTTAAAGTTTAGATTTGTAAAAGTTATTTGCAAATTTTTGAGTTAAACTTGTTGTTTTCAAGGTTTTAAAATTTGAGGATTTCTTAGGTTGAGTTTTGTTGTTTGAGGAAAGTTTTTCCTGCATCGAGTAGTTCATTCTTACTTTTAAAATGGTTTATGAGTAAACTTACATGTTATGGAAATCTTTAAGTTTTATATTACATGTTGGCATGAACATATAGTTTTACAGAGCTGTATTGAATGGTTAGACTGTGTATTTTGAGTGAAAAGCATGAATCTTAAGGAAATCTTAGGTTGTGATTATTAATGGTGAAATATGCAACTAACGTAAGATAAAAAATGTGTTATCTAACGTTAAAACATGTTTCAATGTGGTATGATAAAGAATTATAAGCATGATTTGCATAAAAATAATTGGTTGGTGCTATTGGAGGGAAAATTAATTGACTGGTTAGGTTAAATCGATCGATTGATTCCTAGAACAATTGATTGGTAAACCCAACCTATAGAATGGTAGGCCTACAGAGACCTTGGTCTTCGTCTCTACTTAAACCCATCGACGGGTCTCTAAAGAATCAACTAGTTTTCTCAAATTGATCGACTTGTTTGAGGAAAAGCATGGTTTAGTCTATCTAAACCGATCAACTAGTCGGCTTAAACCGATTGGTTGGTTAGGCAAGATCGATCGACTTGTTTTACTGGTTTGTGTGATTTTGTTCTTCTCATTTTGGATATTCTTTGAGACTATGCATGGGATTGTTAATATGATTTTTTAAAAGATAAAATACATATATTAACATGGATTAATGACCTAATGAATGGATCAAATGGACCATAATTTATGACATACTCAATGGGTGATGAAAAGGGCTAATGGGTGTACCACATATGAACTGTGATGGTTCTTGAGAAATAGGGTAATGAAATAAGGAATGTGCTTGGATAGAAGAATATAATCAACATGATTAATATTGAACAAGAATAAATGAAAACCGCATGCATGGTTGAGGGATGGAAAGGATTAAGATTGAAGAAATGTGTGATTATCCTACTTACTCTTTGTAAGGGCCTTGTGTGATCACATAACCTCATGAATAATGTATTGATCACGTAAAATGAAAGATAATTGAGTTGTGTATGGGTCTAGGTTACCTAATCCTCAAATAGCAATGGGGGATTAATCTGCCTTTAGGAATTTATTGGTGCCTTCGGGCTTTGTCTTCAGGCAGGAACTTAGTAGATCCATTTACCTTACCTACTCTAGACACTGATGATATAATGGGGATGTCAATGCTAAAGGATCTGATTATCTAGGTGGTTGGCTTCGACGTGGACTTATGTCCATTGTAGTTGGCTTCGACTTAGACTTATGTCCATTGTGGTTATTGGCTTCGGCCTGGAATTTATGTCCCTTGGTTTGGATAGGCTTTCATGGTATGTGTGACCATAGGGTGGTGTTGTAACACCCCAAAATTCACTAATTTTTTTTTTAAAACGGAAGTAATTAAGATAGAAACACTTAAAACCTGTGAATTCTGGGAATGTTACCGCCACACTTAGTACCAGATCGGTTCTCTCCAACCGTTCCAGTACCAAGTGCTAAGGCTAAAGAAAAGATTTACATTAAATTCAAATTAACAATTCATAAAAGGATTCGAAAGATCATACAACAAAATCAGAGTACGAGAAATTAAGAGTTAATTACAATACCCTTGAAGTTTCAAATAACACTTGTAACTTCTAAATAGAAATAAATTTAAACAAGATAAAACCCGATGAGTCAAATTCCGGATTGCATACTCACTCAAGTCAGGTCTGCCACTCCAAAACAGTCTCTAATCTTAAACCTGCAAAAGAGGTCTGCTCCCCACCATCAGTGGATCATCACAGGACCCATCAACCAAGGTAGTATCAGTACGGGTCTAGTACTGAGTAAGGTGACTTGATCACTAAGGCCAACACACAAACACATAAATCATGCAGAACATTGAAGGGCATAATTACCAACACAATGACATAAGGTGCTTACGACCATCCAAGTAAGAGTACAAGGCCCGATTGTATTCTGGATTAATTTTTAAATTAATCTCTTATCAGAATTCATTTCACACCATACTTTTTATCAAGTCCATACGAGTACGGAAACCCCACTATTTTGCCGGTGGATCGGTCTCCAGGGCACTCTGGCTCCTGACCACTATTATAGCCGGTGGATCAGTCACTTAGGGTACATGCCCTACCACTATTATATGCCGGTGGATCGGTCTGGCCCCTTCTCGCACGGTGTTCCACTGTAAGTAATTAGTATCTTCCCACTTATTACAACATATATAGTTTGGTTCATTAAGCTCGGGATCCCCCACTATTTTAGCCGATGGATTGGTCACTAGGGTAACATACCCTACCACTATTAAGCCGGTGGATCGATCTCCAGGTTACCGCAGTACCTGGCCACTATTATGCCGGTGGATCGGTCTGGGCCCAACTCAACATCTTCCACTTTACGTGATTAATGTCTTAAGTATATTATTCAGACAATTTAACCCTAGACATGCATGAACCACTCCTTTAACACATATCCTCCAAATCCACTCCACATCTCACCCTAGGGTTTTATCCCGAAACCCTAATTTAGACGTCAGTGGCCCATCTTACTCCACTTCACACAACCCAAATCATTTTAACACCCCACATACCTCAACTCATAAATACCATCCTCATAATTACACTTTAATTACCAAGTACACATGATACAACAAAAACCCTAAGCAGCCACACCAAACCCTAATCAACCACAACAACCCATAGTTAATCACTCCAAATCCTATTTAACCGTAACAACCATAATTAGCCATTCCAAACCTTAGTTAATCACAACAACCCATAGTTCATTACTCCAAACCCTAATTCAGTCTCTTCCGTACCCTCATAATGCTCCACGTACTATTTTTCGTCCAAAATAGTTCAACACCCAAATAACACTTACATTACCTTCCTTACATCCCAAATCAACTTTCCACACGTAAATCTCATGCCCATGCAAACATTAACCTCCCCATGCAAACCTTTGAACTTTTTCATGCAAACCCTAAAATCCCACATGAAACCCTAAATTCAGCCATGCAACCCTAGATCCTTCCATACAATTAAAACCCTAGATTCCTCCATACAGAACCTCAAATTCAATCCATACACAACCAAAGATTCATCCTTATCAAACCCTAAATTAGATTCTCCCATACAACACCATAACTTAGATTATCCCATATAAAACCATAAATTAGTTTCTTCCACATAAAATTATAAATTAGAATCTCCCAAGCAAAACCATAAATTGGATCCCCCCAAACAAATCATAAATTAGGTTCTCCCAATCAAATCATAAATTAAATTCTCCCAAATAACATCATAAATTAAATTCTCCCAAACAAACCATAAATTCGATTCTCCCATATAACATCATAAATTAGATTCTCCCAATTAACATCATAAATTAGATTCTCCCAAACACACTATAAATTCGATTCTCCCATATAACATCATAAATTAGATTCTCTCAATTAACATCATAAATTAGATTATCCCAAACACACCATAAATTCGATTCTCCCATATAACATCATAAATTAGATTCTCCTAAATAAAACCATATATTATATTCTCCGCATAAAACCATAAATTATATTCTTCCACATAAAACCATACATTAGATTATTCCTTATAAAACCATAAAATTAGGTCAACTTACTTCCCTTAGTCAACTTCTTTCCTCCATCCTCATTTTTCATCATTTTCCCCACACAACCACATCAACATCCTCACATGCATGTCTTATAGGGTCACAACACATATCGTCACATACACATAGTACACATGCCATACAAACACATACTTCAACTCTATGTCATACCATATACGAAATAATTAATAATGACAAACATAGAATACATAGCATACAAAGCACATAATGCATATAAGCACACAAAAGGCCTTAGCACTCCTTACCTAAAACGACACCGGTCTTGGAGCACGCTCCTACTCCTCCATAAGGCTTTGACCAAATAGCAACATACTAATAAAATAACATTAATAAAATTATAACTTTGCTAAAGATATAGAAATAACAGAAATATTATAAAAGTTGATAATATAGGGTTAAATACTTTACCCTAATAATAATAATGATACTAAAATAATATCAATGAGAATATAAATAAGAATAATAATAGTAACAATAATAATAACAATAAAAAGGACATTATTCAAAAATAAGGTGAAATAAATGCTTCGGCCCCTTTTCCAAGATAATACTAATAATAAAATAAATAATCAAATTTAGTAGTAGTAATAATAATAATAATAACAAATTTAGTAGTAGTAGTAGTAGTAGTAGTAGTAGTAATAATATATATATATATATACTTATAATATAAAAGGAAATAGTGCTAAAAATGATAATATATTAGTAATAATGTTAAAAATGCTAATAATAGTAATAAAAGGCAAAAGCTACGAGGCTTGATTAAAAATTTAGGTTTCTACACCTCCAGAAATAATTACACTATTAAATAATTAATTACACTAATAATATTAATATTAATTATATTATTAATAATAATAGTAAACATGTACTAATTCTATTAAATAACTAAAATTTGAGAATAATAGTTTTTATAACTCAAGAATACTCCCAAACCTGTAAAGAAGATTTAACCATTAGATTACAGTTGATAAAAGTAATAATGATAATTATAATAATAATAATTAGAATTGAATTAACATTAAAAATTAGGATAAAAGCATAATAATTATCAATAAATCGAAAGTAAGTATTTAAAAGGTCTAGGATTTCACCTTGAGTTGGAGGGTATGGGTGGAACCGGCGGTGGTTCCCGGAGGTAGCCAGAAAATGGATCTAAGAGAGGTAATGTAATCCCCCAAAATTTTAGAAAACCAATAATTTAATAAATAATTTTTATCTGAAATAAATTAGCTTTTAAAATTATCTAATTTAATTAATTTATGGATTTTTGAGTATATAAATTTGGATGGAAATATGTAGCAAATTAAAATAGATATTTTGTTATTTTATCATGCTATTTCTATTTAAATAATTTCTCAAACTAATATTTTACTAACCTTATCCTTTTTAAATTAATATACTAGATTATAATGAATTAAATTATTAAATTAAATAATTTATCAAGAATATTACTATTATGTTTTTATAAATTAATTTATTTTGTTTTTCCTATTTTCTCATTTTCCTTTTTGCCCTTTTCCATTTTTCCTCTTTCTTCCTTTCTTTTTTTTCCTTTTTCTTCCCCCTCGGGCCGCCACCCAGGCCAGCCCTTTCCCCCGCACAATGGGCCTCGGCCCACCTCCCTCTCTCTCCTTTCCCCCCTCTCTCCCGCGTGCTGGAACTGGCCGGCTCCCCTTTTCTTTTTTTCTTTCCCCTTGGACCGACCGGCCAGCTTTTTCCCCTCCTTTCCCCGACTGGCTGCCGCAGCTCCCTTTCTCCTTTCTTCTTCTCCCCAAGCGCCGACAGCAGCCGACCACCTGCAGCCGCCGCTCGACCACCTGCGACTACCACCGCCTGCCGCCGCACCTGCCCCTGCGGCCCCCTCTCTCTACCCCGTCCTCTTTCCCCCCTATTTCAAGCCAAGCCACCCTACACCCTATCCATGGTGGCAGCTTCTCCTCCCCGTCGCCACCCTCTCCCTGCCACCCTACCGCCTCCCTACCGCCCTATGCCCTGCCACCTACCCCCTTACCCTCCCTCTTCTTTTTCTTCTCCCCTTCGTCCATTTCCTGCCCCATCTCGAGCCTCATCTCCCTCCCCCGATCTTCTTCCCTCCATTTCCTCCCCTCCATCTTCTTCCCTTCATTTCATGCGCCGCCGCCCTCCGCCACTCCGGCCGCCGCACTCATCCCATAAACCACCTCCTGCACCCTTCTACTACCACCCTGCACTGCCCCAACACCATCCAACCCATCCCGCAGCCCTCCTTCTCCCTTCTTCCTTTTTTTCTCCCTGTTTTCACCCTTACCGCCGAGCCACCTGCAACCGCCATTCCCGCCGCCGTTCAGCCACCTCTGCCGCCACCTAACCCACCGTTCGACACCCTGCAACCCCCTCTACCACTCCCAATGCCCCTTTGGCCGAGAACACCACCTTCAAGCCCTCGTTTTTCCCCATTCTTTTCCTTCCTCGCCAGCCTGCACCTCGACACCCCACTTCGACCACCACCTTCGCAGCCTTGCTGCCGCCGCCTCCGCCACCATTAGCCACCAACAACACGTCCCCGACCACCTCTTACACCCCCTCTCCACCTCTGCACCATTCCTTTGCCTTGAAACCTCCCCCAACTACCCTCTTTGCTAGCCCAAAGACCTCAACCCGAAAATGGCTCATTTTTCTTCCTTCACCCCTCTTCGAGCCTTTTCCCCTCTCATTTATGCATGACACTTACGCTGCTCATGCAGCGTGAGCTTTCCCCTTGTGTTGGAATTTGTTGGAATTTTTTTGAGGTATATTGATAATTAATTAAAGTGTTTTATTAAATAAATTTCTTTTATAAAGTCTTATCCTTTTTATTTCCTTTTTTCTAACACAATAATGATGGATATTATTTTTAGGTGTTGAGTTGCTAATTATGCTTGGTAAGATTTGATATTTTTCAGGATCGAGGTAATCGTTAAACCTCCCTTAAATGCATGGAAAAGTATGCTAGCACATTAGAAATTTTATTATGATTTTATGTATGTTTTGTGAGCCAAGCATGATATATAAATGGTTGTTATATTTATTGAAAGAAAAAGGGAAATGCATGATAGCTTTGTGCCATGTGTAGGTATGATAATTAAGGAAGGAGTTGATTATTGATGGAAATACTAAATGTTTGCCTATGATGTATTATGTTGCTAATGTATGTGTAATATTATTGTTTAAGGATATTTTAGTGATATGACGCATGTGATCTAATATATGTAGTTGAGTACCGTGTTGAACGATGACAAGTTTGGGGAGTTAAATGACAAGAATGGAGTGCAAATAGTGGTATTTTATGTAGTGGTGGTAAATTTGTAAGAATGGTGCAACAAAGGGTTAAGTGGAAATTTTATAAGTGAAAAGGGTATTTCGGTAATTTTATAAGTAAAAGGGTATTTCGGTAATTTAAAAAGAAAGGGGTTAATGATAATTCATAAGTAAAAGAATAAAATTGTAAGTTGTGAGAAAGGAGGGTAAAATGGTAATTTTGGAAGGAAGGGCAAAATGGGAATCTTAGAAAGGAAGGGCAAAATGGGAATTTTGGAAAAGAAGGGCAAAGTGGTAATTTTGTAAGGAAAAATAAAAATGGTAACTTTGGATGTAAAAGGGTAAACTAGTAATTTGTAAAGTAAAAGGAGTGTTATGGTAATTTTATAAATAAAAGGGTATTATGGTAATTTTCATAAATAAAAGGATATTATGGTAAACTTGGGAGTAAGGGGTAACTTGGTAATTATGATAACGACAAAAGATAATTTAGTGATTAAATTATGATTGTAGAAGGGCAATTGGATGAGTATGATACTAGATAAGGGTAATTTGGTAAATTAACCAATTAAAGGACATTATGGTAATTTTAATAAAGGAGAAGGGTAATATAGTAATTATAAATATGGAGAAGGGTAAATTAATAATTATTATTATGAAGAAGGGTAAATTAATATTCGTAATTATGAAGAAGGGTGATTTGGGATTTATGATAATTAAAAAGGGTAAAATGGCAATTAAAATAATTGAGAGGGGTAAAATGGTAATTATGATAAAGGAGAAGGGCAATTTGGTAATTTATCCAACTAAAGGGGCAATTTGGTAATTTAGCCGATTAAAGGGTAAAGTGATAATTATTTAGCCAACTAAAGGGGCAGAATAGTAATCATGATAATGAAGGAGAGTGATTTGGTAGTTTATCCAACTCAAGGGCAATTTAGTAATTATAACAAAGGAGAAGGGCGATTTGGTAATATAACCAACCAAATGGGAAATATGATAAGTGTAGCAATTATGAGGGGTGAATGGTGATTTAAAAGGGGCATGAGATAATTTGGTAATCTAAAATGGTCAAAGGGTAATTTGGTAATTATGTAACCTAAAGGGTAACAGGGTAATTTGTTAATGAGGAATGGATGACTTGGCAATTACATGAGTAAGGGGGTAAATAAGTAATTTGTACCTAACTTGTTGTTGTGATTGTGGAATGTTATAATGTGATTTAAATAAGGCTGATTAGCCAAGTAAGAGTATTTGATAATTGGTATGGCCTTAATGGTTTCTCTGTGATAGCTAGGATAACCACCTGAATAAAAAACGACTAACGATATCAGAACGGTTGAAAGTAAATAAGTATCTGATTGTCGTGCCTTTGTGATCACCTTTAATTAAGACACTAATATTTAAAGTGAAAGACCTCGAGATCGGGAATGGTGACTCCTTAGGGGTCGCTACCCTAAGGACGTGGTTTAGTCCACGATTATTCTGGTATTTAATGGTGTGCCTTTGTGCCCTAGTCAGGCCCTATATCTTACTCTTTCTAGCTCTACGGACCTAGTTAGGGGGTATGCATACTTATGGATTAGGTGTCCTTGTCGGTAGGGTACTGAGTTAGCTTTATGCACCAGTACGACCAGGGTACCTTTGTGTCCTTGGGTTCGTGGTTGAAAGGGTACTGAGTAGCGGATATGCACCGGTACGACCGGTGTACCTTTGTGTCCCGGGTTATCGATCTCCCGTTCGAGGCAAATAAATATGATTGATGTGCTGATTAAAGAAAAGGAAAGATACTATTACTGAAAGTGGAATATTAATGAGTCGGGCCCAGATGATTAAGATATTGAGTACCGGTCCACCGGTTATAATAGTGGCCAGGAGCGTTGTGCCCTGGATGATGATTCTTTATATATCCCGGTCCACCGGTTATAATAGTGGCCAGGAGCGTTGTGCCCTGGATGATGAGTTTATGTATATTCCGGTCCACCGGCAATAATAGTGGGGGTCCCGAGCTCAATAAAACCAGTTATGTATGTGAATAAAATTATGGGACAGTACAAATCACTTATAGTGGAACAAGGGCTTAAGGCCTAATTGTTTTGAGTTTGCGTTATGATATGGCTTAAGACCGTAAGTACCGATTGTTCGTAACGATATAATGATATGCTATGTGAATATTAATTATGTGAACGTTATATATGTATGTAGCTTGTTTCATGTGTTACATTGCGAGCCTGGTTTTAAGTGGGACTTTAAAGGGTTACTCAGTACCGTAGTACTGAAGGGTTCCATTCGTGGGGCCCCTGCCTATTCAATGGGCAGTGTCCCTTGCAGGTCTTTTCAGGTGCTACTCAAGTGGGCAACGGGGAAGAGAGTAAGGTCTCATCCGGAACTACTAGGGTTTTTCTCTCTCTCTCTTTGAAATTTCTGATTTTAAATGTATATGTTGATACTGTAACCACCATGGGTGGATTTCATTCTTGTAAACGTTTGGTACGCTACTCTGATTTAAGTTTGTTGAAATTCTTGCAAATTGTATTTCATTTTCCTTTAGCCTTAGCACTTAGTACTGGAACGGTATGAGTGAACCGGTCTGGTACTAAGTGTGGCGGTGATACTCCCAAAATTCACGGTTTATTAATTTGCTTCCGCTAGTTTCCTTTTAATTAACGAAATTTTTCAGTAGTGAATTTTGGGGGTATTACAGGTAAAGATGAAGAAAAAGAGGGAAGATGAAAGGAGAAAAATAAAATAAGCTTATGCTTTGGTGGAGGAGACTTAGCAGGAGATATTGGGTGGTTTAGAAGGTGGTAAAAGCGGCGGATGCGGTGGTGGATGGTGGTTTAATGTTTCGGGGTGGAATATTCTGGCGAGAGGACTAGCCAACTTTGCATGGTTATGGCAGCTCATTCAAGAAGAATCGAAGGATTTGAAGGGCTTAGTTAGCTAGAGGGAATTTCAAGGAAGAAATTGGGATGCGCAGGTGGTGTTGAAGTTGGCTATCGGCGGCAGAATACGTGTCTGAAGTGACGGTGGCGGGCGGTTCTTACTTAGGTTTTCGAGAAAGAAGAAGCTTCAAAAACGTCCACAACTAAGCTATTTATAGAGTTTAGATGGTTTAATAGGGTTTTGGGGGTCGGCAGGATATTATTGGATGCTAGGGTTTGGGTGGTCGGTGGCAGAAATCGGCCGTCGATCATTTTGATCGGGTCGAAGCTTCGAGAAGCAACAGAGAGAGAACGAGTGAGATTTGACGATAATCAATCATTCCAAGCTCATCTGCGAGTCGAGAGGGAGAAAAAGAGAGGTGACTCGGCCGGTCAGAGTCCTCGTAGCCGGCGCCGCCATTTTCGGGGGTGGGAGTTGCAGCAGCGTCGATGGAGGAGAGGGAGGAAGAAGGAAGGAGGAGGGGCTGGTCCGGTTCGCGGGGAAGAAAGAAAGAAAAAGGGAGGGAGACCGGGCGGTCGGCGCGGGTCGAAGGATAGTTAAACGCAACGCGGCGTTTTCTTGAGGAACGACGAAGAACGCGGCGCAGCGAGGGCGATAAAGGACGCCGGTCGCGAGGGTTAGCTCTTTAACCAACACGACGATTTTTGGTGAAGATACAATTAAAACGCGGCGCGGAAAGAGACATGGAAGCAGGCCGCTGCGCAGGCTGGGCCGCACGAAGGAAAGGAAAGGAAAAGAGGAACTGGGCCGCTGGGCTGGCCCAGTTCGGAGAGGAGAAAAAGAAAAAAAGAAAAGAAGAAGAAAGAAAAAGGAAAAATAATGGTTTGGGATAATTAAATTAATTAAAATATTTGGGACATTTAAAAATAATAATATTTAAATAAAATATTGTTTAAATCCCTTTTTAGGCTAAATTAGGACTTTTAAAAGATTTTCCATAATTTCCATTTTAATTAGTAAAACACACTAAATTTCTCCAATTAATTTATTTATAAAATTATTATTAATTTAAAACTATTTTCTCATTCTTATTTTAAATAAAATAATTAATTTAATTAATTTTCAAAATAAAATGCTTAATTAGCTAAAATACCCAAATTCTCTTCTACTAAAAATACTTATAAATTTCTTCTTGATTTTCCCTAATTAATTAAATTAAAAATAATTTATTTAAATAATTTTTATAGTAAATATACTTTAAATATAGTTTATAAAATTAGAAATTTTTGGGGCATTTCAGGTGCACACTCCATTGATTGATGACGAATAACTAGATAATGATTAGAATAAATGGCTAGATGATAATAATAATGCTAAAGTTGGAATGAATACTTGGATTATGATTCGAATGAATACTTGGATAATGATATGAATGAATAAATGGATAACGATTGGAATGAATTACTATATGAGGATCTATATCAGTATATGGAAAATAAATTGTTTAACCTAATTGATTGAGCAAGTTGGAAAATTATATCTAGTGTTCATTTAGATAATATGCTTAGTACAAGTGTGTGGCTACCCATGATATCGTACTATGCAAATGGGCATGATACATTCTAAGTTATATTAATTATGTATAATAGTAAATCCTAATGCATTACCTGATCATGATATAGTAGGTTCACTTAATTATATGGCACTAGCATGACACATGTTAAGTTTGATTTCCATAACATGATAGAACCCTGTATACTTGTGACTTCTGTTGAGGAGGTAACTTGGCTTACTTAGTACATAGTGTACTAATGTACCCATTTTCTCGATCACCTGCTCATTCATACGAGCAAAGGGCTATGTGTAGGTATTTGGGGATGTCCAGTAGTGGGCCTACCTCATCTTGGGTTCGGGGCTTGAGAGATTGGAAATCTAAAGGGTGTTGTGCTGTCTGTGATGGACCATGGTTTTAGGTTCATGCCCTAACTAGCTTCTACTATAATATCCCTATATTCTTATTTAATAATTCTCCCTATATTTCAAGAATAATTAAGGTGATACCATAGGTTGGTATCGAATGTTTCTCTTAAAGGTTTGCTCATTTTTAAGGATTTTAAAGCTAATACCACACGATGGTATCAACCTTGAGTTGAAACCTTTTCACCCTTGATGTTTCCCCTATTATTTGAGTATGTAACTAGAAGTTTAAGTATTTCTAAACTTAGAATGTTCGTGGGTGAGATTGGGGTGAGAATGTGTTATAGATAGTCTTTGTGACAACTTATTGTGCAAGTCTTAGTAATCGGTAAACTGATTCCCTCCTAATTACTTCTAGTCTTTAAGAATCGATAGCTACTAACTGCCATTATGATTGTATCAAGGCATTCATGGAGATTGCTGGAGTCTACATGGAGATTGGGGTGGAAGCATGATGCCCAAGTATGGCAGAAGCATGGGGTCAGTACCCTGAGTTGGAGGTCTATATGGCGATCGTGCTGAGGAAAGTCACTACCACTATAAGTGTTGCAGAATAGATTACCTAGGAGTAGATTGTAGAGGTAATAGGTAACTTGCTATTGATGTGGCTTGGTGGGGCACAAAGATTATGAGTGTCGATTTGTAGATGGCAATATCTAGAGGAGCCAATTTAGAGTTGAGAGTACCGAATGTATTCAATAGCCACAGCTGTAAACTCAAATAGTTCCTCTATCACAAGCTAGTGTCACTAATCAAGCTATTCATCCCCTAGGTCAGAACCCTTATCCTTTTAAACAAGGGTAGGGATCAACCAGTGTTTTGGAAGTCCCTTAGAGAGGACGCTTGAACGTGATGATCCAGGAAAAGGTAGAGCGTTAGGCAGTGTAACGACCGATATGCTTACTATATCTACCTATCTTGCATGTATGTTGTTTGACCCTGGTGCATCACACTCCTTTATGCCAACCACATTAGTAGCTAGAAATGCCTTGCCTCCTTCCAATAGTATTTCCACTCATGTTTTTTTGCCTTATGGGGATAGGATTGCATGCTCTAGATTTTATAAAGGAGCGGCCTTGATAGGTGGGGGCATAGAATTTTTGTTGGATCTCATAGAACTTGAATTACGTGATTTTGATATGATCATCGGAATTGATATTTTGGAGAAGTATGAAGCATAGATTGATTGTGCACAAGAACATGTGGTTCTACAAGGACCAAAGGGTGTTAGGATCTGATATCGGAAGTGTGAATTAGATCCCTCTACAAGGATCGTATTGGCAATCATGATGAGTAACCTTGTTCATAAAGGGTATCCACTCTACTTATATAATGTTTGAGATATCAAAACAGTTGAGATGTCATTGGAACAGATAACAATGGTTTGTGAGTATCCTAATGTATAGCCTGAGGAAGTTCCAAGAATGCCACCCATTTGAGAATTTGAGTTCACTATGGA
Organism: Tamarix austromongolica; assembly: GCA_039764185.1. Taxonomy (NCBI): domain Eukaryota; kingdom Viridiplantae; phylum Streptophyta; class Magnoliopsida; order Caryophyllales; family Tamaricaceae; genus Tamarix; species Tamarix austromongolica. The sequence continues at coordinate 42,947,689 of CM077814.1, forward strand.
TGTGCTACGAGGGATAAAACTGGTATCTAAGGCCTCATACCGTATGGCACCTACAGAGATGAAAGAACTTAGGGCCCATTTAGAGGAGCTATTAGAGAAGGGTTACATCTGGCCAAGCATATCGTAGTGGGGAGAACCAGTCCTATTTGTGAAAAAGAAGGATGGGAGCTTGAGGTTGTGCATCGATTACCAAGGATTGAACTAGGTTACGATAAAGAACTATTATCTGTTGCCAAGGATCAATGACATATTAGATAAACTCAAGGGAGCCAAGGTATTTACTAAGATTGATCTTTGGTCAGGCTACCATCAATTGTGGATAGTAGAGTAAGACATCCCTAAGACTAATTTTTGGACTAGATATGACCATTATGAGTTCACAGTAATGCCTTTCAGACTTACTAATGCACTAGCAACATTTATGTCCCTCATGAACCATATATTCCAATCGTTCTTGGACTAATTCATCGTAGTGTTCATCGACGACATCCTCATCTACTCAAGCGATTGAGAGATGCAAGAGCAACATTTAAGGCAGACATTGGCATTATTGAGAACACACCAGTTGTACACCAAACTCTCAAAGTGCTAGTTTTTGTTAGATCAAATGGCTTTCCTTGGGAATATAATTTCTAAGGATGGAGTGACAGTGGATCCAACCAAGATTCAAGTAGTTACTGAATGGCCAACACCCACTTCTGTTAAGGAAGTGCGCAGCTTTCTGGGATTGGTCAATTACTACTGTAGGTTTGTGACATACTTTTCTAGAAGAGGGTTATGCATTTTCAATGGGATGAGAGGTAAAATGAAGATTTTGAGGAGTTGAAGAAATGCTTGAATTTATCCCCATTGCTCACATATCGAGCAGGTCTGATAGTGTTGAGGTATACAGTGATGCTTCCAAGCATGGTTTGGGTTGCATGCTGATGTAACACAGTAGTGGTGTATGCTTCTTTAAAACTAAAGCAACATGAACAAAACTACCTAATGGGTAACTTAGATCTTGTCGCGATAGTGTTCACCCTTAATATCTAGAGGCATTATCTTTATGGATTTCAGTGCAAGTTCTATACTAGCCATAAGAGCCTAGATCTTCATGCAATGGGATTTGAATCTGAGACAATGTTGATGATTGGAGTTGGTCAAGGATTATGACCTAGAATTGACCTACCATGAGGGTAAGCCCAATATGTTAGTAGATGTGCTTAGCCAAAAGACATAACATTCCTTGGGCACCATCGTGTTGTCAGTCCATCTGTTCCATGAATTCAGGAAGTTGGAGATTGAGTTGATCACCGCTAGTAGTCTAGAGGTAAGAATGAGTACACTCACCATTAACCTTCAATATTCAAGGAGATATGAGCTAATCAAATTGAAAATGTTAAGCTCGAGAGGATCTAGACTATTATTACAAAAGATAGAGCTGAAGGACTTCAGATCCATAAGGATGGTAGAGTCAGATACTGAGGTAGGTGGTGTGTACCATAAGGATGTGTCGAGCTTAAGAGAAGGATCCTTGAATAAGGATATTGTATTCCTTATTCTATCCACCATAAAGGGGAAAAGTTTTACAAGGATTTTAAGAAGATATATTGGTGGCCACGTATGAAGTGGGAAGTAGTAGAGTTTGCTACCTAATATGTAACTTGTCAAAAGGTAAATATCGAGTATCAAAGGCCAACAGGGTTAGTGAAACCACTATAAGTTTTCAAATAGAAGTGGGACAACATATATATGGATTTTTTGGTTGGTCTTCTGAGGACCCGTAGTGGGTTTGATTCTATTTGGGTTATTGTGGATTATCTGACTAAGTAGGTCGTGTTCATACCAATGAATATGACATGGAATATGAAGAAGCTAGCCAATGCTAATAGGAAATAGTATGAGACTACATGGGGTCCCTAGGAATATTGTGTCAAATTGAGACTCTAGGTTCTTATTGCACTTTTGGAAAAAGTTGCAAGTCATTGTTGATACTTAACTAAATATGAGCACTGCTTTTCACCTAGCTATAGATGGTCAGAAAGAGAGGACCATTCAAACATTAAAAGACATTCTTCAGACATGTGTATTAGACTTTGGGGGTAGTTGGGAAGATCGCCTGGGCTGGATCGAGTTCTCCAATAATAACAACTACTAGGCTATAATCAATATAACACCTTTTGAAGCCTTGTATGGGAGGAAGTGTTGTAGCCCTTTTATGTTGGAACCCGAAATGATCAAGGATACGATGAGGCACATTTGATTGATTTAGGATCGGATGAGAGCAACCCTGGATCTATATAAAAGCTATGCATATCTGAGAAGATGAACTGATGGTTATGAGGTGGGCGACATAGTCTTTTTGAGGGTCTCTCCTACCAAGGGAGTCATGAGGTTTGTTAGGAAAGATAAGCTCAATCTGAGGTACATTAGACCATACAATATTGTGGATCATTTTGGCGAGGTCGCCTATCATTTAGCCCTACTGATGGAATTGTCGCATGTGCACAACGTCTTTCACATATCTCAACTAAGGCATTATGCAACGGATCCTTCACATGTTCTTCAACCGAAGTCACTAGAGCTTGATGAATCTTTAACTTATGAAGAGCGGTCAATGAGCATTCTAGAAGCAAAGATGAGAGAGACATGTATGAAGAGCGTCCCATTAGTAAAGGTCCTTTGGTCACAGCATGGTACCGAGGAAGATACTTAGGAGGTTGAGGATGAAATTTAATCCAAGTACTAAGAGTTATTTTCTTAGCTTGTTTCCTTAGTGTAATCCTTTCTCTTTAAGGGGGTAGTAACCCTTTTTCTTAGATGTATTGACTTGATGTGTCTTACTGTGTGTTAAATGATGTGATTGGAATGTTTATAGGCTTTAGGGATGTAACCTCTTTGAGGGGTAGTGATGTAATACCCCATTTTGAAAAAAAAAATGAGAAATTATGCCAATTTTTGGTGTTTGATTTTAATTTGAAACTATGATTGGGTGTGAGGTAAAGTTGGATTTGAAATGAGGTTGGAAAACTAAGTTAAACAAGTTTTCTAGGTAAATCAATTGACTCATTCCATGAACCAATCAACTGGTTTGTTGTTTTAGCAAAATAGTTTTTATTCGAATAAACCAATCAACTAGTTGAGGAACCGATGTACTGATATGTAGAATAGTGGACCAATAGGCCAAACCAATCGACTAGTTTGTCTAGCTGAGTATATTTTTAAAACTCAATTCTTTGATAAAATTTCTTATACTAAAATAGAACCTTGATATCCCATTCTAAATTGTTCCTAAAAGATTATCTCATAAGCCTCGAGGAGTAGCAATTGTGCCTCAGATTCTTAACCTATTTTCTTCAAATGCCTATAAAATATGATCAATAGCAATAAATAAGAACAATTGGACTATAATTTGTAAAAAATTATCACATATTCTCGTTAAATATTTTCTTTAAAGCTTCAACTAGCCAACATAATATATACCTATCAAACTCAAGGCTAAGAAAATCATTTATTCTCTTCAAATTCACCAAATTATAATCCACCTCTGCATAGGAGAAAGTATAAGATAGCTATGACCAAGGAATTAGATTGAGGTGAGGGCAAAAAATGATGAAGGGAGAGGGAAATGGCATAGTACAACAATGGAGAAGAAAGAAATAAACTCTAACACATGGTCAGTGTTCTTATAAAATGTAAGTGGAGAGAAGAGAAGGGAGTATAGTGTGTTATGGAGTAAGGTAACAAAAGACTTAGGTCTTTTATATGGTTGTTGAAATTATGGGAGAAAAAAAATTGTTGGACAAGATTACTTGAGGTCTAGTGCATCAGAAAAATGTAGGATGGAGGTTAAAAGTGGAAGGAAGATATTAGAGTAAGGTATATCACATGATAGGGGCTGAAGGGAAGAAAGACAAAGAGGAAAATAACATCAATTGCTACTCCTCAAGGCTTGTGAGAGAAAAAAGGTGAGTTTGGCAAGTAAAAAAGTCTAAGAGAAGTATTTTTGGTAAATTTTGATTAATTAGCTCTAATAGTTAGTCGAACACTTGTAAAACTAGTTTTAATCTTTCTTAAAATGATCTATAACCAAATTGTGACAGGATCATAAGATTATATGAGTATTGAAAAAATATTTAAATAAAAAATAGAGCACGTACAAAATTCTTGGATAAACCAATCAATTGGTATGTCAAAACTAATCCACTTGTTTTTTGGATTTAAAATTCTATTTCAGCATAAACAAGTTCATTAGTATGCACCATGCCAATCAAGTGGTCTCTTATAAATTCAAACAATGTTTTGTTTTTCAATTCTTTTCAAAATTCTTTTTATATCTAAAATATTAATGCATATTTAAAATAGTAAACAAATAGTTATCATAATTCCATAATTTTTAAAAATGGGGTATTTCACAAGTATCCTTATTAATTTTTAATTAATATTTTAATTAATTACAATTTAAGTTTGATTTTTGTTTGCCTACATTTTATATTTTATATTTTTAATAATTAATTATATTTTATTTTTCTTTATTAAATATTTTGTATAATTCATTTATTGATTATTTATTTATTCATAAGTTGATAAGATCAACTACATTAGTTTTTCATAATTATTACAATTGTTAGATGTTAAAACACTTGTGGCATGATAATGAGATTACTCTTTAAAAAGCTAAGTTATAAGAGATAATATAAATAATTTCTAAGAAAATATAAAATACATAAATTTTCTTTTTTTTGTTTGTTATTATCAAGTAAAGATAATTTTATAATAAATTTAATTTTAGGTTTCTTGATTAAAGTTTTATTATGGTTCATTTAATAATTATTACTCTTTGTATTCATTAAATTTGGACATCAATTACATTACTCTCATAATTATTACACAAGTTTGATATTCAAATCACTATTACCATAATAATGAAATTAATTTTTGAAAATTTCCAAGTGATAAGATAATCAATTCCTATGGGAAAAAATCACAAAGTTTTATTTTCATTTATTATATATAGAATATTTATACACAATGAGCTCCACATGTCCAATACTAAAATAGAGGTGTGTAATATGAACTATATAAAACAAATACAAAGAGTTGCAAGCGCAAAATGTTGATTTATTAAAGGTTACCTTGGTTCAGAAAAAAAAAACTTTCAATTACCAAAACTACTTTTCGATATCAATTTCTTAAAAACTATATATACCCTCTATTTTACAATACATGGCATGTTTTTTAAAATAAATAAAAAACAATTATTCAATCGTACGATTACCAATTTATTGGTTTAGTAGTTATTCAAAATTGTCAAATAAATAGTACATATAAAATTAAAAAAGTGAAACATATAGCCGGCTCCTAAACAGTTTTTTGATATGTTTTCTATAATTTATTAGCCGGTCTTTTAACCAACTCCTAACTAATTTTTTGACGTGTTTTCTATAGTTTATTGGTCGATTTTCTAACTAATTTATAACCGATTTTGGCTAGTATTGAGCTCTTAAAAACCATTATATGTGGTCATGATGTCAACAAGACTGATCCATTTGTTTATTATTTAGCTCATTCTAGAATTTAGAACTATGATAAAGGGTCTATTTATTTTTCAAGGCATATATTAAGAAATTTTAAATTTCATAATATATAAAATCAAAATCAACTAAAATAATCATAATAGAACTACAATAATTTATTATTATAAGATAAATTAGCGAAGTAAGAGGGGGAAGAATAAATTTGGTAATAAAGTATTAAATTATTTATCCTTTTTTAAAGAACTTGCATTGTAAAAAAAACTACAAATCTTCTTAAAATAAAGGGACTATATTTTTTGAATAGTTTACTTTCTAATATATACAAATACCAAACCATAATGATTTTTCCAAATGAAGCCTTAATAGGCATCCCTTTTGGGATTTGTCCAACCATTCACCAAGGAATGATAATTGATTCCGAATTCAAACTAGATCCATGTTACTTTTAACAGGTATAAGTTTAAAATTTCTAAACCCAACAGATCTTAATCATGTTGGATCTAGTAGTCTAAAACTCTGATTCGCTAGACCAGCTTAATATATATATAAACACACACATACACTAACACACGATACTTTTATATTTGTCATCTTTTTAATAATTTTATATGCACTCATACTTTATTTTTTTCACTGTTATTTCTGTAAATTTACTTTTTAAATAATCTATAAAATAATTAATTATAAAAGTATTAAAATTCCATTTAAAAAGTTAAAATAACTACTTTATAATATTTATCTTTTCTTTGAATATTTTTTAACCAAAAATTATATATAAAATATCAATACACTAGTATTTACGTAGTTATTCACCTTCTTTTTAAAAAAATAAATAAATAAAACCCGTTTACCCACTTATCTAATGATTTAGATCTTAACTTTTTTAATTCGATATATCTAAATCAAATCTTAATATAGGTATTATAAATAAATTCAGATTTAAGTCTAATTAAACCTAACACATTCACATCCCTATATTCAACTAATGCAATACCAAAGGGAATACACTTAAATTTATAGATCAAGAAAAAGAGGACGGATTCAAAGAGTGATCAAACGGGACACAACTGCACAATCATCGCCCCACCGTTAGAGAAAAAGGAACATGGTAAAGGCAAACTCTAATCCACTATCCAGTCGAAAGAAATTGGACAAGATCGATGTTTTCTAAAAACTCGTCAATTAAATTCCACCATTGATTACAAGCTCTAGATCCACAAACAATGGTGTGCATCATCTTCAAAATCAGGCAGCCGTGAGAAAGGGAGGGGAGGGGGAGGGAGAATAAACAAATTTCCTATAGCTGCATCGTGGACCCTCCGTAGAATTTACAAAGAAGCTGACAATAGCAAAACCCTACACCTACATCTATTTGATCAAAGAAAGAGTTCTGGAAAACATATGTCATCTCATGTTACAGCAATGAGGCCGGCCTAGCTGTTGCAATTTATTCCACATACAGATCATCTGTTTTGGCGACTGATAATGTGCGGTATAGTAGTCTTCTATACATCCAAACTGGCAGAATTTAAAACTGTGGACATAAACTACTGACTTAGAACTGTTGAAATGTTCAACCCACATGCCCATGCTCACATCCTCCATCTTGAACAGCTGCAAACAATTTCACATTATTTCTCGCTCTTGCGACAATGGGTGGAAAGAATTATAGAAGCTCAAACACTCAGACACGCGAAAGTACGAGAAGGAAAACTTACCCTCAAGTTATGCCTCTCAAACTCGGAGACAATGTAATTTGCGATATCTTCTGACAATATGTAGCCTGGCCCATTTGCATATGGTGGGTAATCTTCTTCTGGCCATTCCTAGAACCATGGAGAAGAATTATCTTATTTACTATTATAGACAAAAAGAATCAACAAGGGGAAGTTTCCCAGATATTCACCAACTTTGATGCCAAAAATAGCAACTTTTCATTTATCATGAACAGTCTAAACTCTAAAGTCAAACTCAAATAAAAGCTTTGTTCGCAACTGGTGGCTGCCTTTGACTAGCCGTTCATCAAATCATTCACATGGCAGAATTTCGGGGTATAGCATACATCTAACCTGATTACCAAGCATGCCAGCATTATATAAAATGCAGTCAACACAGCTAAGCATATCTGCCAGCCCAAACGCAAAAAAAAATGTACAACATCAACTTGACAACAATTATTTGGAATACAGGATAACATCAGTGAGATAATAATTTTGTAACCAAAAATACACCACTAGTAGGGCCGTTAACAAGCCAAGCTGGCTCGCGAGCTTTTTGGGCTCAGCTCGCTTATTTAGCTAAATGAGCTTAAAAATTAGGCTCAAGCTCAGCTCGATTATTAAACAAGCCAAGCTCGAGCATAATAAATTTGGGCTCAAGCTCATTTACAGTGCAAAAGCTCGTAAGCTCGGCTCGTTTATGACCAAAGTTCGCGAGACAGCTTGTTAAAAGCCCGGCTCAGCTTATTTATAAACAAACCAAACTCAAGCTTCATTTTTAGGCTCGTTTAGTAAATGAGCCAAGCTTGAGCCTTCTCCGGTTCGGGTCGGCTAAGGTCGGCTTGTTAACAGCCCTAACCACTAGATCGTTGAATTGACGTTCACACAACAAGATCATGACCACTATTCCTGGTTCCATTACATGCATATCCATAGTCTAGTTTTCAAAAACTCTCATAAATGTATCATTTAGTTATCCACTTAACCATACTTCCAGAAAGCACTTCAACCAAGGGCATCACGGAGTAGAATGGCAGCAAAATGAACTGAAAATTACTTTGACAATACTGGAACCTAAGACGATGAACTGGCCTTAAAAAACTCCTAAAGTAGCGTGGAAGCAGTTGAAGAAAAAAGAATGAACAAGAGTTGCGAAGGTCACAGAAACAGTTGGCACCATAACGCATACCTCATATGTAACAGCCCATTTACCATGGCGCAGAGGCTTGTGATAGTAGTTTATGTTTCCAACATACAAGCTGCTACCTCGTGGAACTTTCTTTACTTCTTTCATAACAGCATCAGGCCGAACAAAAGTGTCATCATCACACTTCATAATATATTTTGCAGAGACCGTGCGAACCTGTTGACAAACACAATCCAGCATGTTATTTATTGTTTGAGGCCAGAATAACATATCCCTTCCTACTTTGCAATGGAAGCAATTGTCAGCCTTTTCCGAGACTTACACCATATTCACATATTGCAACAGTTTTCACCACAACAAGGTCATAATTGTCCATGTAAGGCACCATAACAATGTCACCAAAGAACTCTGCCTCCTTCTTTAACTCTACATTTACTTCCTTTCTAGCATGCTGCCAGAAAAACATTAGAAATAATTTGCTTGTAAAGATCGGAAATGGAGAAAATTTATAGTTCCAACCCAATCAGCAGATATTTGTCTAATTTTACTAACCAAAGCAACAAAGAAACGGTTAACCACATTAGAAGACTTGATAAGCTTGTGTTGCATCCAAGATTTCCTCACAGCCATTCTCTCAGCAAAATGGTTGCCAGCGGAAAGGATGCCAATGAAAAGATCCACAGGACCATCAGGAAGAGGAGGAGCTTGCCATCTGCTAGACATCTCAAGATGCCTCTGTGGGGCAAAACTTGGATGTGTCGAAGGTAAGGAAGCACCAAATACAGAATGAATGTCAATATCCCCCTTCACAGTGAACCCAGTAGCATCCTCAAGAGAGAAGCCCTAACAACATAGACAACAAGATTAGTGGAAGGTTTTGTACATCATTAGTAATGAATAGGCCATAGGACAGGATGTCACTCACCGTGCGATAAGGAAAGGAAGTGACATGCCTCCCATCCACATTAATATGATAGCCTTCCAAACCAGCACTCAGAGTCAAAACAAATAGCTTATCCTCCACAAATGGGTACGGCCATTCGACTGTCACCTTCTTTGTTCTTCCAATCAGCCGGCTCAACCACCATGTTGCCTTCGATTCCCGACCGTGATTGTCATCATCTTGAATCCATTTCTCACACTTTAACAAGCCATCGACTGCACAGTTCAGGAAGCACCGGAAATGGGTTAATACTAGAGACCAATAAAAGAGAATTGAGGTCACACTTCAACGATCAAACCGGCGAGGACAAGGATCAAATTTCACCTGATGCTACTATCCCACATGTTCAATGTGGAACATACTACTTTTTATTAAATACAATCCGGCATGACGGACAACAAATACCTTCAACAATCATATACGAATAATCACTACAATTTTTTACAGCTCAGTTGCAAATTTCAGGTAGTTATTTGCATATCTAGACCCATCTAGTCTAACACGCGAATCGAATTAAAAGGATAGTCGCAGACTTTAACTAAAAGAACAAGAACCTCAAAAACTTAAATTTGCTCACCTGTTTCCTCATCATGCTTAGACTCCGACCCTTCACAACGAAGAGATATCCCCCATTGCTGCCTATAGCAAGTATTCTGCTCAATCACAGGCCTCCCACTCCAATCCCCTTTCAACCTTGGGTTGAAATGCAAAACCCTCGGAGGTTCTTCACCATCCACAGTCTTCAAGCCAATCAGCTCCATCATGAACTGTGATACCATAACACTCTGATCTCCATCCTTCAACAAAAAAATGTTCGGATCATACTCGGCGTGCGCCACCCTTGGCTTGGCCACCAGAGTAATGTGTGATCCCAACGTCAACCCACAAGGCAACACCATAATTTTCCCCTTCTCATCAAACTGAGCTTCAGATAGAGAAACCGAATTCGGGCATGACTCGTTTCGACCCTCCGCTTCCTTTTCTACATCGATTTGGACTCTCCCAGATTGAAGTTCTTCCCATAGCTTCTCTCCCATTTGAAAAGCGAACATCGCCGACTTATGAAGCTCAGAGAATCCATCTTTCTTAGTACTATTCAACGCTCTCCAATCAAAATTAAGACCTGAAACAGTTTTATATTCCCTCATTCGTCGCTCAGGTAGAGGTTTCGATAACACCGCGGGAGACAGTGATGATGAAGCCATCAATGGCTGTTTCAACGGTCGAATCGGAGCTTCTTTAACCTGTAATTCTTCCTCGCTATCTAGCCGCTGCTGCCGCCACGAAAAAGCGTCGTTTTGGAAGAAAGAAAAGACATTGGACTCTTCTTCATGAGATACGCTCTTGAAGAAGAAGGGTACTTCAAAGCTCATCAAAACCATGTACAGGAAACCTACCATAACCAAAATTTGTAACGATCTCTGCCTAGTTAATCCAGTAAATGCGTCCAATTTAGCTTTCTTCATTATTGAATTCCGAATGATTATTATAAAAAGTGCAAAAACCCTAATCCCCTGAAACGGACTCAAAAGTGGGGACTTGTGAAAAGAGAGGAAAAGTTTACAAAGAGCAAAATTGCTCGGATCTCTCCTTCAGTTCTTCTTCTTCTTCTTCTTCCTCTTCTTCAGCACTGGCATTGAAGCAGAAGATGGAAAGGAAATGGTGGGATAGAGAGATTTTGATTTAAATAACACAAACGCGTTGGAAATAGAGTGAAGAAGAGGGGGGGGGGGAACGAGTCTCTCTCTCTCTCTCTCTCTCGACTTTCGAGCATTCAGAGAAATTGATTTACTTTTCTTGAATTGTTAACCTATTCTTTTGTCCTTTAGACGGTTGAGTATTTTATAGAACTCATTGTACCAGTTATGACCTAATTTTGTTGATTTATTTTGATAATAAATGTGGAGTAGTTTTTAAATAAATATCTTTAATATTGTTATCTGAAATATAATTCTATGTACTATATTTTAGTGATGTAATCTGCTTTAAAAACAAAACGAGCTGAATATGAGTTATTATCTCTTTAGCTAACTTAAAAATACATTATTTATAATTTTAGTTTAGTTTTGAAATCAATAGTTGGATGAGACAGATCTCTTTCATACACACCATTCAAGTTAATTTTCACTCGTGCTAAATTAATTAATATTTGATGTTTTGGAATAGTAGGTTATTATATTACCTTTACCATTCAATATTTGATATTTTTATTTTATAGGCAAGATAAATTTTATCCAAAATTTTAAGATACATAATTTAGATTCAATGGTTCAATAACTTAAAAATTATATTTTGATGAAAATATCTTACATTAAATAAAATAATCCTTTTATTTATCTAGTATATATGTGTCGGGCAATAAATAATTCATTATATTATCTATAGATATTTTTGTATTTTTTCTCCATTAAAGAATGAATTTATATTTTAAAGCTCCAATTACTACTATAACTCAAAATTATTAGTTTTTCTCATTCTCGATGGAAAAGTACTAAATTTATGTTAATAATGATTCGATGTTTCTTGCTATTATTTGAGTAAATAAGTAGAAAGTTTTATTTTATTGTTATCGTCAAACAGTATGAAAATGTTTTTCATTGCACAACGTGACAATAATAGTTGAAAATTATACTACTCATCCAAATTAGTATTTCATTGATCGAGTAATATATGTGTTTAACATCTAATTGTTTTTATTTTCTTTAAGAAGAAAATGGTTACAACTAAACATTGCTTAAAAATGTTTCAAATATATAAAAGGTAAATTAATAGTCCATACACAATCAAAGTTATCGCTAATATAGTTTGGCTTGATTAAAGAAAAAAAATCACAAAATATGATATAATTTGATTAAGAAAATTAAATTTTATTAACCAAACTATACACCTCTACCAACTACCTCTATCATCACTTTGCTCTAATTTTTAAACCTTCATTTTATAATAAATATGTTCTAGATAGTAAAATATTTATAAAGTACTACTTAATTACTTTAATACTATAGGTTCGGATCTTTTTCTTGATATACTAGTAAAACAAAAGCATTCACCAAAATAAAATACAAATAAAGGTACTCCCATCTTTTCCTGCTTTTTGCTAGTACAAAGAACTTGTTTGATACATTATTTATCCATTTATGGTATTATTTCTAAAGTATACCTCTTCGCTAAATTATTATATGAAGGTGTATGATAATTTAAGCTACTGATGACAAAACATTAGTGGTTTGAATTTATAAAATAGATTCAAATTTTAAATATCAATAACTTAACTTATGACAATCAATCTTTGAGTTTTTTAAAATAATGTTTTTCATATCAAGTAGTTCATATAAAGAATTATTTACCAAACTCTTGGGGAGATTCTACATATAGTTTCACTTTTAAAACATTAAACATGCATGAAATAAATGTTTACTATATGCAATAGAAGCAAAGAGAGATGAATATTAAATAAAGAACAAGCATTTGAAGTTTAATTCAATTAAAGAATAAATGTTTTTGAATGTTCAATAAAGGTATAAACAGTTGGAATTTGTTCAATTAAATAATATTTATATTAAAATAATATTCTTTTAGTAAGTAAGTGAATTATTATTACTTCTAAAAATGGATCATATAGTACACCAGAAGAATCACAATACCAACTAGAAGCTATCTTATGCTATCGACACAGGCCACTAATGATCTATACGATTTACAATAGGTCATACTAGTTATCATAGTGGTTGACTCCTTGACAATCAAGTGACATATATGTTGTGGTTCACATATCTTTTTATGGAAGATTTTCTTATTTCTTTCGTGCCATAAATAATAGGTAATTGTTGCATACAAATAAAGAAGCAAATGCCTCCTATAAATCGAACCTCGGCCACCTCGGCCATCTCAGCACCACATTGAAGGAGGTAGCATCATGAGGACACCCAAAATTCCTAACCAAATGTAACCACGCCTGTGTAGAGCAAGAACAATCAAAGAAAAATGCTCAAGTGTTTCCTTATCAGCTTCACACAACGCACATGTATCATCCACATTGAGTCCCATTGCTATCATTCTGTCCTTAGAGCCAATATTTTGTGAATCACAAACCATAGGTGGAGCTTGTGTTTAGGTATAGAGATAGGATTCCATGCTACCTTATACCATTCTACCATTTTACTAGGAGTTCTCAGCATATTATATGCCTTCGAAATATTGTATTTCATTAGATTATCTTCTTGGTTTTGTGCATTGAAATTAAGAACATGCCATATTAAATCTCTAGTTTTCAATAATCTCCTGAAACACTATGATATAGACATGGATTTTGGCACATTCTATAGATCTCTACCTTTTATGAAGTACCTGTGTATCCATTTAATCCATAGTGTCCTTCTTTAAGTGTAAGTTTCAAAGAAGTCTTCCCACGGCTGCAACATTCCATCACTCAAGATTAAACATACCAATATCACCTTCTTGATTAGGCCTGCAAATAGTATCCCAGGCAACAGGGCATTTTTTTATTTTATTTTTTTTGTATTCTGGTGATTGTCATCCCATAGAAAGGATCTACACTTTGCATTAATAGCAACAATAACCTTTTTTGATATCGAATACATGAGGTTTCAATATGTTTGGATACCAAAAATGACCGATTTAACTAGTTGTAGTCTCCCCGCATAACTAAGGAATCTGGTACTCTCAGAGTTGAGTCTTGCGGTGAACTTCTCTAGGAGTTCATGACACTCCACAGCTTTTTAAGGAGCTACTAGAAAAGGGCAGTTCCAAGTATCTAACTGACAGGATCACTGATGATATATGCGATAGTCTAAACAGATATTGTTTAGTTACTTCATCCACAGAACCACCATAAATATTAAAATAATATTATGTTTATATAAATACAATATTTTATAGATTATACACACATGCATGCATGTATATATATATGCAATTAATTATATAATAGTTACATTTGGGAGCGTTAAATAATGTAATACACTATTATTTTATTATCTATTTAATATTTTAATACAAATTACTCCTTCCGTGCATAATTTTTTTAAGAAAATCATTTCAACAATTTGCACATTATTTTAAGAATTAAAAAAAGTAGTTTTTAAATTTTATTTACATCATGAATTAAAAAATATCTAATCAATTAATGCATAGATAATGAACGAAATAATGTGAGAGAAAAATATAAAAAGTAGACTTTAACTTTTTTTTAAAAAAATTTTTTTTTAATTAATGCTATAATAATTTATTATTTGATACAGATATGGTAATTTATTTACCTCCACCCTTTCATATTGTCCTGCGCCTCCTCTCATCGTCTTTAATTGTTATAAATACGATTAAAATAGGTATCCTACTCATAATCCATTGTTCCACCAATTGGTCGTCGATCGTGCAAGTTGAGGTCTGCGGGGAGGAGAAGCACGCTTCTCTAACGCAGCTACCAAATGCATTTATTAAGCTTTGATTGCTTAATAGTTAATAGTAAATTGATGGTCTGTAGGACTGTGACTTGAAGGGGATGAAAACCAATTGTTTGAGAAGGAAATCAAGAGTGGATAGGATGTTGATTGTATTATATCCCTTTTCCGTTAGCGGTGAGAAATATGAAGGATTATTTAGGTTTGACATGTTATGGTTCAACTAGTAATTAATGTATAGATTTAAGTTGCAAATATGATTATTTAAAAAAATAATAGTAATATTATTATTATGTATTAATTAAATATAATATTATGTATATATATACAAGGCTTAATTATTGTATAACTGTGAAGAAAGGATGAGAAGGTTTTGGTGACATAGGAAGAGTAAGAGGGGGTAAGCATGTTTTAGTTTTTAGTTTTTAGCTTTTAATTTTATATTATATTATTTTATTAAAATATAAATAGAGTGTAAATAAAATATGAATGACAAGGAAAAATAAAAGAAGTAACTTTTTATTTAACTTAAAAAAAATAATAAAATACTAGTGTGTTAAATTAGTTAATAGCTAACTAGTGTGTTGTGCAAATATTATAGATGTAAATTTGTATACATGTATATAATCTATAAAATATTATAGTTATAAAAAAATGATAGCCTTACGGTAATAAAAAAAAAAGTAGAACAAAACTTGAACTTTCACATTTTTATTTAAAATTTAAAATTATCTCTTCTTAAATTTGATCAAATCCTAAATATATTTTTTTTTATTAATCGTCTCAAAAAAAATATAAATAAAAAGATTTCAAATCATTTGCAATTTAAGGCCAAAGGCATGGAAATAGAATGAAGGTTTCTTAAAAATTTGGTATTGCCTATCACAAGTGTTATCAATAGAGGATTGAACTTGATCAACTAATTCAATCAAACATCATTCTAGTATCTTGTCTGAAAATAGAAAACATTATATTTGTAAATTATCAAGTAAAAAATTATGTGAGAAAGGTCAAATATTTATATATTTATTTTTAAAAGTTTTGTACTTTTTTAATAAAACCAAACATCATGGGTCCTTTACCAATGATTTTTTATTGAATATTAAGGGTATGTTATTTTTAATTTAATTTGTTAATCCAATTTGAACTCTTAACTCATGATTTGAAACTAAATTTTCAATAAGCCAGGCCATATCCTCCTCAATTTAATATAATTCTCTATAATAATATCATATTATATTAGATAAGCACCAATAGATCATACCATATCAAATCAAGTGATAAATATTATTATTGTTATTATTCATATTATTTATATATAATATTGTTATTATTTCAAATAATAATAATAATATTTGAAATAATAACAATTTTATTTACAATAATAATATTAATATTTATGTATATATATATATATATATATTATCTTTATTATAATTATATTTATATTTCTAATAATTATATATAATAATAATAATATATAAAATATTATTTATAATAATAATAATAATAATGATAAAAAAATAAATAATAGTATTTATAATATTTATTTCTATAAATAGTATTTTTAATACTATTATTATCATTTATAGTATTAAGAGAAATATACTATATTATTAGTAGAGATATTATCATAATAATAGTTATTATTGTTATTATTATTATTATTACATTTACATTTACATTTATATTTATATTTATATTTATATTTATAATGATAATCAATCATTATAGTAAATATTATCATCACAACATAACAATAATAGTATGATGTTGATATTAACTATTATTATCATTTTTTTATACATATGCTTATTATAGTTAATCTAATAATAATTATTATTATCACAAACATATTAATATTAATATTACCTTAAAATAAAATAATAATTGTGATAATATTAATTACTATTTATGTTTATTATTATATTCTTAAATATGAAAGATATATTTATCGTAAAATAATAATTGTAATAACAATAAGCACAATAACTTAATTTAATTTTAATTCTTATTAGATCATATCAACATTAATTAGATCCGATCAATTTTGAAAATTCAGGCAACAAAATCAGGACCTAAAATCATATCAAATTGAATAAGATAAGATTAACAAAATAAGACGAGGAGAACAGGGTATTATTATTTATTATTATCATATTTAATATTTTTTTCTATCAGTATCACTATTATGGTTATCATTACTCTTATAATTATAATAATTATTTTTAATTATATATTTTATTTATAATTAAAAAATTTCATAGTTGATGTGATTTCATGTGAAATAATTTGATATGATAAGTATAAAAAATCAAATGAAGATAACAAGCCCTAAAACTTTATTTGGTAACGACTAATGATTCAGATGTGCATAATGTTGCTACATGAAAGAACTTAACTCGGTTATTTCAAGATTACAAGCTCGTACTAACTTTTATGTAATTATATTATTTTTAGTATAATAAACAAATGGTTGTATTGAGGTAAAATTGATTGAATCAAAGCAAATCTATGTTTGGTAAATTAATTTCTAAAATGAAGATGATATAAAGTAATATATATTAAAATTTTTGGATATATCATTTAATATTCATTCATTTATTTAAAGATTCTTTATGGTGATTTATATAGAAAAATATAGATAGTTTTAAAATTATATAATAAATAATATGTCACACCGACTATAAGATATCGATAATACTAAAATAATATAGTTGTCAAACATAATTTGAGGTGGATTAAACCATTACATACTATCTTATTCGGATTGATGCATTATCTTAGTTGAATACACAACTTGTCATGTACAAGCTGCAAGAATATTATCAATATACTCATGCATGTATATTTGTGGTGTACTTATAATATTAGAAAAGGAGATACTATCAATTTAGAGAAAACTTATGTTAAATTTGATTTTTGTAAGGTTATAAAAAAAATAAAAAGAAAAATAATTTTATGTTTGATCTACATAAATTAGTGAGATAAAAAAGGAGTAATGAATAAAATTATTTAATATTAGTTAGCTAATTTTTTTTAAAAAAAATATAAATGTATTTTAATTTTAATTTTAAAATTTTTTTATTAAAAAAAATGAAGCTTAGGCTGCCACATGATGGAAATCAAAGACGCCATTGTGGAAAATTTGAAATTCATGCCAAGCGGTTAACGGTTATCTAACTCGAAGCTTGGATTGGCTCTCGGTCCACGTCCTGGTCATTGTGCGCGTGCCACATTCCACACGTCAATTCGAAAGTGGGTTTCCGTGGTTATTCATCATCCAACTTGCACCGTCTTAACGGCTTTGATTACTTTTTTATGTCACCACTCACCAACGATGATGAATGGCCATTTTCTTTTTCCATTTGTCATCATTTCTACTTTTTATTTTACATAGGCGGAAAGTTTGACTTTTTAGGAGTTTCAATTTCCTAGACAACAACGTCCTATCAAAAGGCAACAAAGCAAAAGTTATTGGTTTTTTTTAAAAAAAAAATTTAAATTTACTCGACGGAAAATATATATTAAATTTATCCGGTGAGATAACCGTAAAAATTATCACAGTTTCTCCTATCGGCAAAACATACCGCACAACCCTTCCCACCACTGACAAAAAACCACCGCACAGACCTCCTTTTCACGGGTACAAAATGCCAAAGCTACCTCCTCCCATCGACAAAAAGCACCGAAGCTGCCTCCACGGCTCCACCTATGGTAAAACACGTCAAAGCCTCCCAACTATCGGCCAAACACGTCAAAGCCTCCCTTGCAGGCCCCGAAAAAAAATTATTCACTCTACACCTCCCACCGACACAAACTACAAAACTTTATCTTCAATTATGTGATTTTGCATATTATAAGGAAGAAAAAAAAATTATTAGACCAATAGATATAGTGACCTCCGATAAACATTAGTTTTAAAACAAATGTCGGATACAAATATATTATTTTGATTTGTATAGTCTGAATGTACATATATATATATATATATATATATAAAGAAACAATTTTAATATTTTTATTGTTCGTTATAAAAAAATCAAGTATATTTTTTATTATAATGTTTTCATAGGAGGAAGCATTTGTTCAATCTTTCAATAAAATTTCATATTATTATTTTTTTAAACACTCACAATGTAATGAATGTGAAAGATTTCCAAACAACGAAGAGTTCAGAATTTCAATAAACTTTGAAGATCGGGTCACAATCTCAACGTACTATGATGATAGATTTACAATACCGACAAATTATGAATACACAGAAAAAATACAAATGAATTCTTCAAATATTAATTACCACTTAGACGAAAAGATAAATTTTATTTTTTTAGTATTGTAAATTATGTCAACGAATTAACCATAATAAAATTAATACTTTTTTATTATATTATTATGGTCAACTCTTTTTTCTCAAGATATAGATAATACATGTTTTACGATCTAAAATTATCACAAATTTTTATAACAGAACAAATATTTTCTAATCGTGAAGAACTTATAACATAATTTAAACAAATGGGTAGAACTTATAAGATGATTTTGATCATAAAAGGTTCTAGTAAAGGAAATGATGTAGGGGAAGACAAAGTTTCTATAAGATGTGAAAAAAGTGAAATGTATCCACGCTAGACCTATAGATACTGAAATTGCACGTAATACAAATTCAAAAAAGAATGATTGTCCCTTTTATTATTATTATTAGCGTTGAAAATAATAATGGTGGATGGAAAGTGATAGTTAGTAATGGGACAAACAATCACGAATTGATAAATTATGAACAAGGGCATATTGTTCTAGGTAAGTTGACTGAAAATGAAGTTTAATTTGTTGGTGAACTTGTTACAGCTAACGTAAATCCAAGATAAATCATACTGCTTCTTAAAATTTTTTTTGAAGGAAATGCAATTATGAGAAGTCATATTTATAATACCCAACATAAGCTTAGATCCGAAGAAATGAACGGTCAAACAATGTTACAACATGTTATGCGTATATTGGTTGATAATCATTATTTTCAGTGGCATCGAAGTGAGCCGAAATTAAATATAATAAGCGAACATCTATTTGCACATCCCGTATCTATTAGTATTTTACGTACATTTTCTTTTGTTTTAAAAATGGATTGCACATATAAGATGAATAGATATGGGATGCCCTTACATGAAATTACTAGACTAACCCCAACACAATTAAATTTTAACTTTGTATGTTCATATTTGTCATCCAAAAAGGATGAAAATTATTTCCGGGTACTTGAAAGGTTGGATACCTAAATGGATCTATCTATTCTTCCAACCACCATTATTATCGATAAAAAACTAGCTCTAACTTCAGATGTGGAAATTAGTTTTCCCACTTCAAAATATTTATTATATAGGTTTCATGTTAATAAAAAATGTGGAGGAAAGGTGTGTAATACCCTGAATTTTTAAAAACCAAAGTTTGAATATTTAACCATTAATTAAGATAATTTAATATTAAATTTATTTATTAATTAATTAATTTTGGGATTCTTGAGTTACAAAGTAGATGTAATTATTTAATTAATTAAGTATGATTATTTTAATCATTTTACCTTACTCTTTTATTTAAATAAATCCCAAAACCCTAATTTTTATCAAAAGTATTATCTTAAATAAATACCTAAATTTGAGATAAATTAATTTAATTATTTTTTTTCAAAAACTACTTTTATCCTAATTGCTAATTGTAATTTTAAAAATATTTCTTTCTTTTTCTCTTTTTTTTTTCTTTCCTTCTTTTTCTCCCTCCTTTCTCCCTTGGGATGGCCTAGTCCCCTCCCTTCTCTTTTCTCCCTTCTCTCGCTAGGGAAACCCACGCTCACCTTCTTCCCCCTTCCTTTCTCCTTTCTTTCCTCCCTCTCTCGCCTTAGGCTAGCCCACCTCCTTTCTTCTCCCGCACGAGTTGGCCCACTCCTCTTTTCTCCTTTGTTGTCCCCATCCCTCTTCCCCCTTTCTTCTTCCCCTACCACTCCCCTTACCCCTTGCCTGCCTTCTCCCCTACACCCTGCACCCTGCCTTCGCCGCCACCGATCACGCCTACACCACCTCCTCCCACTGTCATCCTTCTTTCCATTTTAAGCCCAACACCTTGGTCCCCTCCTTCCTCCGCAAGCCTTCCCCCTTATTTTACCCCTATCACCCTACCATGCCTGACAGGTGACAACAACCGTCCCCCCTTCTGGCACCACCTACCCCACTCCCACTCCCCCTCCCTCTCTTCTTCTTCTTCTTCCCCTCCTCTCTGCCTCACTTCCCCTTCGAGATTCCCTCTCCCAACCGACCCTCTCTTCCTTTCTTCCCTTCTTTTCCCTTGTTTTTTCTTTGGTAACCCCATAGCACCCCTCTGCCACCCAACCAGCTACCACGCCACCCCCTCTTACACCTTATGCCCCCTTGCACCACCCTAAGCCACCGGCACAACCACCATGTGGCCTACCCCTCCCTTTTTCCTCCTTCCCCCATTCAACCCCCCTACACCTCCACCTTATCTCCCTCTCCTCCTCCCTTCCACCGCCGCTTCAGCCTCCCCTCAATCGTCAAACATCACCCCAACTTTCTTCCCTCCACCTGACCCGAGTTGCTTGCCCTTATCCCCTTCCCTTCTCTTCTTCTTTTCCCTTCCTTCCTCTTCTCCCTCCTTTCGTTGCACCCTTTTCCTGCATTCACCTCTACCGTCTCTGCCACCCTTGAGTCACCACACTCCAACCTGCAACCTTCCCATATACCTTGCCTCACACCTGCAACCACCACACCCCCTTGCACTAGCTTCCCCCTTCTCTTCCTTTTCTTATCCTTTATTCCTCTCCCTCCCTACTTGGCACCTCCCTTCCTTAGACCACACCACCACTGTCACCGCCTACACCATACCCCCAACACCCGGCCACCTCCTCCCTCACCTCTGCACCCAACAATGACCACTCATACCTTTCCACCACCTCCTCCAACCCCTTTGCCCAAGCCTTTTCCTCCCTCCTTATTTATCCCCTTCGTTTAAAATGCATGGCTCACACATGCAGAATGAGTTACGCCATGTATTTTTTGTGTATATTTAACCTATATTAAGGTATAAGACCATTTATTAATGTTATATTTGATAAATATTTTTAATAAAAATCATTCTTTTATTTATCTAGTATTAGTTTGTTACACGTGACATTAATTTTAGGTATAATTTCTACCAAACAAAGCTTATGAATTTTAAAATTGGGATATAGGTTAAGGTTGATTTTGTTGAGAATAAGGTAACCGTTATACTCGCTAAATTGTGTGGATTATCGTATGCTAGCACATTAACATTTTTGGTACGTGATTTATGTAAAAAATATAGTGTTACTTTCCAATTTCATGATTATTATGTTGCCTTACTTATGGCATGATATATGTGAAAGGGATGACTAAGAAAATGGGTATGATGTTAATGATAAGTGTTAGGTGCATATACATGTTCGGCTAAGAGGGTATGGACACCTATAAAGAAATAGAACCAATAGGAGCCCTAGAGGTAATTTGGTTTTTGGACACCTCCAGGTGTTTAAATGTTTAAACCTAAGTGGGGTGCCTAATGAGTTAGGAATGTTGTTAAGAGTGGAGATATGGGTTTAGTGGGTTATGAATGTATGTGGTAGTGGAAATATTGATATCTTAGGGTCTAGGGGTATTTTGGTCAATTTCATGGTATGATGATGATAATTATAATAAATGTGATGGTTAAGGAATAAGTGGTAGTAGGAATAATAATAAGGGTTTTGTGGTGTTGGTAGTACATGGTTGGGTATAAATATTAGTATTTTAAGGCCTAAGGGTATTTTAGTAAATTGGCATGTACAATGGAAGTCAACTTAATAAGCATACATAATAAAAGGTAAAGGGGTGTTATGTATGGAAACAGGGGTGTTGAGGTGTTAACAATACATGTTTGGATATAAATGGCAAAATATATGGAATAGGGGTATTTTGGTAGTTTTAGAGGTGTAAGGGTGAACGTACTAATAAATGTATATGCTAAGTGTTAAAGTGGTGATTATGTGTGGAGATAAGATTTGGTGGTGCTCGTACTTCATGTTTGGGTGTAAATGGGGATATATGTGGAATAGGGGTATTTTGGGTAATTTTAGAGGTGTAAGGGTGAAGGTACTAATAAACGTACATGCTAAGTGTTAAAGGGTAATTATGTGTGGAGATAGGGTTTAGTGGGACTAGTATTTAATTTTTGGGTAAAAATGGTGGTAATATATGGAATAGGGGTACTTTGGTAATTTTGGAGATGCAAGGGTCATTATATTAGCAAATGTACATCCTAAGTGTTAAGGGGCGACTATGTGGGGAAGTAAGGATATGGTTAGGTTTTGGTTTTGTTATGATTATGTGCTTGTGGGTGTAATGATATGTGTTGTGTATTTATATGTGAATGTGGACTAAATATGTGTGTAGTGCAGCTTACTTTGCAAGGAGCTAAGGTATGTTGTGTATGATTTATGATATGCATAATGTGAGTGATATGACTTGTTATTATGATATGATCTTATATATGGTTATTATGGTATGACATGCATGATTAGAGGCCTTAGAGGATTTCGAGAGGTTGTGGGGATTTAAAAGAAATAAAGAGGATGGAGTGAGTAAGAAGAAGTGGGAAAAAATCCTAAGTATATTGTGAAATATGGGAGATAAATTAAAGGAAGAAAATAATAAAATAAAGGGTTGGAGTAAAATCTTACATCGAAAGTGTAAGTCTTGCATGGGGGAAAATTTTACGTGGGAAAAGTTAGTTCAAAGTTTAAACATGAGGAGGAAAGAGTATTTTGGCTGATTAGAGTCTTTGGAGAAAACATAGCATGTGAGTTGGTAGAAGTGTGCCTGGGAGCCTAACTAGGGTTTTTGGGGAAATACCCTAAGTATGGAGTGATATGAGAGAGTTGTAGAGATTGGTTGGGATTAGGGTTAGGAGGGTGTTTTATGAAGGGTGTGAGTCAAGTGGAAAGGAGGGTGGAGTGTGTGTGTGTGATGGGATTGTGTAAAAGAAAAGAAGAGTATTAAGGTTTTGGGGTGACTAACTAGGGTTTCTTTATCACATGTGGAAGTTGGAGAGTAGGGTTATGATGCTTGGAGTGGGTTGAGTGGAGTGATGGTGTTGGAATTCAAAGTAGAGTATAGGTTATATATGAAAAATAGAGGTTAGGGCCACATAGGCTAGATTAGAGTTTCTAAGGGGAGACCCTAGTAAGTGATGGGAAGCCTAGATGGAGAAATGGGAAAGTGGGCCCTAACCCACATGCATGGGAAATTTTGGATTCATGATGAGTAGGGTGGAAGGTGAATAGAGGTCTTAGAGTGTAGAGGTCCCAAGCTATGGGACCGGATCATTCAGATGTCTGGTGGTGGAAGTATGGCAATGAGTCGGAAGTCTATTGGGGGCATGCATGTATAGCCGGGGTTACTTGTGGAATAAGATACGAATAAAATACTAATTACTTAAAGTGAAAGATTATTGAGCCGGACCTAAGTTAAGATGATTTTTGATCCACCGGCTATAATAGTGGCTAGGAGCCTTTTTTCCCTGGAGTGCATTTCGGTCCACTGGCTATAATTGTGGCCAGACACGTTCTACCCTAGAGTAGTATTTTCGGTCCACCGACTATAATAGTGGGGGGTTTTGAGCTCGATAAACCAAACCTTGTATGGTAATAAATCATGGAAAATACACTAATTACTTACAATGGAACACCACGTGGGTCGGGGTTAGATTAGGATGTTTTTCAGCCCACCGGTTATAATAGTGGCCAGGTGTGTTCTGCCCTAGAGTAGTATTTATGGTCCACCGTCTATAATAGTGGCCAGATGCATTCCGCCCCGGAATAGTATTTATGGTCCACTAGCTGTAATAGTGGTCAGGTGTGTTCTATCCTAGAGTAGCATTTTCGGTCCACCGGCTATAATAGTGAGGTTCCAATGCTGACATGGGTATAATTCGACTGTTGTGTGAAGACGGAACTAGTGGCTAATTAAGACGCTCATGGCTTGAATACAATAAAGATGAATGAACTAATATGTATTACGTATGTGTGTAGCTATTTGAGTGATTATGGTATTTCAAATGATGTATGTGCAGTCCCATGATTACATATTCGATGTATTGCATCTGATGTGTTGTATGTGAACCTTACATATTAGTCTTGTATAAAGGGTTACTCAATACCATAGTACGGAAGGGATTCCTTTCTTGGGCCCTTGCCTATTTAAATAGGCAGTGTTCTTTCTAGGTTAGACTGCATGCTACCTTTGGGATTAAGAGCGTAGGGTTATCCGGGGCCGCTAACCCGTGTTTCAAACTAGGAAGTATTTCTGTGTCTTTTATGAAATGTTTTGTATTTCTTTTCTACTAATAGTTTCATCGTAACCACAATCAGTGGTTTTTTCCTTGGAAGGAGAGTTAGCCTTCTTAACTATTGTGCTACTCTGATTTGTAAAATGTTTCTTAGAATTTAATGAAAGTATGTTTTCTAGCATTAGCACTTAGTAGTGGATCAGTGGAAGGAAACTAGTTTGGTACTAAGTGTGGCAGTAACACCCTAGAGTTTATTGTACTTGCTTCCACATAAAACTTTTAAAAATAAAATTTGTCAGTAGTGAACTTTGAGGGTGTTACAAGATGCAAGAAAGTCTCTGATTGTTCATCATTTGCACGTGGTTTTATGTCACAATGGAAAATTTTGACTGATACCACATATGAAAAATATATGAGGAACAACTCTTGTCATTAGAGGAAGATTACATAAACATGCCTAGCCTAATTTGGTATCTAAAGATGAATTGGTTTCATAGCCATTAGATTACAACGATTAG
Organism: Tamarix austromongolica; assembly: GCA_039764185.1. Lineage (NCBI taxonomy): Eukaryota > Viridiplantae > Streptophyta > Magnoliopsida > Caryophyllales > Tamaricaceae > Tamarix > Tamarix austromongolica. The sequence goes on from CM077814.1 coordinate 42,973,304, forward strand.
GTATTAATGTTATTTTATCTCCTACTATAGTTGCTTTTAATTGTTTATGGTGATAAAGTAATATACTATTATTTTACAATAAGGTTAAAGGTACTCATAGATATTTAAAGAGATTTCTAGAGACATCACAAAGCAGCTTTAATACAGTGTTCAAAGAAATGCCCATGATTCTTGAATTGCAACATGATGAGATAAAAACATCGCTAGAGAGGTCTTGCTTCAATACTCATCATTTCGCTATAAGTTCCATTTACGCTAATTTGAGATGTCACGTTGCCTTATATGTAATGGATTAGGTCAAAAAATGTGTCAAAGAAGTAATTATGTAGGCACTGATGATGATTTATGCGGATGTTACATGTGGCCGACTAATCCACACATGATTTCATTTACACACAAGATTAATACATACATTCATAACTACATGTTAATCCCCATCTCAGCTATTCATCCATATAGGAAGAAACTTGACATAGATGGGCCGACTAATCCACCGACACCCCAAAAACAAATAGACACTACATCTCATTTACTCCATATTTCCATGGAAGCTTTTATGAGTCAGCCACCAGCAATGAAGAATCATATGGCCAAAGAGATATCTAATATTGCAGTTTCCCAAAGAACACTTCTCTAGGAGCCATCGGTATGACAACATAGGGGCTAGCTCCTATGGCACATTGGACGGAAATGCTAGATTTTGGTTGTAACACCCCAAAAATTCATTATTGAAACATTTTGTTTAATTAAAAGAAAATTAGCAGAAGCAAATAATAACTTGTGAATTCTGGGGATATTACCGCTACACTTAGTACCAGACTGGTTATTTCTATCGTCCCCATACCAAGTGTTAAGGCTAGATGGGATAGATATTAAACACGAGTTGATAATTAAGATGAGCATTCACAAAAGAAATGATTCGTTAATCATACAGGAAATCAAAGTGTGGTAATCAAAAGGTACAACCCAAAAATACAGTTTTAAAGTACCAAACGATAGAAAAAATCATACAACAGAAGAAAACAAATTATAATAATACAGGAAAAACAACACAGATGATATACTCCGGCCACGTCACTCTCGACCCCCAAGCTAGGTCCAGGCTCAACTCTCAGCCCCGCCCGATGCCTTGTAAGCATTGTAGGCATCGAAGACGTCATCCCCCACCTGCACAAACTCAGACGGGTCTTCTACTCGTGGGAATGAGCAGCACTCATGAAATGGGTGATCAGTACGATACGTACTAAGTAAGGTAACAAATGCACTAAGGTCAACATACAAAAACATATAACATAGCATACATGGCATAATCACGCAGACAACATATAGTAACATAGATAAAGAAGATTGACTATGGTCCGAATAACTTATTCATTAGATCTCTGATAAATATAGTCGATTCCTATCATAGTCTTTATCAATCTATGCGAGTGCGGGAACCCCACTATTATTCACCGGTGGATAGGTCATGCAGGGTAAAACGCTCATGGCCACTATTATTTGCAGGTGGACCGATCATGCAGGGCAAAATATCCTGGCCACTATTATTCGCCGGTGGACCGGTCTGACCCCAACTCTCATGGTGTTCCACTGTAATTACTTCGTATCTTTCCCATGTCTCATCATTATTATGTTTAGTTTGTTGAGCACAGAAACCCCCACTATTATAGCCGGTGGAACGGTGTAATATCCCAAAATCCTAATTTCCGAAATTATGGCCAAATAAGGAATTATTAGGAAAATTAATTATATAAACTCATTTATTAAGATGTAGAGAGTTAATTAAGGTATATTAAGAAGAAAATAATAAAGAATTTAATTGAAAGAAAATTTGGGTATTTCTCTAATTAGCATGGAGGTTAAGGAAATTTATCCAAAATAGCCTAACTAATTTAAAAATGGATTTAATTATTATAATTAAAATAATTATTATTAAAATTATATATATAAATTAATTATATAAATAAATAGATACCCAAATACCTCCAACCCAACCATTTTACCATTTCTCCATTTTTCCATCTTCCTTTTTTTTTCCTTTTTTCTCCTTTCTTTTCTTTTTCTTTCTTCCTCCTTTATTTTTTCTTTCTTTTCTTCTTCCTTCCCCGGTTTGGGCCAGCCGTCAGCCCAAATCTCCTTTCCTCCCCCGTCTCGCGCGCTCGGCCTGCGCAGCCCAGGCCCCCGCCTCTCCTTCCTTCTTCTCGCCCGCGGCCCAGCGCTGTGCGACGCGACCCCCGTGCGCTGCGTTTTGGCCTCAGTACCGTCGAAACGCCGCGTCACGCTAAATGACCTTATGACCATTGCCAACCTTCGACGCGACGCTGTGTTTTACTCACACAACCTCCAGTACGCCGCGTTTTACTTACGGATTAAATAACCGCCGCCGAACCGGCCGGTTCCCCTTCTTTTCTTTTTCCCTGGACCACCGGTCCACCCTGCCTGTCTTCTTCCTCCCCCGACCTGCGCCCCGACCTGCAATTCGACGCTGCAGCTCGAATCCCGCCGGCAGCCACCAGCCCAGCACTGACCGTCCTTCCCTGCCCCTCTCCCGTCGTTTTCTTCCTCTTTTCGACCCCGACCGAGTCCCTCTCTCCCTTTCCCGCGTGCCCTTCTCTTTCCCTTTCTTCTTCCCCTTCCCCGACCCAGCCTGCCATGGCAGAACCTGCACCACCTGCCACCGACCGGCCACCTGCACACCTGCCCCGCGTGCCACCTCCCTTCCTCTCGTCATTCCCCCCCATGGCCTATAAATACCCCCCATTGGCAGCCCCGATCAGCCCTTTTCATTTTTTTGCCCAGAAACCCTACCTCTCTGCCGCCTCAAACATACGGGCTTTTCGCCGTCACCGGAGACAGCCGCCGCCACCTCTGGCCACCGTTACCATCCCTGCACCTCCCTCAACAGAATCGAACCACCACCACCCTCCGCATTGCCCTGCACGTGCCGCCTTCGTCGTGCAAAGTTCCTATCCCGAAAACCACCACTTCCAGCCCGTCGCCGCCTTGCGCCGCCTTCTGCCGCCTCCTCCGCCGCTACCAGCCACCCTTCCACCCTCCAAAATGCCCAGCAGACCTCCCTCTACCTTTCCCTGCCTTCAACTTTCCCTGCCTCCCTCTCTTCCTTCCTCCCTCATCTCCCACCTCTCTCCACCACCCTCGGTCGCCGCCGCGCGCCGCCGCCCCTTGCCACGCCACCACCCTCACTCCACTCCCCTTCACCTGCTCTTTCTTTCCCCACCTCAGACTCCTCCTTTTCCCCTCCCATCTAACCGCCACCTCCATCTTTCCCCCTCTTCTCCTCCTCCATCGCCGCCGCCACGCGCCGCCGCCGGACCACCAACGACCCTAGGTGGTTCTCCACCCATCCAAACCCTAACCCCCTTTTTATATAGCTGCTACTATTTTCTACTAATATTAATACTAATATACTTATTATTATTATTATTATTACTTTTATTATTGTTATTATTATTATTATTATTATTATTATTATTATTATTATCATTATTATTATCATTATTACCATTATTATTGTCCTTATTATTAATGTTCTTATTTTCTTACTAATACTAACATCTCTTTTAAACCCTAACCTATATTATACTTAAATTTGGTCTTATTTTTATAAGTATTAGTATTAACATTATTATTATTATTATTCTATTATCCTTACTATGGTTATTATTATTATTGCTTAGCCTTACTCGGTTGTACTATTGTTATTATTATTATTATTATTGTTATTATTATTATTATTGTTATTATTATTATTATTATTATACTTAACACATTTATCACTAGTGTTAATAATAATACTACCTTGTCTTACCCATGTTACTTAACTCAAGCTAGTAAATATCATTTGGTTGTTAACTAAGAAGAGTACTTGAACCTTGTTACCATACCATTTAACATTAACCCTAACCTCATTACTATGACACTATTATTAACCATTACTATTATTACTACTATCACTACCTTATTGTTGTAATCAAAAGCATTTGAACCCTTCTATTATTCAAGAATATACAACTATTATCATTATCACCCTTAGGAATAGTTACTTGTAATATTGTGACCTTATAATAGTATTATTTCAAATATGACACCATTAGTAGACTTAGCCTTAAAAAAATGCTAGGGTTTCTCTCACTATAAACATTAGTGTCACTAGTCTTAGTTTTATTATTATTATTATCACTATTTTTCTATAGTTAGCATGAACATTATTATTATAAGAATAGGGCTAACTGGTTTAATAATATAAGTGTAACAGTAGGTATTAAAAATAAACATATTTTGACTACAGATATTTAGTATACTAATTCTAAAGTAAAAACCCTAGTTTTTGTATAAAACCCTTTTTAGTAATAAAAACCCTAACCTTAAACTAAAATGAGGATTGATAGTAATTATAAGGGAAACTAATACTTAGCACTTTCCCCTTTTATAGGTAACCCCGACCAAATCCCTAAGGAGTTAGAGGAGCGTGCTCCAAGCCCGGCGTCGCCTTAGGTAAGGACGAATCTAATGGCCTTGTGTTATGTGTGACATGGATGTGTTGAATGTTGTATGCCATGCTATGCCATGTATTATATGATTTGTGGATAACTTGTCTTATGTGTAGCGCAGCTTGGAGATTGAGGTATGTTGTTTGTGCTTCCATGACATGAGCATGACATTATATGTATGATGTTTATGATGTATTATGTTATTGCCCTCTAGGACATGCATGTTAGGATCAATGGTAATATGAGTTGGGAACCATCATGGGAGTCTTGAAGTTTGTATGATCGTATTAATGTTCTATGGTGGTACTAATGGTTGCATGGTGGTATTATGGTTGTAATGGTGGTATTAGGGTTCACATGGTGGTGTTAGGGTTCGTATGATGGTATTTGTGATTTTATGGTGGTATTAATGTTGCATGGTGGTATTAATGGTTGCATGGTGGTATTATGGTTGTAATAGTAGTATTAGGGTTCGCATGGTGGTGTTAGGGTTTGTATGATGGTATTTGTGATTTTATGGTGGTATTAATGTTGTATGGTGGTATTATGGTTGTAACGGTGGTATTAGGGTTCGCATGGTGGTGTTAGGGTTTGTATGATGGTATTTGTGATTTTATGGTGGTATCAATGTTGTATGGTGGTATTAATGGTTGCATGGTGGTATTCATGACCGCACGATGGTATTAGGGTTGCACGGTGGTATTAGGGTTTGTATAGTGGTATTATGGTTGGTATGGTGGTATTATGATTCGCATGGTGGTATTAGGGTTGTATGGTGGTATTAATCATTGCATGGTGGTATTAATGGCCTATGGAGTAGGGGGTTGAGAGTGAGAATTCACTTATATAAAGGATGAGTATGGGTTTTCTAAAGAAGGGAGGTTACTTGGAGAGGAAGTAAAGTGCTAGGGTTGGTGTGGCCAACTAGGGTTTGGCGGTCACATGCGGAGTTGGGGAACAAAGAGATATAATTTGGGAATTTCTTAGTAGAGACGGGATGCGAGACAAGGAACAAGTGAAGATAGGATGAGTAAGAAAGAGTTCGGCCATATAGGCCCAAATTAGGGTTTTCCAAGGAGGAGCCCTAGAGGGATGAAGACATACGGAGTCGATATCTTATGTGTTGGGGTAGCCTATGTTCTTGGAGATCGCGCCTTACTATATACCACTATACCTAAGTCTACGAGGGATGGATGTGGGGTGTGAGAAAAGGGTAAGTGTCTCAACATATGAGACGGGCCCGCTTGAGAGGCAGTGGTAGTATGTCGTTGGCATGCATGTTAAGGGTGGAATGATATCTAATAAAACAAGGATAAGACACTAATCATGTAAAGTGAAAGATTTTTGAGCCGGGCCCAGACCGATCCACCGGCATAATAGTGGCCAGGTGCCGGGGTGCCCTAGAGACCGATCCACGGGCATAAAATAGTGGTTAGGTGCGTTCTGCCCTATACGTGACCGATCCATCGGCTATAATAGTGGGGGATCCCGATCTCAACAAACCAAACAGTATGTTGTAATTAAATCATGGGAAAGATACTATATACTTACAGTGGAACACCATGTGAGTCGGGGCCAGACCGATCCACCGGCATAATAGTGGCCAGGAGCGTTGTGCCCTGGAGACCGATCCACCGGCGTATAATAGTGGTTAGGTGTGTTCTGCCCTATAAGTGACCGATCCAACGGCTATAATAGTGGGGTTCCCGTACTCGCATGGATTAACAAAGATTATGGTGTGAAATGACTTGCAAATAAATCATGGAAAGATACGTTATAATCACAGTGAAACACTATGAGAGTCGGGGCTAGACCGATCCACCGACATAATAGTGGCCAGGAGCGTTCTGCCCTGGAGACCGATCCACCGACATAAAATAGTGGTTAGGTACGTTCTGCCCTATAAGTGACCGATCCACCGGCTATAATAGTGGGGTTTCCGCACTCTCATGGACTCATAACGATTATGATGTGAATCGAATATAATTATTAGAGTTATGAAAGGAAGAAGTTGGATTGGACCATAACCGATCCTCATCATCCATCATATTACATGTTGCTTATGTGTTTGTGCTATGCATGTTATGTTGTATGATGTTATGCTTGGCCTTAGCGCACCTGCGCCCTTACTCAGTATTGGACCCATACTGATACTACCTTGATTGAATGGGTCCTGTGATGATCCACCGATGGTGGGGAGCAGACCTCCTGTGCAGGTTTATGATCGATTACTAATTCGGGGTGGAAGGCTTGACTTGAGTGAGTAGGCGGTCCGTATATTGGCCCATTGGGATCTGTTTTATTTAGCTATATTTTGTACTACGCTTCTTGCTTTGAGACCGCACTTTTAAGCTGCAATCTCAGACGATATTTTAACTGTTGTTGACTCGTGGTTTTCATGAATGATCTATGCACATACGTTTTGATGATTCTTACTTAATGATTGTTTATTTTAGCCTTAGCACTTAGTATCGGAACGGTAGGAGTGACCGGTCTGGTACTAAGTGTGGCGGTAATACCCCCAAGTTTACGGTTTTTAATTCTTCCGCTTCCGCTAAACCTTTGGATTTAAACAAAATTTTTCAGTAGTAAATTTGGGGGTGTTACAAACGGTCATGAAGGGCAAAATGCACCTGGCCACTATTATTCGTTGGTGGACCAGTCTGGGCCCGGCTCAACAATCTTCCTCTTTAAGTGATTAGTGTCTTAATTGTATCTTATTCGAAAGTATTTTACCCTTGACATGCATGACTAACTATATCCACATTTATCCTCCCAAGAGGGTATGTCCCATATCTTGAGACTTATGCACCTCTTAACTCATCCCGTCATCCTTCCCTTAATCCACTTTCTCACACTGAGAGCCCAACTCCTAAGTGTGTGGGTCAAGGCCCACCACCTTATACCCCAAGGTCCAATCACCTTACCCTAAGGTTTCCTCCAGAAACTCTAATTTGGGCCTATGTGGCCCTTCCTTCTCTGCTTCCCACAATCCACACTATTTTAACACCCCATATGTCATGACCTTTAGACTCAATTCTCCCCTTATACCTCAATCATCTTCATTTATTTTTTATTATTTTCTGTTTCTTTTTCCACCTTCTCAAATTAGAGTTTCCTCCCAAATCCTAGCCTAGTCTCCTACGCACCCTTATACTGTCTCACGTACTATTTTTCACTCGAAGTCCCCAGTCTCCCAAACAACTTTTTCATCGCCTTCCTCACGTCCCAAAGTAACTTTCCATATGTAAAGTTCGCCCCCATGCGAACCCTAACCATCCCATGCAAAATCCTCGATATTTATCGTGCCAAACCCTAAAATTTCCATGCAAACCCTAGTTCATCCCAAGCAAACCCTAGTTCTTCCTACTCTTTCATTTTATTTAATTCCCACCTTTTATTCACCATTCATGGAGCATGGGTTATTTAGATCGCTCTTACCTACATTAGCCAACTTAATTCCCCTTGGTTATCTTAATTTCCCATTTTTCTTTTTCATGCCTCCAACCCACATCACCACATCAAATACCCTAGCATGCATGTCCTAAGGGCCACATCACATCACATCACAACTAGCAGCATATCCATATTAGCACATAAAAGAAGAGAGCACATGAACATACCTCTGTTCCAAGCCGCGCTACACATAAAACAGTTAAGATAATAACATATAGAACACAACATATAATTATACAGGACATCCAAGGCAATTAAGATACATGACACACAGGCGGCCTTAGCTACACTCTTACCTAAAACGTCACCAGGCTTGGAGCACGCTCCTACGCCTCCTTAGGGTTTTGACTTGATTCACCTATAAGAGGGAAATACTATGGGTTAATCTCCCTCTACCAGAATTACCTTAATTTCCTATCTTACCCCTATCATGGCCTAATACTAAGGCTATTAATGCTAATAGTAGTTTTATAATTAAAAGTAGGGTTATTATTCTCAAAATAATTAATCATGCCGCTACTAACCAAAGTAAGTCTTAGTAATATTCATAGTATTAAATTAAGGGTTTCAATATTACTACTAATAATAATGTTATTAGTTTTATAATGATACTAATATCGACCCCAAATTCTATTAATAATAATAGTAATAATAGTGATGAAAATAATATAAAAAGCAATAGTCATAATGATACTTATATTAATAACGCTAGTGGTAGTAGTAGTAATAATAGTGACAATAATGATGGAAATGATAATAACAATAGTGGTAATGATAGTATTCACAACAAGAACAACAAAAATAACAACAACAACAACAACAACAACAACAATAATAATAATAATAATGTCAAGCATGAAAAGGGTAATAGTATTATAATGGCCATGGTTAACACTAATATTATTAGTAACAAAACATTGATAATAATAATGATAATAGTAGTAGTAATAATAGTAACAATAATAATAATAAGGAAAATAATAGTAATAATAATAATAACAAAGTTGTAGTCTTATAATTAATAATACCATTAATTAGAAACCTCTCTAGAATAAGAGTTAGAACATAATAATAATAATAATAATAATAATAATAATAATAATAATAATAATAACACTAATAATAATACTTAATAATAATAATATTAATATTAAAATCATTAACTCTTTTATATCCAAGGTTTAAGGGTTAAGAAATTGGAATACCACCTAGGCTTGGTGGTAGAGTTGGTAGCGGCGCTACTGCGGCGGTGGAGGAGGAAGGGAGGTGGAAAGATGGATGCGGAGGCTAGTGGAGAGGGAAGTAAGGGAAAATGGAGGTGTGGGGAGGTATAGTAAGGTCCCCTGGTTGTTTTGGGGGTTAGAGGTGGCGCTACAAGTGGCGGAACCAGCGGCAAACGGCGGCACGAGAGGTGGCGCAGGGTCGAAATAGGCTGATTGGGAGGGGGACTTTCCAAGGCCGGGTGGCTCGTGCAGGGCAAGGCAAGGAAGGAGGGTGGCTCAGTTGAGTATAGGGCGGTGTAGGGAAAGTTTTGGTGGCCGGAGTGGGCGATGGCGACGGCCGACGGCGGAGAAATGGTGGTATGATTGGGTAGTGGCACGCGGGTCGAATTTCTAGGCTGCCAAAATTAAAACCCGATTATGGCAGCCTTTGGGGCTATTTATAGATCAATTGGAAAGGAAAACGACAAAGGGGAGTGGGAGAGTAGGGGGAAAGGGTTATGGTGCTCTGGCCGGTGAGGGTAGGCTAGTGCAGGTCTACTTCCGTAGGCCATTCTTTGACGGGGAATGGGATGGCATGTACAGGAGAGGGAATAGCCGACCGAGGTAAAGTGACAAGGAAGACGATGAGGAAGAGAGGAGGAGAACGACGGGTTAAACAACGTGATCGGTGGTAGAAAATCCAACGCCGATTGAGGGAGTTGCAGGCGATACAAGAGGAAGAAGACGATGTAGGGGAAGGGGAGGAGTTGGATCGGCGGTCCGGGAAAAAAAAAGAAAGAAAGGGGAAGGCTAGACAAGTCAAGAAAAGGAGAGAAAGAAGAACGATGTGGCTTGGGCCGCGTAGGGAAGGGGGAGGAACTGGGCCAGCGGGTCGGTCCATGTCGGGGAAAAGAAGGAAAAAGGAAGAGAAGGAAAGGAAAGAAAAGGAAAAAGAGGGGGAAAAGGAAAAAAAGAAAAGGGAAAAAGAAAGGAAAAAGGTGGGTTAGCTTAATTAATATATTTTGGGTATTTTGGGATTTTTAATAAAATATTAATATTAAAATAATAATTAAATTCTCTTTTTAGGTTAATTTAGGGATTTTGAAAGATTTTTCTAAAATTCCATTTAATTAGCAAAATACTCAAATTTTTCCTATTTTAATCATTTATTAATTTCTCCTAGATTTACCTTAATTAGTTCCCTCTTATTTTAATAAAAATTGTTTATTTAATTAATTTTCCTAATAATTTCTTATTTGGCCATAATTCCCTAAATTAGGGTTTTGGGGTATTTTATTGGTCATGTAATTGCAACATGTTATTGTGTTTTGTTTATATATTACTCATTGAATGCGTACAATTTATTTCTACCTTTGAGGGCGCAACATGGAATCGAAAGTCCTGAAAATTAAGTGACTATATGTTTTTGGCAAGACATGCATCACGACATATCGTTATGCGGGTGTTTTATGACTTTTTTTTCCATTTCAATATTATATCAATGCCAGTTGTTATATTTTTGTGTGGGAAAGATATATCTTTTGGAAAATTTTCCACTCCCACCACTACATGCAACTTGGTATAGATATTGTAACAACAATGTTTCAACATAGAATACACTATATTCTTCAATATTCTAATAATGACGCTCATTAGTTAATGATGGCACCTAAGAGCCACATCATCTATCTTCAAACAATAATTTTATCTATAATTGTTGTAATTTTTTCTTAGTTTATTTGTGTTTACATCCTTTGAAACATTGACATGATTCTTAATCCAAATTTGGGTTTTTTTTTCTTGTTAGCTTTCCATGATAGCATAAGTATCTGATCTATGATAATCGGATATATTTGTACTTTATTTAGCTTAATTTTCTCAAAGTTCAACATAATTAATGTGGATTGAATAATAATTTCAACAAATAGATATAAAATAAAAACTATTTAGCATTAATTGTAACAAAGCATATTTTAATTAGAGTACATAACCATACAGTAATACACAAGGTCATTGCAAATCACACCCATGCCCATGCTATGCCTAGGTAGAGTAACTCCTAAATGATGCACTAGATTTTCAATACATATAACTATATGTTGATAATTTGGAGTTGGCTCTCTCCTCCAATAAAATCAATGGATAGTTTTACTTAGTTACTCCAGACATCTTTCGGTTGGAATTTGATGCTCATCATTTAGATGTTCAACTAAATATTCTTTCGTCATTGCAAATACAGACATGTTAGTTCTAGGAACGTGCCAATCCATATGGTCATGAGCCACATCCCATGGGTATTGAGCAGGTGGTCCGAAAACATCTTGGCCCAAAATGTGTTCACGCCTTAAAAACCATTAGCTAAGCATGTGTACATAATAAACTTTCTTGAGGGAATGACCTCTATACATGGTTCTAGTGGGCTTGATAGGCTCCTCAGAGATTACTTGTGTATATCTGAACTGGCGTGTGACTCTATCAGGCATATACGGTTTCACTTTTTTTCCAAATAGTGTATAAAAACATGATATATTGCCATAGAACAATCCCTATATAGATCAGCTACTCCATATGGATCACAAATGACATGTCATAAAAAATTTAAACTAAATACGGATATTACTAACATAATATAGTAAGAATACGATAATTTGAGCATAACTTTGATGCAGGCATAAGATCAATCTTTGCTCAAAAGTACTCGAGCATCTCCAATTTATTATCAAATTAATGTCCACAAAACAACCTCATATAATGAGGATGGTCTGGATCATACCTAGATCGTTCCACTCAAAACCTCATAAAGTATTCATAAATCCAAGTCTATTATAATATTCGGTTGTTAGAATTATAACTGATGTATCCAAGTATGTAACATACATATAGTGATTATAAAATGTTGACCTCATAGGTCAATCAACCTTTTTTTTTATGATAACAAATTTAATTATGAATTTGACTTATGTTGTCAATTTTGCATGTGTATTATAGAAAAAGTTGAAGTATTCAACACTTCACTAAGTCAAGGAATGCTAAGGAGATCAAGTTTGAAAATCATATCCCAAGCACAAGCTAAATATCAACAAGGAGGAAAAAAAGACTCTAGCTTCAAGTACTTCAATTTCATATGTGTAATACACAAATCGTGAAGGAATAAGCAAGTGTGCTTAAGTTACCAAAACTAAAGTTTCAAAGAGTATGTTACAATCTTAGGTTTTATGTACATATGATTTACCTATTAAGCACTTAGATTTTTTTAATTATTTTATATTTATAATCCTATATAAAAATAATTTTAAAAGATCTTAAAGTGATTTCATGTATCAAAAATATTTTCAAGTATTTGTGCAAAATATTGTCTTAAATTGATTTTATTTTAAGTAGTTTTGCATGTGGTCTAACTTGTAAAACTCACCATAAATTATATAGACATTATTTTTAGAAGAATAATATTTCTTTGCAAAGCTTATGATGTCTACTTTACAGAAAAAAATATTTCATACAATTTCGATCTGTGTCGCTCAAGTTATGGTCTTTTTTGTAAAGGTACACAGTGCTGAAAATTGTTCCACCAATCGACTAGTTTGCCAAAACTAGTCAGCTGGTCTAGGCATTTCTGAGATTTTATATACATTGTAATTCGACTATTGGAGGATTTTTTACACCCAATGGCTAATGATAATTTTTTCCATCTTTTGGCACTATAAATAAGAGTTGTTAGGCTTTAATAAACGTCAATCAAGTTAACACAACTCTTCTAAAATTATTATTTTTACATCTTTTAAAGAATCAAAGAGAGTTTTGATTTTACACTTTCAAATCCAAATCAAACTTCTCTAGTGCTCAATTTGTTCTTCATATTTAGCTAGAGTTCTCATACATCTGTAATTATTATTTCTCTAGCTAGATAAAAATACTCACTAGTGATTACTCACTTTCATATGCTATCTAGTGAAGATTCTTATTATATTCATTCACACTCATTATCTCAAGAGCAAGTGAATAGTGGTGTGTTGTCTAGCACTCCTAAGAGAGGTCATTGAGATTGTAGTATCATAAACCTATAGAAGATAACTAGGCAAAGTGTAAATTATCTTCTAGAGGGTTATTGAGATTGTAGGTTCATAAACAAAGAGATGACTGATCATCATTAAACACACACTATAACTAAAAAGAGATTCAAATCCAAAAGGCAAAACCTTTTGGTAGTGGATGTAGAGAAAATTTGTAGAGTTTCTTGAACCACTATAAGTCACGTGCTTATTGTTTTCCATACTTCTACTTATTTCTCATAAAATTTTAATCTGGCATTATTGTTACAAAATACTCTATTCACTCCCTCTAGAGTATCCATACAGTCTTTTATAAAATTACGTGTAATAGAGTGACATATCGCCGCATTTGAGCAATGTTAGCTTTGGAAGCCATCCCAAGTTGTTGATATAGAAAAGTAAGCGTGGCTGCACCCCATGCATAATCTTTAACTCGTCTAAGATCTTGAAGAAAAATAATACAGTACATATTAACTTTATCATTTGACTTATCGACAAAAAACAATAAGCCGATCAACCATAATAGATACCCAATCGTTTTTCTTCATCCCCTAACTAGTATGATTCACATACTTCTAGTAGCCATTTAAATGGAAGCCCACCCTTTTGAGCGACTTCATTCACTTGCATTTCCTCTATTACAAAAAAGCTACCCATTGCACCAATCAATTGCCCACGCGTGTTAGCAGTCATCTCCAAATGTAATGGGTTACCGTCAACTTGTAGTCCTGGTATGCGATGTACATCTAAAAGGGTGATTTTCATCTCACCCTATGGCATATAAAAGCTAATGGTGTCTGGTTGTCATCTCTCAATAAATGCTGAAATAAGTGACACGTTGGCATACTTAAATGTGCAAGCTGGAAGGTGTAACAATCCTGATTAGAGTGAACATCCTTTCATTGACACTTTCGAGAACAACTTTTAGAATCTCCTATCTAGTATGGATCTTGGGACAACCATGATCCTGCAAAATAAAATAAAAACATATGTAATGAATGTATATGATTGGTTACAAATAACATAAGAAATATTTAATAATGCATATGAGAAACTTAACTTTCGTAAACATAAATCTAAATTCGCGTGACCACAGAAGCTTGGGATCAAATTAGGGATGATTGAACCTCTGGGACATAGCCCAAGTAAACACCATTCATCATTCAATTATATATCGTGTTCATCTACAATGGTATCACCAACATTCTTATCATCACCATCACCATTGTCATCATCATCATCATGACACATATATGTTGAAGACGATGGTTGATCAGTAATGTGGGGTATTGATGTTGGCAAGTTCAATGATGATTTAGAACCATCAACAGTAGGTGGGTGAACTAAAGATGATGGTACTCCTATGTTAGGTTGTGTTGGTGAGGTAAGAAAATCTACATATTATGTAGATAATGGAAAACCTTTATACCTAGAACCTCTGACCCTCAAACTTTCGTACCCTGAACCTCTAGCCCCGGAACCGTCGTACAACAAACCTACAAACCTTGAACCCTCCACCCTCAAACCTCAATAACCTAAACCTTCATACCTTAAACCTCCAAACACTAAATGCCCTACCCTAAAGTGCCAACATCGCTTATAAATGATGGACGACTTGCATGGTCAACAAAATGTTGGAATGGTAGAAGCTCTATGACTAGACTGTTGGTTGTTCAGGATACATATTTTTGTTGTTCCAATACTTCTTCCGATTCTTGTTGGCTATTTTTTTTGCCTCATTGTAATCCTTTGGTAAGACTTTTGTTCTAACTTTTTAGACGAGACATCAGAATAGGTTGTTTCATACTCATTCTATTATGTGGTGAAGATACAGTAACTGGATGACCTTCGGTTCTATCTACTACTTTATCTTATCTACGAATCATCTGAATTTCAATAAAAAATTAATCTATTATTCAATCAATATAATTAAAAAAATTCACCAAGAACCCCCACCATATAACAATATTTAACATATTTAATGAAAATATAAACAAATCTAATAAATATCAAATCATACATAAATAATGCAATAACACAATTAACATAGTGTAAGAAATCTAAAAATATAATGAACAAATTTTTTGAAATTACCATAATTAAAAAATATAACTAAAAAAATGTAATTAAAAAACCATAATTAAAAAAAATAAATGCCCCTCTCAACGACAATTAGAAGCCCCACAATACCGACATAATTTGCCAAATCCATATTTAATTCAAATAACATAGCATAATTAAAAAAATATAATACATCTAAAAACATAATGAACAAATTTAACCAAATTAACCATAACTAAAAACATAATTAATAAAAATAATTACCCCTCCCAACGGTAACTGGAATCCCTAGAATACTGAAAGTTTTTTCCAAATTAATATTTAATTAAAATAACAATACATAATTAACAGAGTATAATAGATCTAAAAATACAGTGAACAAATTTAATCAAATTATCCATAATTAATAAATAAAGTTACCCCTCCGAACATTAACCAAAAACCTTATAATCCTGATTATTTTAGCCAAACTCATATTTTATTAAAATAACATAGTATAATTAATAGAGTATAAGATATCTAAAAATATAAATAACAAACCATAATTAAAACTATAATTAACAAACCATAATTAATAAACTTAATTATCCCTCCTAAAAATAATCAAAAATCCTATAATACCAATAGGTTTTGCCAACCCATAGTTAATTAAAATAATAGAGCAGAATTAATAGAGTATGATAGATCTAAAAATATAATGAACAAATTTAATCAAATTATCGATAATTAAAATATCATAAGTAATACAAACATAATTAATAAATTGTAATTAATAAACATGATTAATACAAACATAATTAATATGCCATAATTACATTATCTAATTAATAAAAATATAATTAACAAATCAATTTACCCAACCAAAACTGTCATCCACATTACAATCCATAATTATTAATTAACAAGCTATAATTAATACAAATATAATAATAATTAAAAATTAATAATAATTAACACATATATAATTACTACACACATATTTAAAAAAAAAACATAATAATCAATTTTCTTCCGACCTCCCCCCACTCGGCAACCCTTTAGTTTCTAGGGAAAAAGTATGCTTCATTACAAACGTCATCAATTTTTCACAGGTTAATACAAAAACCATACAAACTATAATTATTAATTAACAAAATAATTATTACAAACAAAATAATAATTAAGACGAACAAATATTTAACAAAATTAATTAATATCTCATCTTCCATCGACACATTCTACCATTGATCCTCCCCATTAGAAACTTGTATTGTTGACCCCCATCAGCAAAATTGGTCGATGTTGCCCCCTTCCTCAGAAATTTTTGTTGTATATTTTCCCAAATGATCTGGAAAATTTTCCTTTTTGGTAACCCCCACTTGGCACATTTTGCCGATTCTCTCCCCAAAAAATTATGCCTAGTTATATTCTCTTGGCTAGAAAAAAACCACCAACATCATGCATGCACCTAGGTTTATCATTATTGTAGTTGAAAAAAAAATTACTTACCTTGATCGGTAATGTGAGGTGAGAGCTGATAGAAAAAGAAATGAGAGAAATAAATAGTTTGAGAGAGAATGAGAGACAATCAGCCCTAAAACATAGGGAAGAGGTGTAGAATTGTAAAAAATATTTATTTTATAAATAGTAAAAGTTATTTATCTAAATAACAGATACGCATCCAAAATTTGGCTGCCCACTCTTTACCATTCAATATCTATTTGTAGCTATTATTTAGACATTTTTTTACTATGTATAATTTTTTTCCTAAACAACCTTCTCCCTCTTCCGCCTCATGTCTTTATTTATGTCTCTTATATATCTCTTGTCTCTCTCATTTTCAACTCACTCTGTCTCTCTTAACCGATCTAAGGTAAGTTTTTTTTATGGTATAAATAATTTGATCTATATGTTAGATAATTTTTGTAAAAGTATAGTGGAAGTAATGGTGGTTTTTACCCATGGGGAGGGGCATAGAATGACATTATTTTACCGGTAGGGCGTGGGGGTAATGAATATTTTAGCCAGTGAGGGGTGGGGGAAATGGCATATACCATCGGTAGGGGGTTGGGGCAATAACAAATACTACCGGTGGGGGGTAGGGGCAACGACAAATAACGCCACTGGGGTGATGGGCAACGACGAATATCATCGGTGGATGGTGGCAGGCAACAATTGTTTTAGCCGGTAGGTTTGAGGTGTTTATTAATTAATAACATTAAATATTAATTGATAATTATTATTATAATTTATGGTTTGTTAATTAGTAATTATAGTTTGTGATGTGGATGATGATTTTGGTTGGATAGATCGGATTTATTAATTCTGTCTCATTAATTAGTGCAAAACCTAATAAAATTGTGTCCTAGGTTTGTGATTATTGTGTTTTGTTAAATATGTGTGCAATAATTATGTTAGTATTAATTAATATTAAATATTTATTGATAATTTTTATTATGTGTGTATGATTTGTGGTTTATTAATTAGTAATTATGGTTGGTGATGTGGATGATGGTTTTGGTTGGATAGATGGGTTTGTTAATTCTATATTAATTAGGTAATGTAATTAGTGTATATTAATTATGTTTGAAAAATATATATTTGTTATCATGGTTATTAATTACAGTTTGTCAATTATGTTTGTAGTTGAATGAAAATTTAATTATGATTAATTCGGTTAAATTTGTTAATTATTTTTTTAGATCTATTATACTCCACCAATTATGCTTTGTTAATGTAATTAAATATGATTTTGTCAAAATCTATTTAGTTTCAGGGTTTCTAGTTATCATTTGGAGGGGTACTTATGTTTATTAATTTTTGTTTGTTAATTGTAGTTTTTAATTAGTGTTAATTTGGTTAAATTTGTTGCTAATATTTATAGATCTATTAAACTTTTTAATTACGTTATTGTATTTTTTATATATGATTTGATATTTATTAGATTTGTTAATATTTTCATTAAATATGTTACACATTATTATGTGGTGGTGGTTATTGGTGAATGTTTTTAATTAAACTGATTGGACAATAGCTTCATTTTTTATTGAAATTAAGATGAGTCGCACGCAAGATAAAGTAGTAGATAGAACCAAAGTTCGTCCTGTGACAACATATTCACGACATAACAGAATGCATACAGAACAATCTAGTCCAATATCTCGTCTAAAAAGTTTGGAAAAAAATATTACTAAAGAATGGAGTAGAAGTAAAAAAAAAGAGTAGCCAACAAGAACCAGAAGAAGCATCGGAACAACAAGAATATATAGATCTCGAACAACCAAGGTCTAGTGATGTAACGTCTTTATGGCCGATGTTGTCATTTTGGGGTATAGAGGTTTAGGTTTTGGAGATTCAGGGTACAGAGGTTTGGGGCTAGGGCATTTGAAATTTGGAGGTTTAGGGTATGAATGTTCAAGGTATAGAGGTTCAGGGGTAGAGTGTTATGGTTTGGAGGTTTAGGGTAAGATGGCTCTGAGGGAGGAGGTTTTGGGTACAAAGGTTCACGGGTCAGAGGTTCTGAGTATAAAGGTTTTCTATTATCTACAAAATATGTAGACTTTCTTACCTCGACGACACATCCTGATATGGGAGTTCCATCATCCTCAATTCACCCATTTGCTATTGGTGGTTCTAGATCATCATTGGATTTGGCATCATCATTACCCCGTATTACTGAGCAACCATCGTCATTGACATATGTGAGTGATGATGATGATGATGACGACAATGATGACTACGACGATGATTATAGATATGATGATGATGATGATGATGATGATGATGATGATGATGATGATGATGATGATGATGATGATGATGATGATGATAGGGATGCTAGTGAATTTGGTGAAGATGAACATAGTATACAGTTAAAGGATGAATGGTATTTGCTGGGGCCATGTCGCGAAGGTCCAATCATCCCTGATTTGATCTCAAGCTTCAACGATCATGCTACTTTAGATTTATGGTTATGAAAGGTATGTTTATCATATGCATTGTTAAATATTTGGCATTTTATTTGTATAGATATCATATATAATCATCACATATATTGATTTTTTTTCCTTAGATCGTGGTTGTCCTAAGATCCACATCAGACAAGAGGTTCTAAAAACTTTTCTTGGAAGCGTAAATGAAAGAACGTTCGCTCTGATACGCCAAACAAGATTGTCACACCTTCCATCTTTCATATTTGAGCATACGAATGTGCCACTTATTTCAGCGTTCATTAAGAGATGACAATCAGACACCAATAGCTTTCATATGCCAAGAGGGTGAGATGCCAATCACCCTTTTGGACGTACATCGCATATTAGGGCTATGAGTTGATGGTAATTCATTATATTTGGAGATGACTACTAACATGTATGGGTAATTGATTGGTGCAATGGGTGCCTTGTTTGGGATGGATAAAATGTAGGTGAATGAAGTCACTCAAAAAGGTGGGATTCCACTTAAATGACTATAGGAAGTATGCAAATCATAATGGCTAGGGATGAGGAAAAATCGATTGGGTATTTATTATGGTCGATCGGCCTATCATTATTTGTTGATAAGTTAGTTGATAAAGTAAATCCATACTATATCCTTTTTCTTCAAGATCTAAGTCGGGTTGAAGGTTATGCATGCGGAAAAACCACACTTTCTTTTCTTTATCGATAACTTGGGATGGCTTCCAGAGTTGATGCTGATCAAATGTCAGGATGTGTCACTCTATTATAGGTAATTTTTTAATTACCATACATATATTACATACTTGGAAACATTTAATTTTAATTAATACAATCAAATATTATAACACACTTGGGTTTATGAACACTTTTTGGGGTTTGGAGTGGAACAATCTAGGTATGATCCAAACCATCCTCATTGTATGAAGTGGTTTTGTGGACATAAATTTGATAATAAATTGGAGATGCTTGAGTATTTTCAAGCAAATATTGATCTTATGCCTGTATTGAAGGTACGCTACTTGAATTCATATTTTTGCTATATTATGTTAGCGATATCTGTATGTAGTTTAAATTTTTTGTGACAGGTTAGTTAGGATCTGTATGACGTAGCGAATCTATATAGGGATTATCTAATAGTATTATATCATGGTTATCTACATTGTTTGGAAAAAGTAGAATCATATATGCCTCATAGAGTCACACGCCAATTCGGATATACAAAATTAATCATTGAGGAACCTATCAAGCTCACTAGTAACATGTATAGAGGTGCTTCCCTTAAGAAGCATAATGTTGTTTACGCACACATGCTTAGCCAATGGTTCTTAAGGTGTGAACACATATTGGGACATGATGTTTTTGGACCACCGACTCAATGCCTATAGGATATGGCTCATGACTATATGGATTGGTACATTCCTAGAACCCATAGGTGTGTATCGATAATGATGAAAGAATATTTGGCCGAAAATTTGAATGACGAGCATCAAATTCCAACCGAAAGACACCTGAACGAAGTCCATAAAACTATCTATCAATTATATTGGAGGGGAGAGTTAGCTCCAAATTATTAGCAACTAGTTACATGTATTGAAAATCTTGTTCATGATTTAGGAGTTACTCTACTTAGGTGTGAGCGTGGGCGTAGCCAAGGGCACGGACGTGGGAGTTTGTAATGACCTTCATGTGCATTTCTTTGATTATCTACTTTGATTTAAATATGTTTTTTACAATTAATACTAAATAGTTTTTATTTTATATGTATTCATCTAAAGTATAACTCAATCCCTCTTAATTATGTTGAACTCTAAGACCCCACTTAAACTGAACAAAGTACAGATATATTAGATTGCCATAGACCAGGTTCTTTAATTGAATAAAGTATAAATATATCGGATTACCACAACTCAATTAAGCACAAAATTATAAAATTCTAGCTATAACACTCATTTGAAGATAGAGGATGTGGCTCTTGACTGCCATCATTAACCAATGAGCGTCATTGTTGCAATTTTGTAGAATATAGTGTATTCCATGTTGAAACGTTGTTGTCACAGTTTCTACTCCAATTTACATGTAGTGGTGGGAGTGGAAAATTATCCAGAAGATATATGTGTCAGAAAAAAATCATAAAATAATTAAGGTGATTCATAATATTATAATGGAAAATAATTCATAAAACACCCGCATACCACTATGTAATGACTCATGTCTTGCAAAAAAACATATAGTCATTTCATTTTTAGGACCTTGGATTCCATGTTGTGCCACTAAAGGTAGGAATGAACTGCAAGCATTCAATGAGTAATATACAAATAAAACACATTAATGGGGTGCAATGACATGACCAATATTAAACATTTCCCTACAATGTGCCATCAGCGTTGGCCCTTCCCAATGGGCAATAGTTTTCAAAACTTAATTTATGTTGTCATATACGAACATATTCTCGTATAATTGTCATCTTGCCAATAACTCATGATATAAGTTGGTACAGATATGAACCCACCATTCCTTATCTCCTAGTATAATATATGCCAATGCTCTAAAACCATGATTTCTATCTCCTAACATATTATACCAGGTACTAATATAATGAACTATATACTGATTCATCTAAGTCACGTACAGAAATCGTAATTGGCCCGAGGATATAAATGTTGATTGTTGTCCTCAATCCCAATCACGACCATAACCATGACCTTGTGTTGATCTCAAACGATTAGAAAATTGTTGTTCTGTGTACTTCCAACTAGATTGTTCCCTTCTGGTGGAGTTTCTTGGGCAACCCCTATGCTATTTTATAGGTGGCTCTTGGATAGGTGTTATTTGTGGAACAATAATATTAAATATATTTCTCACCAACTAATTTTGTATTGTTGGTGGCTAGAGGTGGCAATCGGGTCAGGTAGGTTGGGCTTGTGTCAGGTTATAGTGGGTCAGGTTGTTCTCGAGTTAGGCCATTTTGGGTCATTTGTTTATTGTGGGTCGTTTGTGGGTTGAGTCGGGTCATTTTGGGTTAGGGTCGATTTCAGGTCGGGTTGTTGTAGTTTCGGGTTAATTTGTCCAGTCGGGTCAGGTTTGGGACCTTTTGGGTTAATTTGACTGGTAGGGTCGGATTGGCTTCGGGTCATTTGCTAGTTAACATGACTAGGTAGGCTTGACCCATTCGGGTCACTTCGTGCAATTTGATGGGTTGGTCCCATTGGGTCTGAGTTATGTTGGGTTAACTTGATGGGTCAGGTCATTTGGTGCAATATGACGGGCCGAGTCAAGTTTTGATGGGTTGAGTTAAATTCGGGTCTAGGTAATTGTCATTTATTACATTGTAAATATTAGAGACAATCATAAGATTACTAATACAGATAAATAAAATAAGAATATTAGATGCGCTTTGTTTTCACAATTAAATAATAAAGATATCTATAAATTTTAACAATAAAATATATTGTATGATATAATCTAACAAAAATAATTATAATTTATTTGATGATTTAAAATATTTGATTACTTAAAAAAGATAATTTTATAAAATAAAGGTGATCAATATATGACTATATAATGTATAATTATCATTTATTACATTGTAAATATTAGAGACAATTATAAGATTACTAGTACACATAAATGAAATAACAATATTAGATACGTTTTATTTTTATAAGTAAATAATAAAGATATTTATAAATTTTAACATTAAAAAATATTGCATGATTCAATCTAACAAACATATTTATCATTTATTATCAATTATTTGATTACTTAAAATAAATATAATTTTATAAAATAAAGGTGATCATAATATGACTATACAATGTATAATTACATTGTAAATATTAGAGACAATCATAAGATTACTAGTACAGATCAATAAAATAAGAATATTAGATGTGCTTTATTTTCACAAATAAATAATAAAGATATTTATAAATTTTAACAATAAAAAACATTGCATGATTCAATATAACAAAGATATTTATCATTTATTATTACTTATTTGATTACTTAAAAAAATAATTTTATAAAATAAAGGTGATCATAGATTCATAATATAACCATACAATGTATAAATTATAATTATCATTTCTTATATTTTAGATAGTTTATAATGAAACAAAAGGGCCCGGTCGAACCGGAACCGCCCCCTCACCTATCCTCTTTTCTTTCTTCTTCTCTTCTCTCTTTCTTTTCTCTTCTTTTGCATTGAAAATCTGTAACCCTAAGTCCCAACCCCCTCTCTTGATATTCCTACTTTGCTGCCCTTTCTCCTTCGTTACCCGACACCACCACCGCACCACAACCACCGCTTGACCATGCCACTACCACACCACACCACCACAATCTCCACACCCCTTTGCTTGTCGTCGACAAAGGCATATAGCAGCAACAATCGGACACAACGAGTAGTATCAATGACACCGTCGTTTGGCCACCTTCAGTGCACCCGACCATCGGTGTTGCTCCAGCAACCCTTATCCCCTCCACTTTCATAACAATTCATTTGGTATAGTTATCACAAACCTTAACTCTTATTTTAATTATTTTTTTATGAATTAGCATATGATAATCTAAATTGGTTATTGAATTATGTATATATATGTTGTATGAGTGATTTGGAGTGGTTAATTTGAATTGTGAAAATTAGATTTTTGACCCGGTTATGTCCGGATTTATTAGATTTTTCTGATTAAGATATTTTGGATAAATTAATTATGCAATATAATTTGAAATGTACTTAATTTTATGTTGGAATTTTTAATTTAGAAAATTTGTGTGAAATCTATCGGAATAGGATTATTAGGTCAAAACTCTTGCAGATTTAAATTGGATTGTATAATTAAGTTGTTTTATTAAATTGATTATACAATATGTTTTAGAAAATGTTTAATTTCAATTTCAAACTATTAATTTAAATATTTGAATAAGATTTGACCAGATTTACAATTTGGGCTCAAAAACCCTAATGATGTTAAATTGGGTATGTAACATCCCAAAATGTACTACTAAATTTTTTTATTTTATAGCGGAAACTTATAACCAAAATGTCGGGTGTTACCGCCATAATCGATGTAAGTCTGGCTTACCATATCATTCTCACATCAATCAAAAGGTTAAAACCATTACAAATAAATAGAGTAAGCAAAAATAAGAGAAGCTTTATAATATAAATATGAGTTTGGAGATTATCTCTTAATACAATATCCAAAATACAGACAAAAGGGATACCGTGGATCAAATAGTCCAAAAAGGTATCTGGCAAAATAACATCCGGATAACATGATTCTTCGCCCAAACACCTAGTATAGATAAAGATTACTCTTCCACATACAATGCATCAAAGACAGTAAAATCATCAACTAGGTCCTTAAAGACCTGCACAAAACCATCGGGGTCTTTTGCTCACGGGAATAAGTAGCACCTATACAAAGGATGATTAGTACACTACATACTGAGTAAAATAATGATATAATCAAGTAAGGGATACAAGTAATTGCATACATTTCGACACAGGAAGTCAACACTCATACGAATACATAAACTAGTACAAGCTAGTTTTTGATCCAGATATCATTATTTCAAATAACGTAAGCCATTCTTTTATTTACATTGAGTTCAGAGACCCCATTATTCTCTATCGGTGGAACAATTATCAATATATATACAAGCCTAGAGCTTAACACTCCCGACCACTATTTTTATCCTATAGAATGAACAAGTACAACCAATCCTGTATCATGTAGTATTTCAATTTATGTGTTTAGTGTCTTATCAATGATTATAATCGTTCTCGGGATTTATTTTAAATTGAGTTTAGGGATCCCACTATTCTCAACCGGTGGAACGGTTATTCCACCCCCAAGGTAAAACGCTTTTGGCCACTATTCTTACTAGTGGAACGGTAATAACATGCAGCCCTAGGAAAAATACATCCAGCTATTATTCTTACCGATGGAATGATTAATAATATATATTTCCGGGGCAGAACATTCTCAGCTACTTTTTTTTGTCTAGTGGAACTAACATGTACAACTAGTCCTGACTCATGTGATCTTTCACTTTAATGATTAATATCTTATTCATGATTGGTTTATGAGTACAAAACATAATTAAGGCAAGAAAGACATCAACATATAGATAACAAGGCCTTTCTCAAAGACTATAAGCTTATTTACCCCTGGAAACCATAACTTCACACTTTAGGCATGCTCCTCCCATATTGATCATTTACCCACCATATTTAGTATATCTTCCTTAAATAATATTTTTATTAATATACCTGAAACTCAAAGTCTAATTCTTACGTCTTACAAATGCAATATTATCCCTATCTCAAAAGTTACTATTCATAAGGCTTTCAAAACCCTAATTTTACAAGTAAGTCATAACTTTTCCCGTAAGGCTCATATAATTACCAAATTTAGTATACATCCCTAAAATACCAATATTGACAACATATCCAAATTTTTTTACCTAACTTTAATATTTTACACATGTGATAATAACATTACCGTTTAAGGTTATTATTTCCAAATTAGGCTATTTTTCCATTTGAAGAACTTATGGCATTCATAATCACTCCAAAACACTCCATATGACATTATTAGCATATTATAATCCATCCAACACGTTAAAATACCAGAATTCCCATATTAATCCATATTGACCAAAATGCCCCTAAAGATAGCCGATAGCCTCTATTTTACGAAAATCCTATATTTTCTATATCATTATTTCTCACTTATCATATTTATTAAGCCCATATTATCCTCCCATAATTTATACTCATTCGAAAAAATATGACTTATCGTAACCACGTCATATCCGCACCTCTTTTTTCATTCTTACTCTTTCTCTAGCATATAATCCAAATTATCATAATATATCATTAACATCATGCATTTAAAAATATAATAACAATAACATGATAATACACATAGACATTCAAACATTTAACATAAGTCCCTAAACATCGACTAGTATCCTTATAGAAAAGGCTCTGTTCTATAAATACGCTTGTCCTATTCCGACTCTTCCGGTACTCCCGGTAATTCCCCTAAAAAAATTATCAAGCCACAATTATTGAATTAACATTTGATAGATAAAATAATAATAATAATAATAATAATAATATATTTATTTATTTTTGAAATTACCCAAATACCCTTTTATATATATAATACACTACACTTACTAAAATAGGTACAAATTTTTAACAAAACACAACTCACTCACACTACATATGTAGTGTGAGGACTGTGCATGACGGGTAAGAGGGGTTTGGCTGGATTGAGAAGGCAAGGTGAGGTAGCGGTTGGTGGTGGTAGCGAGGCTAGTGCTGTGGGGGAAGGGTGGCTCCGTTGGGGTAGGAAAAAGAAAGGGGTTGGGGCTCGGTGGAGTTGCTAGGCTGGTTGTGGAGAGGTATAGGGGCACGCCGGGATGTTATGTTTGGTTGAAGAAAGGGAGGTGTTGAGGGAGATGTAGGGGCTAGAGCATGGGCAGGCTGGGCGACAGTGGAACAGGGCAGAGAGGGACGCAAGGGCATGACTAGAGGTTGTGTTTGGTTGGAGAAAGGGAGGCGTTGAGGGGGATGCAGGGGCTGGAGCATAGGCAGGCTAGTGACAATGGAACATGGTAGAGATGCAGGGGAAGGGTAACAGTAGCAATTAGAGGGGGAGGTGGTTGGTGCTAGAATGGTGGAGGTTGTGGTGGAGGGTGCAAAAAAAGGAGGATGGTCGATCAACAGTGGGGGTGTAGAGGTTGCAAACGGTGGGAGTTCCTGGGCTAGGTTTGGTGGTGGAGTTGTAGTAGGAAAATAAGAGAGGGAGGGAGAAGGCTATTGGTGGTGGTGGTGTTGGCGGTTGTGAAGACAAGAGGTGGTAGGGGAAGGGTGTTGTACAAAGGTTGCAGAAATAGGAGGGGAACTAGAGGGGTAGTTGGGGGCATTTATTGTTGCGAAAAAAGAATGCATGCAACACAAGGGGCAAGGCTGTGACCAAGTGAGGGGAAAAATGAAAGAAAAAGATATTTTCCCCTACCCATAACCACAAGAGCTGGGACAAGATGGGGGTACAGTAAGCAGAGAAAAAATAAGACGTGCACACAAGAGTAAGGTAATGAGAAGAAAAGCCAAAAAGAAAAAAAGAAAAAGAAAAGGAAGATAGTGGGTTTAAATTAAAATAATCTAGGTTGGGGTATTATGGTAAATTAATTAAATAATTATATAGGATTAAATTTATGTTAGGAAAAATTTTAATAACCAAAATAAAAATAAAAATTAGGATTAGGTTAAGCTTTATGATTAGAGAGTTAGGGTAAAATAGAAAGGATAAAATTTTCCTAAGGTTAGAATTGGGTTATGATATTAATTACTAGGAATTAAGGTTAGCTAAAATTTTGGGGTATTACAGGGTACTTCTTTAATAGTTTTTAATCAATTGAGTATACAATATGTTATAAAATAGACTGGATTTATAGCACGATGGTGTTAAGAGTTAGTAATTTTAGTTGGTAGCAATTGTAATTACATTTTCAGTAGGTAACCAATAACCACTGTAATTATATTTTTAGAGTATGAGTTTGATTTTCTATTTTTTATAATCTATGTAATCTGTGTAATCAATATAATATTTCTTGTTTTAAAAATATGCATCAAAAGTTAGAGCTATGAGATTGTTTTAATTCTAAATAACATTGTATAGAATTCTTTAATACCATATAATAATTTATTTATGTATACACAAGGCTAAAAGGATATGGAAAATGAACAATTTAGGACACCTCAAGAAGAGGAAGTAGATACGTATAATTTCACAACTACCAGAGATATTTTTTTTTTTATATGATGTTAGTAATTATCATTGTCTATGGGTTGACAATAAGAATCTTGTATTTTTTATTATTTATAGTTATTGCTTGTTGGTGTACACATTCTTTAAAATTGTAGATTGACATAATTCTTTTTATGTTTTAAAATTGTAGCCGTTGATCTAAAAGAGGAAGAATATGAAAAAGATAATCAAGTTCCAACTATAGTTTTAAATCTAGCTATAAATGATGCTCCAATAAACATAGATGATGATGCTAAATTACCAGTTGAAAAAGTTCTCGGAAAACGGAAGAGATACTCTAAGGTTTGGGATGACTTTGATCAATTTAAAGATGAAGAGGGAAGACAACAAGCTCTATGTAAGTACTCTAAAAAGACAAAGTATAAGATAGAAGCTAGATATGGTACTTCTAATGCCTTAAGACACCTACAAGCTTGTGAAGAATACAAAAAAATGACTCCACCATATACCTTGACATATAAATCTAGTGAGATTCCATATGATCCAAAAGTTTATCATGAGATGTTGGCTGAGGTAATTTTGAGGCATGGGTATTCATTCTCATATGTTGAACATTTGGGAGTTAGGAAACTTCATTAATATCTTAATCACCAAGTCAAACTTGTGTGTAGAAACACTATTAATAAATTTTGCCTAGAAAAGCACGCTAATTTAAAAATTAAACTCAAACACACTATTAGTGTAATTTCTAGTAAGGTATGTTTGACTTATGATGTATGGATAGCTTACACATATTGTGGATATCTCATTCTAATAGCTCATTATGTGGACGATGATTGGAAGTTGAATTGTAAAGTGTTGAGTTTTTTCCATTACCCTCCTCCCCACACCGGTCTTGAAATCTATAACTTCTTGTATTTATGGCTTAAAAAGTGAAGTGTTAAGAAGATGGTATTCACTATAACAGTGGATAATGTATCTAATATAGATACAGATGAGTTCATATTTTGACACATTTTATACCCTTATAATCTTAGTTTTTGGTAATTTATTTAGCTAATATAGGGGAATAATTATTGTTTTATGCTTAAGTGGTAAAAAATTGCATAAAAATTATTATTTGAGCTAAAATAATATAAATTAAGCAAATTTAGAATAAAATATTATTTATTAATATTTATTGAATTTTATTTTGCATGTTTTGTTTTTAAATAAAAGAAAATAAAAAAAAGAAATTTGACCTTTGGACCAACGGCCGAAGGCCGAAGGCCCAAAGGCCTGGAAACGAAGCCAAACGAGCCACCAAGAACGTAGCGCACAAAACGACGCCGAATGGGACTTAAGATGACGATAGAAGAAAAGGAGCGCAGCTCAGAAGAGAAGAAAAGTCAGCCGTAGGGCTGACGTGGCAAAGAAGAAAAAAGTTATAAAAAGATACGTAGGGCAGGCCAAAGGAAGCGAGAGCCTTCAAGGCTCGACGGTCTTCAAGGAGAGCCTTTATAGGCTCAGGGGAACAACGTGAGAGTGTGCGGCACAATAGTGTGCGACAGAGCCTTTAGAGGCTCAGTCAAATGGGGAAGACAGGCACGGGAGAGGATGGACGCACGGTCACGCGAAGGAGGCAGAGCCGAACGGATGACGCAGGAAAATAGAGCAGCACAGAGTGCGAGGCAACATAGGTCGTCCATAGCAGCCTCGGTCAGCTCCGTCAGCCCTGTCATCATCGAATAAAGAAAAAAAAAAGAAAAGAATTGTTGCCTAGAAATCAAAGCCGAAAAGGAAGAGAGAATAAGAAGAAATTTTATACCGGTAGAATTTATTTCACATAAAATTAATTTTTATCTGAATAAATTCTTGATCTTTAATTCAAAATTAATTCCGGTTATTTATTTCTCTTATTTTTAATTTATATTTTAGATATATATTTCTGTGTAATTAATTCTTTAATTATGGCTGGCTGAATATTTATTGTTAGGGAATAATTTGAAACCCTGGATTAGGATTTGAATTATAATTTTATTTTATTTGTTTCGTGAGATTGTTTCTTGACTCTATGTTAATTGTTATCGTTTATATGTATAATTTTGTCAAGTATAGTTTATTTGGTACATGCCTTATTCTGGTACCTCATAAGTGACAGTATGTAGGATTATTTGCTTGCTAGGTGGCCATCTAAATATACTAGAATTTATATGTATAAATTGCAGCTAAGTTAGATAGCAATTCTCCTAATCGTTTTGTGATTCTAACCGAAGTGGTAAAACATTTCGATACGTGTGGGTCAAGGAAAGGAAATACAGCTAGACATGTTTTTTGTACTCATATGGGTACTTAGATTGACAGCCTTCCACTTATACTTAATGCATTAAATCTAGTTAAATATAGGAGCCACTTGTTGCTGCTATACTGCTAGTATTTAATAGGGTTAATATTGGTGCTTTGTCGTATTAATTAATTAAGGGAAGTAATATAAGGTGTATAGACCTGCTTTTGGTGTTCAACTTGGTCGATCTCTTTCTCATGATTAAAAGATGATTTAGAAATAAATATTATATTACAACCTAATCTAGTGGTGAATTTTTATTTCCCTAACATATTTCTCATATCTGCAGTTTCCCATTATTTTCCATTATTTTCATTATTAGTTTACTTTATTTTACTTATTCTTTTTATTATTATTTTTATAATCCCCCATTAGTATTTTTATTTATTTATTTATTTAGTGTTATTTAGGATTTTTTTATTTTTAGTTTTAGTTTTATTTTTAAGCTAGTTAGATAGAGGTGAGCCCTCTCAATCCCCGGCTAGAACGATACCCTTATTTACCAGTGCTACAATTGACAACAAGAGGGTTTAAATTGCGTGCCGGCTACGGTCACACCAGATACCATGATTAGTTACTTGAAAGCACATTACTTCAAGACTTGGTATGTGATGGAAAATACTTCCACATTGGATGTTAAACTCATATCCTTAATTTGATAGTGAGGGTAGGGTTGAAAAATATTGAAGGATGTGTGATCAAAATTAGAGAGAATGTGAAGTACATAGATGCTTTACAAGATATTTTAGAAGGTAGGATAAACCAATTTTATGATTGTGCTACAAAATTGAATTTATCAATTTCTGGGAAGTTATAGCTAGATGTTGCTACAAGATGGAATTATACATATCTTATGCTTCGTAGAGCATTAGGTTATCATCACGTTTTGGATTTCTGTGGTAATGTTAAAGCTAATTACAAGCTTAAATTTTTTTCCAAATGAGTGGAGTAAAGTGGAAAAGATTTGTGAGTTGTTGGAACTTTTCTATGAAATTACCTGTTTATTTTATGGATCTGAGTATCCTATTGCTAACTTATATTTTCTTAATGTTTGGAGGATTCAACTGCGATTGGAGAAGGCAATGGTGTGTGATTATAATGATGTCAACAGAATGGGACTACAAATGATTCAAAAATTTGAAAAGTATTGGTCACATTGTAGTACCATTCTTACATTTGCCGTAATTTTAGATCCACGTTATAAGTTTGACTTTGTGAAGTTTGCCTTAGTAAAACTACATGGTAATGAGAAGGGTACAAAGTTCGTTAATGATGTACATGTCGAATTTGTTGAGCTATACAAACATTATGAATATCATTGTTCTAATACTTCAAATTCATTTGATCAAGGAACATCTATTAATAGAGAAGTGAACAGAGGAAATGATGAAGTGGAGGTAAATCGAGCTATACCTCATCAAATATTTTTTTTTTATCTTCATTACATGTTTATTTTTGTTATTACTAATTTCAGTTTACATAAAGTCTAATTATTGTTTTTTTATTTATTTACAATTTAGGATTTTGATGCTTCTACTTTTGTTGGAGGTAGAGGTAAAAGCTGTAAACATGAATTTGAGATGTATATCGAAAGTCGGTGGTTGGATCATAAAATTTCACTTGATGTGCTCCAATTTTGGAAAAATAATTCTAAGACTTCTCCAATTATTTCTTCTATGGCTAAATATATCCTTGCCATTCCTATTACTACTGTTGCATCTGAGCCAACTCTTAGCATGGGTGGTAGAATTTTAAATAAGTGGAGGAGTTTGTTGTTATCAAAAAATGTTGATGCTCTAGTAACTACTTGTAATTAGTTATATGAATATGATGGTAATAACATTAGTTGTTATGAATTTTTATTTTTTTTATTTGATCATTTTTTGATCAATAAATCTCGACACTACTATAAAAATGGGAAAAAATAACGGGACATTAATAACAATGGTTAGGAAACCATTGCCAAACGTGAGAAAATTAATGCGCGGGACAGTTTTGATAATGGTTATAGTTCAAATCATTATTAAAACCCCAACACTAAAATTATATACGGTAGTTTTAATAACATCATATGAAAAACCGTTATTAAAAGCTTGTTTAATAACGGTTACTATAATAACCGTTGTCAAAAGGTTGAGAAGTTTTAATAACGGTTCTTGTAAGAACCATTATTAAAATCCAACGTTCTGCCTTTTATTTCGTTAAGTTCAGTTTCATGGAAAAAAATTTAGACTCTGCACCTTCCCTCTCTTTCTCTTACAAACCGTCGCACCACCACACCATGCACCACAACTCTGGCTCCTCTCAACTTAGGGAAACCACCACCTATTCTCTTTCGGACTGCCAACTCTCCTCTTCCTTGCACCACTCTTTTGCTTGCATCACCACATCTTATCCATTCTCGACTTTGCTTATGCTATCATTCTTCTGCACCTTGCCTACACTTGGTCCTTCTTCCTCGCCGGCACTCTTTTTACGTATGTTTTTGTTCTTTTGCGCCTAGCTTTTTCTTTTCTTCTATATATATAAATGCATGCATGTTGATGCAGGTTGCGTTGTTTGTTATTGAAAAATTGCAATTTGTTGTTGAAAAATGTGTGGTTGAATGTGTTGATGAAAAATGTTTTTGTTTGTTGTTGAATTTGTCAGTACTATTATATATTAACATATGCATGACTATGTTGGCCGAGACCTTATATATATATATAACATGCATGAGTGCTTAATTACAAAGAGAAACAAAATACTTAAACTTATTAGTAATGTCACTAGTAAAAACTATATATATATATATATATATATATATATATACATTTTCATTAATAAGTATAGGACACTATAAGATATAGGAAGTGTCATATAATGAAATGAAAATATATTTTATATATGCAAATAATTAAATGAAAATTTCAATTAGAGATGCATGTTAATGATTTTTATTTGATGAGGATTAAATAGATATAGAAAATAAAGAAGACATAAAAGTGAATAATTAAATAGAGAAGAATAATTGTGTATAATAATAATAATAATAATAATAATAATAATATATTTATTAGGGTTTAATTATAGTTAGCTAGGTTTAGGATTAGGGTTTTATGAGGTTTAAGGTTAGTTTTTATTATAATTTATTAAGGATAGGGTTAGGCTTTATCATTTATTATACTAAATATAAAAGTGAATAATTAAATAGAAAGGAATAATTATGTATAATAAACTAATAATAATAATAATAATATAGGATTTATTAGAGTTTAATT
Organism: Tamarix austromongolica; assembly: GCA_039764185.1. Lineage (NCBI taxonomy): Eukaryota > Viridiplantae > Streptophyta > Magnoliopsida > Caryophyllales > Tamaricaceae > Tamarix > Tamarix austromongolica. The sequence goes on from CM077814.1 coordinate 43,006,890, forward strand.
ATAGTTAGTTAAGTTTAGGATTAGGGTTTTATGAGGTTTAGGGTTAGTTTTTATTATAATTTATTAGGGTTAGGGTTTAGCATTTATTATACTAAATATAAAAGTGACTAATTAAATAGAGAGGAATAATTGTATATAATAATAATAATAATAATATAGGATTTATTAGGATTTAACTATAGTTGGTTAGGTTTAAGATTAGGGTTTTATAAGGTTTAGGGTTAGTTTTTATTATAATTTATTAGGGCTAGGGTTTAGCGTTTATTATACTAAATATAATAATCAATATGTTCTTTTATAACAAACTATTATATACATTATTCTCAACTCTACTTTTAATAATATCATATTATTATATTTAACCTATATATATTATCTTATTAATATCTACTTGATTTTACTATGCATAGCTTGAACAATTTGATAATAGTTTGATGTTCAGCCAATTTGTTAAATATATAACTGACGATTATATCCTTATTTTAAAAATGTCGAGTATAATAAGAGGAAGTTTGATTCAACTTAACTCACTGACAAATGTAGTGGGAGTAAATGAAAAGATTTGTTTCGTAATTTATCTTTTCTTGATATTTAATGACGCATTTATATCAATTGAGAAATAAATAAAAATCAATTCATGATTATAAGTTTTATGATGAGTATCTTATATGGGTATGTTGTTAGCTTTACATAATCGGTTAAGATCTAGTAGAATATATTTATGATTTGTCTAGCTAGTTGAAGATTAGCTTACATATTCTATAATTTAGATCCTTTCGAGAACAACCTTGATGATAAGATTTAGTGGTTCTTATTTTTAGGTAGTGATATGACATATCCTCCACCATATCTATGCATGAAACCACATGCATATCTATAGACTCGTGGCATATGGTTATACAATGAGCTAGGTCGGTTGTATACGAGTGGCGCATCCTATCAACCCTTCCATTTTAGATTGAATCACCTACTATTGATCCTGCCTCAGATAGAGTTATGGTTGTTGGCTACATCTACTTTTTGGCATTGGTTTGTCCACCACACTGAAGCACCACACCTGAGATTTGTTGAGGGTGAGGTGTTTCCCAGAGAGTATGATAGGATATCGAGAGAGCTGATGGTGATTGATGACGAGTGGAGGTTTCATCATAGCTTACCTTAGAGTATCCACCTTGGTTACCCTAAAGTATCCATGAATATAATCTCTAGCGATGATGTGAGAGATTAGATGACATATTGTGATGAGTGGACTTTGAGAGTTATAGTCATTAGTCGGGCTCGACGAGGCTACCGAGGGATTTAGTTTTACGGTTATGAGTTTTTCTTATTTAGGTGTTTAGGTTGTAGCAACCTTTTGATGTATATAGTGCTACTATTGCTTTAATCCCATAGTATGTATATCTTTTTTAATTTGAACCATTGTACAATGTTTCGCTATGTATGTATGTATGTATGTATATGAACTCTTTTTAAGTATGAGCAGTTTGAGTATTAATATCTTTTTAGAAATGTATTCTCATGATTCGTATATATATATATATACAGAATATAATGATACATTTGAGATTACTTCTTTCTACGCATGAGCGATTTGTGAATCATTAAACTTATAATTCAATTTATTTATACTAATTGCTTTTGCGTGGGATATAGCTAGATTGGAAAACTATGGATCAAAAATGGTTGTCTTCAAATAGTTTGTCTAGAAAATATAACGAAGGAGTGGAGTTTTTATCAAGTTTGTAGTTGAATATGCTCGGGACTCTAGTAGAATAATTTGTCCTTGTTTGAACTGTGCTTATATTCAACGTGTCAACACTGATGATTTGAGAGATTATTTGTTTGTGTATGGAATTGATACAAGTTACACTTGTTGGATATGGCATGGTGAAACATAGTCTAAATATGATAATGAGGATGTTAGGAGGGAAAGTAATGGATCATCATTTGATAACTATGATGGACATTCATTAGAGGAGATGACTCAAAAGGTTGAGGAAAGTGTTCAAGATTGTCCAAAAATATTCGAGAAGTTATTAAATGACTCGAAGAAACCTTTGTATGATGATTGTAAGACATTTACTCGATTATTTGCTACTTTAAGGTTGTAAAACTTAAAAGTATGTAATGGATGGAGTGATAAGAGCTTCACAGAATTATTAACACTTGTAAAGGATATGCTTCCTAATGACAACGTTCTACCCGATCATACCTATGAAGCAAAGATGATTCTTTTCTCTATGGCCATGAGTTATGAGAAGATACATGCATGTCCTAATGATTGTATTTTATTTCGCAATAACAATGCATCTCTGGATAGTTGTCCTAATCCTGAATGCAAAGCACCATGATACAAGAAGAATAAGGTGCCCGCTAAGGTGTTATGGTATTTTCCTATAATACTAAGATTAAGGCAGATGTTTAATGATGTTGAAGATACCAAGAACTTGATATGGCATGCTAATGAGAAGATAGATGATGGACTTCTTAGACATCCATCTAACTCTCCACAATGGATGATGATTGATGGCTTGTTCCCTAAATTTGGTAAAGAAGCAAGAAATATGTGCCTTGCGCTTTCTATAGATGGAATGAATCTGCACAATCAAGGCACCTAAAATTTACGGCTGATGATTTTGGTTATATGCAATCTACCTCCGTGGCTCTAAATGAAACACAAGTATATGATGATGCCTTTACTCATTTCGGGGCCAAACCAATCGGGGAATGATATTGATGTTTATTTGGCACATTTGATTGATGATTTCAAGTTCTTGTGGGACATGGGTGTTGAATTATTTAATATATGTAGTGAAGAAAATTTCACTTTGAGAGCAACGTTATTTTGTACTATAAATGATTTTCCGGCGTATGGAAACTTGTCAGGTTATAGTATGAAAGGCCATTATACATGCCCCGATATGTGAGGAGAATACTTCATTTGTTCAGCTAACACATGGCCAAAATACTTTCTTCCTTGGGCATCTTATTAGGGATGGCAACGGGGTGGGTCGGGGACGGGAACCCCATCCCCAAACCCAATAAGGAAAATAATCCCCGAACCCGACCCGATCCCCGTTATATTTTTATCGGGGATTCCCAAACCCGATCCCCGATTTTTTTCCATCTCCAATTTATTCCCCGTTCTTAAAACCCGACCCGATCCCCGAAACCCGACTTTATACCCAATCCCCGATCCCATCCCCGATCCTCAAACTGTTTTTTATATTATATTTTTAATTTATATTCTATAAAAAATTATATATATATACACAAAAATATATATAACAAATTTTGGTGCGGGTTCAAGGATGGGGACCCCAAACCCGTCCCCGAAAAAATCCCCGTTAAGAATCCCCGAACCCGAACAAGGAATCATCGACGGGCCCCCAGACCCACGGGGAAAATTGCCATCCCTACATCTTAGGTTTTTACCAAAGAATCATCATTATCGTAGGTAAAGATAAGTATTCAATGGCTTTCGAGAAGAAGGGCAGTCACCAATTCGGTTGATGGGTCGACAAGTGTGGCTGAAGATGAAACATTTGAGTGTCAATTTTGGGAAGAAGAATAAAGATAAGCCTCCATCAGTTGGGTGGAAGAAGATGTCAATATTCTTCGACCTTCCTTATTGGGAATCTCTATACGTGAGACATACCCTTAATGTGATGCATATCGAGAAAAATATATGTGACATTCTTGTTGGAACATTACTTAATATTCCATGAAACACTAAAGATGACATTAATTCTTGAATAGATACGGAAGAAATGGGTATTAGACAGGAACTGGCATTGCGAGACAATGGAAGAAGAACATATTTACAACCGGTGTGTCATACTCTTTTCAGAAAAGAGGAAATTTTATTTTGTAAATTCTTTAAAAGTGTCAAGGTTCCAGAAGGGTATTCTTCAAATGTCAGAAGCTTGTGTCGATGAAAGAGTTGAAACTAATTAACATGAAGTCTCATAATTGTCATATTCAGATGCAACACTTGTTGTCGATAGCTATACGTGAAATTTTACCAATGCGTGTTCGAATTAGGATAATCGATAATCCTAATATTTCCTTTATCGATTGAATAAGATATCGCATCATTCCACTCATCGGACATTCCCCAACTTCAATTTCCGAAACCCTGCATTGGTTATCTCAGAAACCTCGTTTTGAAGTTTTTTTATATACCAGTTATGTGATCAATGGTTATACTTTTTATACTAAACAACAAGATGAGAAGAGTACAATGTAGAACAGTGGTGTAACTTTAGTGGCTGAGGTGATGAATGTTGCTAGTGTGAAAGATGGTGTGGTCGTAGCTGGCATGTAATTTAAACCCTCTTGTTGTCAATTGTAGCACTGGTAAGTAAATAAGGGTACCGTTCTAGGCCGGGGATTGAGAGGGCTCACCTCTATCTAATTAGCTTAAAAATAAAAATAAAAATAAAGATCTTAAATAATAATAAAAAATAAACAAGAAAAATACTAATGGGGTTTATAAAAATAAAAATAATAAAAGGAATAAATAAAATAAAATAAACTAATAAAAATAATAGGAAATCACAAATATGAGAAATATGCTAGGAAAATCAAAATCCACCACTAGATTAGGTAGAAATATAATATTAATTTCTAATTCATATTTTAATCATGAGAAATAGATCAACCAAGTTGTACACCAAATGCATGTCCATACACATTATATTACTTCCCTTAATTAATTAATACGACAACGCGCCAATATTAATCCTATTAAATACTGGCAGTATAGCAGCAACAAGCGACTCCTATATTTAACTAGATTTAATGCATTAAATGTAATTGGAAGGCTATCAATCTAAGTACCCAAACTAGTACACAAAGCATGTCTAGCTGTATTTCCTTTTCTTGACCCACACGTATCGAAACGTTTTACTACTTCGGTTAGAATCACAAAACTATTAGGTGAATTATTATCTAACCTAGCTGCAATTTATACATATAAATTCTAGTATATTTAGATGGCCACCTAACTGGTAAATAATCCTATATACTGTCACTTATGTGGAAGCCAATTAAAGGCATGCACCAAATAAATTATACTTGACATAATTATATATATAAACGATAGCAACTACAATAGAGTCAAGAAACAATATCACGAAATAAAGAAAATAAAATTGTAATTCAAACCCTAATCCAGGGTTTCAATTTATTCCCTAACAATAAATAATTAACCAGCCATAATTATAGAATTAATTACACAGAAATATATATCTAAAATATATATTAAAATAAGAGAAAGAAATAACCGTTATTAATTTTAAATAAAAGATCAAGAATTTATTCAGATAAAAATTAATTTTTATCTGAAATAAATTTTATCAGTATAGATTCTTCTCTCTTAATTGTATTAATTTCTGTGCAATATTCTTCTCTTCTCTTCCCTTTTTTTTCTTTTCCCAGCACTGACAGAGGCTGCTACGTAGTCCTTCGTCGTCCGAGCCTCTGAAGGCTCGTTCCTCTCTCACGGTCGTCCTCCTTTGGTTCATCTCTGTCACGCCCTCCTGCTGCCTCATCTGCAGGTCCCTTCTTTTCCTTGTCTCTAATGTGCCCTCCTTTTTCTGTGTCCTTCAATTCGTGCGGCCCTACCGCACTCTCTGCGTTCGTGCCTACTCCTCTCTTTTCATTCTCGATCCATGCGAGCCTCTGAAGGGTATTTTTTATTTTCCGTCCACGTCAGCGTTACGACTGACTCTCCTTTTATTTTTATTTTTTTGTTTCGTGCCCAATAATTGTTTGGTTCGTTTGGTTGCCCACCACTGCACTCCGTTTGGTTTGCTTTTTGTTCCAGGCCTTTGGCCGTTGGTCCAAAAGTCGAAATATTTTTTTTCTTTTATTTAAAAATAAAACCTACAAAATATAATTAAATAAATATTAATAAATAATATTTTATTCTAAATTTACTTAATTTATATCATTTTAGCTTAAATAATAATATTTATGTAATTATTACCACTTAAGTATAAAATCATAATTATTCACCTATATTAGTTTAATAAAATACTAAAAACTAAGATTATAAGGGTATAAAATGTGTCAAAATATGAACTTATCAAAAGACAAGAATTTAACCTATAAAGATATGAATTATTATGGTGTGATTGAACATATATGGAAGTTAGATTGCATTGTATTTAAAGTCCCTATATTCAGCTACAAATGGGTTGATAATAGCTATGGGGTTAGATATGAAGATGGATTTACATTAGTAGATCTCAATACGACAGGGCATAAACAAGATCCATTCATCTTGGAATCACAAGTGATACAAGTATTCTTTGTCAATTGTCACTGATCCTGCTGATAATAGATGGACTGTGGTAATATTTACGAAGAAAAGAAATACCAATGAATGTGGTGATGAAAATGATGCCAATTGGAATAAAGAGTGTGTCTCAGCTGTGCAAGAAACTCAATTATTGAACAATGATAACAATAAAATTAATAAGGAGGAAATTCATGTCAGGGATGATTATCGTCAAGTAATATATGTATCAGATCCTGAAGCCAATCCTAAAACAAGGGGAAAAAAATAAGGAAAAGAAGGCAATGAGGGTAATAATATTGTAACACATGATATGTGTGCTGGTTTTTTTAAATGCATTTTTGAACTTCCTTATTGGATATTTATTGTACTGAAAAATAATTTAGTGGTACATTATGGTCAATACATAATACTCTAACATAATTTATTTATTGATTTTTTGTAGAGATATGGCCAACAAAATAGTTGATGGGGACAACAATGATGAAGAAGGGAAGAGAGGACCTACTATTATGAGAATCATCACGGACATGTGGAATAAAGGAGAACTAGTTGAGTTAGGATAGAATACTTATAATCTTCTCATTGGTCCTTACGCAAATATGTTTTTGACGTACATTTCACTCGTCACACGTAACCGTGTTCCTATCTCTTATAATAATTGGAATTAGGTTCCAAAGGGTTATAAGGAAATTATTTGGTAGGAAATCACGGTAAATATGCTATTTTATTTAATCATTTTTGTATGTTAAATGTTATTAGTTTTAATACATTAGCATCGGTATACATATATATGTCTTATTTTGCAGAGAGTCTTCAATGTCCCTGAGACTAGGAAGAAATGACTTCTTAGACATTGTAGGGAGCGTCTAAGAACATTTAGGTCATACTTGGCTCATAGAAAAATGTACAGAAAGAGGGATGGCTCTCTACAACAGAATCCACCCAAATGATATGGTTTCATTGATCAAGAAAGTTGGAACTAATTTATTGCATATTGTTTTCGGAGGATTTTAAGGTATTTATTAGATAACAATTAAAATTTTTGATTAATAATATTTCATTGATATTTAAATAACCATTTGACTATATTTTAGCTTGTAACATAGGAAAAAAGTGAAAAAAATAAAGAGATTGCTAAGTAGAATAAATACCGACATAATATGGTTCGTAATGGCTATACATGCCTTGAAAAGGATTTGGTATGTGATTTTGATTTATCTATTTACATGTAAAAGTATAATGTTATAATAATATTCTTAATGTAAGATTATTTTTTGATTTAAAGCTCCTAGCCCAAGACTCTGATCCATGTACCTCGTCCATCGATATTGGTACGTTATGGAAGAAGGCTATAGCAACAAAAGATGGATATATTAATGAAGATATAGATGTTGCTTCCAAAAAAAATTATAAGTTTGTAGATATCCTGAATCGCACTTAGTTTTCTTTTAGAAAACTATTATATTATGCTTATCCCTATAAGCTAAATTTAAATATATTGTATACATTACATGACGAACTTGAAATGTTAGATGTTGTGGAGGGGGTGGACCAATATAACATTGTATCCCAAGCTACAGGAATTATAGAATACTCCTGAAGACATAAGGGTTTTGGATTAGGTGTTACAAAAACGAGCCTGTGTGGTCGATCTTGTAGTTCCCGTAGCACTAATGAGCAAGTGGCCATCCTCACCCAGAAATTAAACATGGCATTTGGACAGATGGCAACAATGGAGCAAGAGTTGTCATTTATTATATCTCAAGGGTATAAGCTATCTAATTAGCTTCACATACCCAATTTAAATAGCGTTAGAGATAGTTGTGAAGCTAATGCACGTCTTTCTTCTCTTCTTGAGGTAAGCATTATAAACTATGAATTGTTATCAAATGTATTTGGTGTCATAAATAATTAAGAATGTGTAATAATTTATTTTAGGGTTTGCATACATATGACTTGTTAGCGAATGACCTTTCAACTCTTTTGGCTAAAGGAAGGGTATGCTTCATTCATAGTACCCAAACGCAAACAGTCCATGGGTATAACTTAGCCCTAAATATAAGGCCAGTGAGTATTGACACTCCAATTATTGACAGTGTGCCCTTACCTTGTTATAAAGAAGGCGATGAGGCATCCACAGTGCTAGAAGTTCATAGAAGCTTCATGTTTTGGCCTACGGATCAGATATGTCTCACTAATAAAGAGGTAATGACATTTGACATTATTATTAGACCTTATTTTTTACTTACACTGTTTATATCTTTTTTCATATATATATATATATATATGCTCAATACATATTTCTTTTATTATTATCAATTAAGGAATAAAAAAAAGACTGCTCCTACTAGTAAAACCAAGAGAGGTACTGGTAGAATGAGCAACACAAAAGAGGGTGATGCTAAAGGAAAGAGAGATAAATATAAAAAATCAGTTACCCCACAAAAGATTCCTTCTTCAAAGAAGAGTCAACCTCCACCGACACTGGCTTTATTATATTTATATGCCCAAAATTACCTCAGGGACAATTATATTTTTATTGATTGTCATCCTGAGTATGTTGGGAGGGACGATGCTACTTACATGGTATCGATAGTTGACATAAGCGACATTTATAATTAGAAATGGATGTCAACCCCGAGTGTTTCCGTTTATGTCACATAAGTATTATTTCATATTTTAGATTTTAGTAATTTTTGTTATATTGGAATTTTTATGACCTCTTATATGAGTTATTAGTTATTAAAAAAATATGCATTGTTATTATCATCCATGGGTTGATAGTTTAGTTGTGCTACGATGGAGGGAATGTTGTCCTCTATTGTGTTTGTGTGCCCATATTATATAGCTGATGATACTACAATAAGAGAGGGTAGGCACATAAACTATTTAGTGGATCGCATTTTGATTGAGGAATATAACAAGCTTTATCTTATTCCTCACCTCGCACATGAACATTGGGTTTTGTACGTCATTCGACCTAATCTTAATAAAGTTAATGTGTTTGATTCCCTTTGAACCTATGGCATGCCTTTTGACATCGCTCGTCATGGTGGGAAATAATTTATCGACATGTTAGTATACTTTTCACTTATTACTTCATTAGCTTATTTATGTATATATTCTAATTTAATTATTTGAGGTATATATACTTGTAGTATTGTGTATCAAACTCTATTTATTAGGGCACTACGGACGACGTATCAGAGGAGAGGTGGGAATGGTGTCCCAAACCCAAAGAGTCTTCAATATGAGCCTGTGGTGGTAAGTAGGAAGACAACTATTTTGTATTTTGTTTTAATTCAAATTAATATCTAATAGCTAGAGAGCTAACTGAATTCATTTGACAATGTCTACAACAGCAGAACAACAATGATTGTGGATACTATGTATGTCGAGCAATGGATCTGATAGTCCAAAACAGATTAGTCAACATAGATCTAAGCCATGTATATTTTTTTCCCACATTTTCCATTAATGAATCCTAACATATATATATATATATGGTACTTGACCTAAGTACTAAATGAATATTAATTGAAACTTGGGACTTGTAGTTTTTCATCGATGACTATGCACGAGGCCAGAAATAAAATGTTGATGAGATTGATGAAGTTAGAGACCAATGAGCCAAGCACGTCCACTCATACATTCGGTATTAGCTAGGGATCTATATTCTACATACATGTTCAGGTTTGTATTTCATCTACATCTTTTGGTAATCTAGACTATGATCTATAAACTTTTGACTTTTGAGTGTAGAGCTACCTTGTAATGCTTTGTCTTAATAAATCCTAATTTAAATATCCAAATCTTAAAATTCAATTAGCATGTGTAATTCATCATAGAATTATGTTAGGTTGGATGTCTTGTTATTGTGGTTAAGGCTATAATTATTAAATTGTGATAATAATTCGAGCTAGTGTATTAATAATTAGAGGAAAGATAATAATAAATAAAAGTAATAACAACGATAATAAGAATAGTATCGATAATGATCAAAATAATAAGGATGGTAACAACAATAGTCTTATAATAATAACACTATCAAAATAATATTGATAACAATAATCGTAAGAATAATAATATATGTAATAAAAGGGTGGTATTAATGATAATAATACTAATAATCATAATAATAGTGATAATAATGGTATTAATAAAATATGGAAAGGGTATGATTCTTCCTTAGTATTTAATATACTCTTAAACTTTCTAATGCTATTTATTTACTTGTTAACTAGCTATTAACATAATCTCCATCATTATTGTCCACCTAAACCTAACCTAAAACCCACACCCTCTCGTCATGCACCTCCTCTCCCTTCCCCGTGCACCCTGCCAATGCTAGCAGCCGTAACCAACCAGCCAGCCCCTTCCTTGTCCCTATGCCTGCACGCATGTCTCACCCCAGCCCATCAGTCCAACTTCCTCTCCCTTTCCCCACACACCGTCACCTGCACACTCCTGCCAGCCAACCATTCGACTCCTCTTCTTCCTTCCCCATGCACGCAACCTGCCTGCACTCCAGCCCTTGGCGTGTAGCTCCCCCTCTCCCCATGCACGAGACCACGTGCACCAATAGCCAACCAACATTGTCTAGCCCCAACCAAACCATGCAACCTCTTCGCCTTTCCCCATGCACGCCCTCATCATTTCCTCCTGCCCAACCATCGACCACCTCACCCTACCCCAATTCCAGCCACCTTCTTTTCCTTCTTTACCTTTGACCTACAACCCTTTCTCCCCCCTTTTCTTACTTGGTTCTCTTCTCCTCCCCATGCAGCCTTTGTCACCATCTCCTCCTACTTCTTGCCGTAGAGCAACCACCTTGCCAACATCCCTCCACCTAGCTCCATTTTCACCACCGAGTTGGCCACCTAGGTGCCACCATCTTTGACCCTTCCAAACCTCCCTCTCCCCTTCGTGCATCGCCATACCCAAGCAGCAACAACATCCAGCATGCATGAGTCCTTCTCCCCCCTTGGTATGTGTGGTACATGGTGGTGCCATGTACCCACAGCTTTAGATAAAAATTTCTAAGCTTAGTTTGGCATTAGTTCCCTTAAATTGTTATCAAATGATTTTTTTATCTAGTATAGATACTAATGTGTACATATTTTTTTGTGGATGGTGTTATTAATATTTAGGTAATCCCGACCTTGTTTAAGGTGTCATTGGAAGAAGCATTCTATGGTACTAATTTCGTAGCTTGGAGATAAATCCAACTAATCTGTAGATGGTAGAATTTTGTGTAAAAATGATAGGTTAATTGTCTAGGATAAAAATTATGCTAGGTTGAGGTTATCGAATATTTTATATTTTTCTGAAAAATGAAAGAGTGCAGAATCTCATCCCTGTGTAAATTTTTTGATGTATAGAATAATACATGTTGCCATGTTAACATCTAATAACTTATACAAGCCTCGGTAGTATTCTAAACTTTATATGCCTATGACAATATACACGAATCTTTGATAAAGGAAAAAGTGCATGTCTAGGGTTAAGGTTTAATCAAAGATTTGCTGTGTTTTATGCTAGACCTATTAATGAGTTAAATGTGTTCCTTGGATATTTTAGATAAATTTAGACGTATAGCATATTGGCTTTAGAGAATAAAAATGTATCTATGGTGATTATTATTTGTCGTTTATTCTAGGGGTAGAATCATAAATTTTGCATACTATGATTCGTATATGAAAGCTATTTGTGGAATTTACATGAATATTATGACATGCTAGAATTGCATGCTAGGACTATATATGCATACTATATTATGTCCGTGTATGGTGGTAATATGATATTTTGTCATAATAAGGAAAATCCTGTATGATGAATTATTGGTAGCTATTCTATTTTAGCCTTTCATGACAAATATTCTGTGAAAGTATATCCGGTAATAAAGTAAATGAAAAAGGCAGTAGTTACAAGTTGGAGTGTATTTTGGTAATTAGGGTAAAAGTATGTCTCGATGAGAATAGTTGGACTAGTCGACCTAAGTGTTGACCTCAGAATAATTATGGAAGTAAATGGGATGAATGGATTGGAATTAGATAATTATTCAAGCTATGACATGATGCCTAACCTTGGGTCATGTTGGCTTGGAATTGTTGTAACCCTCGTGGTCCTCTGGATTTGAGATTTGATGATTAATTTATTGGGAAACCCTCGTGGTCCCTTGATTGAATGATTGGTGGATAAAATTGCACTATTATGGACATCGGTATTCTTGAAATAATAACCTAGAATTTCATAAGACATTAACCATACGACTAGTTAGACTAAGGGAGTGATTGGTCCCTGTCCCTATAACCCCCTTTTACATGTAATATTGTGGTGGAATAGATGAGTGTAAGGTCAAACCACTGTCATACCTTCACTTTCCTTTTTATGACTGATTTTCTCGAGCTTCTATGTCACTTATTTATTTGGATGATCTTATTGTACGGATAATCTCTTATTTGCAAAACCCTTGTTTAAGTATCATCTTTTCTCTCGCTTTTCTTTGATCTGCCTTGTTTTAAGCCTTAACACTAGACATAAGGAAGGTGAGGAGACTGAACTTATGTTGAGTGTGGTGGTGACACCCACTTTTTTTTTTATAATTATTGCTTCCGTAAAATGAAATTTTCAAGTACTGATTTTAGGGGTGTCACATACCTAATTGTGGTATGCCTACTAATTTTCACTCCTAGGTATGCCTAGTGTATTGAGACATACTAATTAGATCTTGATTGAAAATATGGAGTATCATTTGGGAGGAAGGCATGCATGTATAGATGAATTGATGTTGTTTTACATTGCAGATTTGATAAATATTTGAACATACAACTGTGTATGTAGGATGGAACAAAACAACAAAAATATATAAAAAATATATATATAGTTTTAATAACGGTTCTTACTAAAACTATTATTATAGATGTTTTAATAGCGGTTTTAAGTGAGAACCATTATTAAAACAAACGTTTTAATAACGGTTTCAATAAGAACCGTTATTAAAAGTTTGTATTTAATCTCAAATTTATGCTTATTTAATACGCATTAGGGTTTAATAAATGCATAATCAATGATTAAACCCTACTTAGATCATATTTTTACAATGTTTTTTGTAATAACTGTTATTAAAACTTAATTTTTAACAATGGTTTTGACTTAAAAACCATTAATAAAATCTAGTTTATAACAACGGTTTTGACTTAAAAACCATTATTAAATACCAAGTTTACATCCATATTCGTGGTTTTTTATATATTTTTTATGACTGTTATGAACCGTCATTAAAGATTTAATAATAGGCGATTCAATAACAGTTTAAAACCGTTATTAAAAGCATAAAATAACCATTATCAAAACTCTTTCCGGGGTAGTTTGAAGATAATAATGTAATATTTTTTTTAGTATTTACAAAAATATAAGAAGAAGAAGAAGGAGAATGTACTTCTGTTGAGCCATCAAAGTTAAGGAGTAATAATGATGAAATGGATTAAGGAGCTTAAAAAATAGTAGTAAAGTTTCAGATACTTTTGCTTGTAAACTAGGGAAATTGTTATTTTTTGTAGGCAAGGAATTCAATTTTTATTCAATCATGTCATTTGTTCCTTATATTGCAGATTTACCATACTTGGATAATCTTTATGTTGTTGGTCAACTACTATTTACTAGTGTTTTTTATTGCTGCTATTGGCGTTGTGTTACAACATACAAGTGACATATTCTGAAATTGCTGCTCTTGTTCTATTGCCTTATTATTTTTTCTATCATGTTGTATGTAGTGGACATTTTGTGTGGAAATTGTTGTAATAGTTTGTAGGTGGTGTGTATGTTTGTGTCTTGAAGCTCATTTTGATGTTTTTTTTATTATCTATACAACCTATAGGTCGTAACTTTTAAGTTTATAACATATGCATGAATTATGGTTGTTATTGGATAATTCCTTGGATCTTCTAATTTTGTTAATTTGTTATTGGGCATAGCTATTACTTGTTGAACTTTGTAGGTGATAATAGACACTACTATGCTCTTCTATTAAGAGCTTCTTCAAATAGGTGGATGTAATGGAAGATTTTTTGAAAATTATTTTTCAGGCTTGTAGTTGGATGTTTGCCTTTTTTATTTTAGTTTTTAATTTTTCAATAATATATCTTATTTGTTAAGGAAGATGTTGGAAAATTTTAGAAGATACTGTCATTTGTCAAGTTAAATGAGTTTGTTAATACATAAAATATTTTATTTTATATAAAAACATAGAGTAAGGATCAAAATGATTTGAATAACAGATTGATACTTGTTAGTTGTTAACTTGGTATACATGTCATGGATGATGGAATTAGAGAAAACAATATTATTTTACACCATAAGTAATAACATGTAATATAATTAATCAATAATTTGCTAATTTGCTTGTTGAGTAATATTAATGATTATGTGCATAAGTTCATTTGATATTATAGGACATGTGTATGTTTATAAGTTATGAACTTATAAGAGTAGTTAGGTAAAGAAGATAAAAGATATTAAAAAATTATCTAATATATACCTTTACTACCAAAATTACTCCAACTCATTAACCTCATAAGTAAGTATTAAATTTGATTTCATATAGGCATGTAATTAAAAATATGTTATTAATTATTACTTCTTTATTAAATTATTATTATTACTTCTTAATGTTATATTTTTGTGTGGAAAAATTTATTAGGATATCATTAATAAATAAGGATGTCTAGGGTAAAAGTATGAAAAATAAGTACAATTTATAAAAATACTATATTTTAAAAGCTTTAAATGAATAATAAAATATGTATAATTTATTATTATTATACTAGATTTTTATGTTTGGTTGAGTTAACATCAGGTTGGATTAATATTGGATCGGGTCAATGTTGGGTCGGGTCGACAACGTGTCAGATTTATATCGGGTCGGGTTGCTAAACTTTTTAAATTTTATCGGGTTGGGTCGGGTTAGGTTGGATGGGTTGGGTCAACTTTTGCTAGCTCTATTGGTGGCTAACTCATAACTTCCATGAAAATATGGAGAAATGAGATGCAACATCTATTGGCTCTTGCAGTGTATGTGGATTTATTGGCTGATCTATGTTTAGTTTCTTCCAGAACGGTTGAATAGTAGAGAGGGGGATTTCCATGTAGGTTTCAATGTATGTATTAATCTTGTGTATACATGGTATCTCATGTATATGCCGCTTGTAACACCTGCATAAATGATCATTTGTACCTATGTAATTACTTCTTTCGCACTTTTTGTTGACCAACTCCATTGCATATAAGGCAACATGACCTCTCAAATTGGCGTAAATGACCATTGTAACAAAATGCAGCGTATTAAATCGAGATCTCGCAAGTGATTCTTTAATCTCATCATGTTACAATTCAAGGTATGTGTGCATTTGTTTGAACACAGTGTTGAAGCTGCTTCTTAATGTCTCCAGAAACCTCTTTAAAGATCTGTGAACATCTTCAACCCTATTCTAAAAAAATCATTATATTACATTATCACCAGAAATATTTAAAGCAACTACAGTAGGAGATAAAATAATTTTCATACATGTTTGTTGTAATTTGATGAATATGAAACACGTCACTAAAGAAAGTAGAGACAATTTTTTATTGATATGGTTGTAGCCGATTTGTATTTAAATATGAAGTTAGGCTAGACATGTTTATGTAATCTTCCTTTAATAACAAGAGTTGTTCCTCATATGTTTGTTCATCTATGACATCTATCATATTTTTCTATCGGGGCGTAAAATCACGTGTGAATGATGAACGGTTAGAGAATTTCTTGCACCTTTCCTCCATATTTTTATTAACATGAAACCTACATAATAAATATTTTAAAGTGGAAAAAAATAACATTCTACAACTTAAATTAGAGCCAGTTTTCGATCAGTAATAATAGTGGTGAGAAGTATAGATGGATCCATTAAGATCTTCAACCTCTCAAGTACCCACATATATTTTTTCTCCTTTTTAGATGATATGTATGCACATGAAACGTTGAAATTCAATTGTGTTGGTGTTAGTCAACAATTTCAAGTAAGGGCATTCCATATTCATTCGTCTTATACGTGCAATTCCTTTGTAAAACAAAAGAAAATGGACGTAAACTATTAATAGATATAAAATGTGTAAATATATGTTTACTTATTATATTTGATTTCGGGTCACTTTGATGCCACTGAAAATAATGTCTCTCAACTAACATACTCATAACATACTGTGATATTGTTTTACTGTCCATCTCTTCTGATCTAAGCTTCTATCGGCTATTATAAATATGTCTTCTCATACTTATATTTTTTTAAATTTTTTTTGAAGAAACAATATGTTTTGTCATGACTTTACGTTTGATGTAATAAGTTTATCAACAAATTGAACTTAACTTTTAGTCAACTTACCCAGAACAACATGCCCATGTTCATAAATTGCCAATTCATGATTGTGTGTCTCATTTCTAACTATTACTTACCATCTACCATTATTATTTTCAACACTAATAATAAAAAAAGGACAATCACTTTTTTTAGAACTTGTAATACGCAGATGTTTGGTATTTGTAGGTCTAGTACGGACGTATGTTCAACTTCTTTCACATCTTATCGAGACTTTGCGTGCCCCTATACTATTTTCTTTTTTAGAACATTTGATTATCAAAATTATCTTATGAATTCTACCCTTTTGTTTGACCCATGTTACAAGTTCTTCACAATTATAAAATACTTGTTTTGTTATGAAAAATCTCTGATAATTTTGGATTGTAAAACATGTCTTATCCACACATTAAAGAAAAAGAGTTTACCATAATAATATGAAAAAAAGAATTATTAATTTCATCATGATAAATTCATTGACACAATTTATAATAAAAAATACCTCTCCGTGTAAGTTGTAGTTATAACTTGGAGAATTCATTTGTATTTCTTCTGTGTATCCATAGTTTATTGGTATTATAAATTTATCATCATAGCACGTTAGAATTATGACTCTTTCTTATAGTTTATCAGAGTTCTGAACTCGTCGTAGTTTGTTAGAGTTCAAAATTTATTATAATTTGAAGGGATTCCAAATTCATTATTCTTTATGAGTGTTTAAAAAATAATAATATATTATTATACCGAAAGATTTAACAAAGACTTATTCTTTCTAATGAAAATTTTATATTGAAATGTATATTTGATTATGAAGAATGAAAATATTGAAGTTGTTCTTTTATATATACAAGATCGAACTCTACAAATTGAAACAAGAATATCTATACTCCCGATATAATTATTCTTTTCCTTAAATAATGGATAATCATTCCTTATAATTCATCGAACCATACAATTGCGTAGTACAAGACAAGTTGCGAATAACACAAATCATTAGGAAGGAATGACAAAAGAATTCGGTACAAGAGAAAAGGGACCGACAACTTTTGCTGATGCGGGGAGGGAAGGAATGAAAACTTTTGTTGTTGTTAGGGAAAACGGCAACGTTTTTGTTGCGAGGGAGGTAGAACGGTAAGATTTACACGTGGAAGAAGGGGAGGGAAAATTGACGACTTTTGTTGGTGCATGAGGGCTTTGAATAATAATTTCTACCGTTGCCTTATTTGCTGTCGAGTAATTTGAAATTTTCTAAATAAAAAACCCTATCCGATCTATTTGCATTTGATAATTTTCTAACTTGCTCGGTAGACTGTATTGTACGTGGACTCCTCTAGTCCTCCGTTTAGTAAATAATATTTCTAGCCCTCATGGCTTTCCTGAAAAAGAAAAAAGAAAAAAAAAGATGAAACCTAAACCCGACTTCGTGGGGTCGTGAAATTCCGCTCTAATACGGCATCGTTTTCTTTAACTGTTATCCCTGCTTCCTTCTTCAGTTCCTCTTGTCTAATCATATTAAATATCCAAGGAGGGAAAAATGGAGATCTAACGGAGAAAGAGGAAGAATGGTGGCGATATCGTTGTACAGGGGGAACCTCCACCGGGTCTCTGACTTACCACGGCGATGGCTGATGCCAAAACCCTCAATCTCTCTCAAGGACTTTCGCGATCTCCTGAACCGCCGTTCTAAAGCTCTATCTCTCCTCCAATCCTCAGCCTCCACCTCGGCCGCCGCTGACGTCGCCATCGCCACAACAACCTCAACCATACTCAACCTCAATCCTAATTCACCTCCGCCACCATTTTCCCCTTCACCTGAGAAAGAACAACGGGAGCCACAAGCGCTTCAACAGCTAGTGGAATATAAAAAACACGAGAGTTCTAATTTGTGTACGGAGCAATTGAAGGTTGAGTTACCTGAGGTGATTGTAGAGGAGAAGAAGGGAGAAGAAGAGGAGAATGATGAGGTGAAGGTGACTAAGGGAGAAGAGAAGGTTGGTTTAGACGTGAAGGCGGAGGAGAAGGTTGGGGATGTTTTGGAGGATGAAACTGTTGGTGGACCTAAAGGTTTGCCGGAGGTGGAGAAGGAGGAAAAGGAGATAGATAAGGTGACAGGGAAAACTGATCGTGAGGTATTGTAATTTTGTCGTGGTTTGTGTTCGGCGCATAACTCTTTTGTATTTGTATGTGCAGGAATGGTTGATTAAGACTATTGGTTGGTTGAATTTAAGCTTCGTCGATCGATTATGTCATAAGTTTACACTGTAAATTAATGATGCGGGTGAATGATACAATACAATAGCTATGTTAATTTCTTTATTGTGCATACCCGGAAATTCTAGGCTGGGCTTACGGTAGTCGATAATTAGGGGATGATAGCTGCTTATGATGAAAAAATGTTGGAGAACAATGACATATGGAAATAATCCAGTAACGTTTCTTTCTTTGATCTATGCATAAGCTTGCATAATGTAAGAATCTATGTGTTCACTTAAGTTGGAATTCGGTGGTGAATCATTAGAACATGGTTGTTATGATATGTTGATTTAACTTCAATTTGGCATCACGAATTAATGTCATGAATTTCCGAGAGTTGTGGAATGGTGATCTAACTTAAAGAATCACAATCCCAGTCTAGAGGCCGGGGCTTCTTTAGGGAGTCGATCTTAAATTGAGCTGGTTTGTATGATGTGGGGCATGTCCTACAAATTCCTTTAGTCATAGATTGACTTATTTCATATTAGAGCCCATTGTTTTAGCCTTGGTTGAAGATTTGGGCCAAACTAGCACAATTGGGTCTAAAAAGGTGGTTACTTGCTTAAACATGGATTAGAAGGGTACTTAATGTTCATTATTGGGATCTTAATGAAATTACATGTGTAGCATATGTGCGGTGGACGTCCATGAGGAGAGAACCGGCCTTGGTTGGTTGGTTGAGACATTAGATATTATTAGATTTAGTTTGTTAGTTATATATTGTTAGAAAGTTGATCTTGTTAGTTTAAAGTTTTATCTTATAGCTTTTATCTTATGAAAAGAATTGAGGAGGTTTAGATCATACATAAGAACCATAAGCTTGTAACATTGAAGATCGTTAAATACCATTGAATCAAGTTTGAATCTCAATTGAATATCTTGTGAGATCTTCCTTGATAATGATTTGTGTGAGATTCATATTCATGTCTTCTCTACTCAATTCCAGTTTCAGTGTGATTTGATTAGAGAGAGTTTGTGTTAAACTGAACACATTCATATTAAATCGTCCCATAATCGACTCACCCACACCCACAACATTCAACCATCAAGTTCATCTTCTTCTTCCCAAAACCCTAACCCTCTTCTATAACCCACAATTATTACCATGATTTACACCCTTATTAATCACGTTTCACCTGCCATTTATACCGTCCATAATCACTATTAATTACCCTCACCATCAAACCCCAAACCCTAACACAAATCGCAAACCCTAACCCCCTAAACTAAACTATTATTTCATTCTTTCCTCCTTTTTCTTGATTTGATTTGTGTTAATTGTTCCAGTTACCTTGTTTTGGTGTTGTGTGCTTCCATTCTGCATCAAGTTTTTATGTGTTTGTTGTTGGAAATCTGCCTGATTGTGGCTGTGCATATAATATTTAGGCCCAAACCACATCCACAGGATGAACATTGTCTTGTGCACCTGTATCCGTTCTTGTGGGATGTTATGTGCCAGAGTCACTATGCTGTTTATAGACTTAATTACCAGTTTGTACTATTTATGTCATCTTGATTGTGCTCTAAGCTAATTCCTATATGCATTTTACTGGTCAGGCCAACAATAAAGTAGACACTTTTGATGAAAAGGAGAAAAGGAGGAAGGAGGTTGAGGAGAAACTGCAGATTCTGAATGCAAAGAAGCATAATTTGGTACAAGCATTAAAGCATGTATGGTCCTGTATCCACCCATTTTATGAATTGCTTATGCTGCCAGAATTTGATCACTTTCAGGTGGTTTGTTGAACTGTATGATTGGTGCATATGCAAATTGGTTAAGCTTGGCTTGGATATATTCTACCTTGACAATTTTATTTGATACTATATTTTACAGAGTTCTCGCCCTGTAATATTGATGCTTGTTTCCTTTATTTATGGGAGAAGTGGATCTATACTTCAATTCAACAGATTTTTGTTACTTGCTTCTAATTGAATGCCTTCTATGGACTACCACACTGCTTATATTTCTGCTCTTCATTTTGGCCATATAATACAAAAAAATTCATTTACGAGCTTGAAAATGTATCATGCAATTTGTCGCTAGCCTTCTTTGGGAGTTAATTATCATTCAATATAGATCAATAACATGACTACTAATTGTCTGGTTCTTGCAGATTTTGACTGCAGAAGAGGAGTTGAAGAGGCGAAGTAATACACAGGCACAGAAGCCATCTCTTACTCTTCAAGTGGACGCTTCAATTGACTCTGGATCAATGACAAAAGTCGCTACACTTAGGATGGGATTGGGATCTGAGGCAAATGTTGGTGGTGAGGTAGGAATGGAAGCTGATGATGTCTTTAACCACAATCCACATTCTCGCCAGCTACTTCGCATGAGCAGTACATCTCCATCCGCAGAGTCTGCACTTAGAAGGCCGCCATATTTCCACCATAATCCGGTATGTTGCTTGGTGAATTTCTTCCCAATAGCATTCAAGCAATTGTTGCAGATCCTCAAATGAATTTAAATCTCAACACACATATCTTGTTCACTAATTTCTTTTTGTAAAATCAGCTTAGATTGATGCAGCATATCTTGTAATCTGTATGGTAATTCCTTTGGTCAATTTTCATTGCATCGTTGGCAATGTTTGTAAAGGTCTAAGGTGCACCTAGGCGATAGGGATCCTAGAGCTTAGGTGCTAGGTGAAGGCGTGCTCTTTGGTGAAGTAAGGCGCCATTATTACTAGTCTAAAACTTATTTTAATCTTCCCAAAATATATAATTTTTTCTTTCACAATCATGCTTAGTGGTCTTCCCGTGATTCTTTTTCCTTTTCTTTCCAACACGAGATTTATTTAAGAAAATAAAATCCTAAAGTAGCTAATCAGAGTTTATTTCTCTACACTAAATGCATTTATTTCCTTTTTCATTCAAAATTGTCTGTTGGTCTTCGTATGACCTTTTTTCCATCATCTCTTTCTTTCCCAATTGATTACTTATTTTTTGAATGAAATCAAAACATAAAAGTAGCTAATTTTTAGGAAGGGGTGTCTTAGATGCGGTTTGCCAATGTCGCCTTACCTAGGATGAAAAAAGCTCCAAACTCTTGCACCTTAGCGCCTTAGGCGTGCCTTTTCAAACACTGGCAATGACATACTTTGATCTTGGCAGTTATAGATGCATCGAACCGAATATAACTTTTGTACTGTCACTCTGTCAGCTCATGTTGACAGAGGGAAAACATCAGTAGGGAATATAGGTTTTTACTGCCCAATAATGCTTGCATTTATCCTTTTTTTTTTTAGTTTACATGTGATTTGATTCCTTTATTATTTGTGTTCATTTATTTATATTTGTCTAGCCATGAGCCAAAAACTTAACCATCTCTCTAGATCTCATGCCTCCAACTGTAAATGTTGTGCCATGATAATACCTCTACGTTGCCCATATGTCTTACTACTGGGCCTCTTTCTTATTTGCCTTGGATGCTGGATGAAAAATGAGGGAGAAGAACAATTAGGCTCCATTTGGTTTTAGGAATGTTGTGTGGAAAGGGGAAAAAATAAATCAAATGAAAAATACGTTTTAGTTGTTTGGTTGCTAGGAAAAATACAAGGAAAGAAAATAACATTTACAAAAGTCAATAAAGTTATATAGTCATATTTTCGTGCGCAAGGAAAATATGAAATTGGTTAGGAAAATGAAGCAAGGGGGCATAACAAAATTAAAAAGTAAAGTCGTTTACAACTCCAACCCAGCCTTGCCGCTTAACATGCCAGCCCACCTTGTTTGCCATATATTTATTCATGTGATATAGAGTATAAAAAGGTTGATGCTAGCATGTTGGAATTAATTGAAACCTACTAGCCAAGTGTTTAGGGGTTTGATTCTTACGGGCACATGTTGTGTTTCTTTTTTTATTTTCTCGTTCTAATCTCCCCAAATTGAATGAGTTCTTAATTTTTCTTCTTTCTCTTGATATTTCATTTTTCATATATATATTCCTCTTTTCCTTGCTTTGTCTAGCACCATGACATTCACTTTAGCATAAGGCCTTAGTTATAATATTTATTGTGATCCATCTTCATTTTCCTCTTCCAGTTAGGTATTGGATAAATATTTAATCTAATAAAGAGTAATTGGCAAAAATCTTACTCTTCATGAATACTTATTGTAAAGCAATTAGAATATGCATACTCTTGGATAATTTAGGCTTTATTTAATTAACTAAACCGAGGATAAAAATTAATGATATATATTGAAGTTTTTGTTTGATAACACATTAAAGTAAATTGCAATTAAGGAAAAGGATAGTCCTGAAATTCTTAAGAAGTAATGCTCCACATCATTTAAAGTGAAGTAAAAATTTAAATGCATGATTTGACTATGTTAGCTTCAAAATATTGGACTGGAAGAAGAATGGGTTAGCATACAGCATATATGTCAACATCTTTTGACTTAACTAGTCAAAGATAAAACTGGGGCTAAATTTTCAACAGTATATAAGCAACTTCTTAGTTTAGATAATTATGAATATATAATTGTTATTTTACTCTGAATATTTTTCCCCCAAAACCATTGGAAAGAAATTACTTTCCTGGAAAATGTCTTCCATATATATTTTTTCAACAACCATACATTGTAAAGAAATATCATTATTTATTTTCTTTTTCTTCCTTTTCCTTTCCATTTAATTTTTCAAGAGTCAAACGGAGCCTTAAGAGACATTTTCCTAGAAAATGTGCTATTAGTTCTTTTGCGCTAAAGCGGGACGTCGCTTCTTTCTTTTTAATATCTGCTGTCCCAGCTGAGTTCCGCTATAAACCTCCCTGGAATAAGAATCACCCCGCTCTCTAGAATGCCAGCCATAGCTGGCAGAGAATTAAAAATAAACAAATAAAAAAAAATCTATAATACCTCCTGCACTACCTAGATTTAGATCTTCTCTGTAAATCTCAGCCATATTACTTCAATCATAGCTCTCAAGTTGGGTTGCGCAGAGACGGACAGAAAACTAGGATGAGGAAATGGAGAAGCTGCAACTCTGAAAAACCTAGGAAAACAGGAATGTTAGAAAACTTCAACAAAGATTAGAAAACATTAGGAAATTAAAAAAAAAAATTTAAATAATATATATTAAATTAATGATATTTACTCAATTTTATGAATATGAATGCAAACATGAAATTAATATAAACAATTTGCTATCATGAGTCATCCATTCAAAAAGCATAAAGCTTCATTAATTTCATTTCAAACTTAAATAAAATAGTTATAAAAAGACAGTTAAAGTTTATATACTATTCAATGGTGTTCGAAAGGTGGGAGATACTAAGTGATGGTGGAGGGTTAATGAGAGTTGGGAGAGACAGAGCGAGGGTCAAAAGTTTCCGAGTGCTTTCATTGATTTGTGTAAAAAAAAGTTGCCAGTGTTGTTGTTTTGGTCAAATTTTTACTTTTTGTTTCAAGAAATGTTTTGAAAACAGCTTTGCAGTTTCCGCCTGATTTTTGGTTTTGGAAACATTTTCAAAATAGAAATCAGCAATCTACCGAAGTTTCCATGCAGCATAACTCTCAAGAAGATGTGCTTGCCGACCAATTAAGCATTTATCCTGTTGTATCTTCTCTGACTTATATTCCTTATGTCTTCTTGCTTATTTCCTGATATCTGGCTTACAAGAGTTGGCGTAGCTTTATTATTTCCTACTAATTTAATTTGAGCTGGATTGAACTTAATCAATACTTTTAGCATAAAACCAGCTGAATTTCTCTCTCTCTCTCTCTCTCTCACACACACACACACACACACACACGCACACTCACACACACACACACACACACACAATTGGCTGATGGTTGTAAAAAAATGTGGTACAATGCATAAAACCTCGTGCATTATGGGCTGGGGCATTTATATGTACACATAATAAATCGCTGCTAGCAGATAAGTGACTTTCATGTTTCCTATGTATGATCACAGTTTCATAGTGGGCAACCTTTCCAGGACTTACTCACTAAGGATTGATTTGAAATTATAATTAGAAGAGGGAATAACACAAAAAAAAAAACCATATAGAAAATGAAAATAGACACCTATGCTAAATTGATTTAAAATCAAAAGGTTGGTTTGAGTAGGTGTAACACCTCCAAATTTTGGAATTTAAAATTTTTGTTTTAAAGCGTTGATTGCGGAAGCCAAAACATAAAACATTGGGGTGTCACATTGCATCCAACATAGAAGAGGCACTCCCTATGTCTAGTTTATGTTGGATTTAAATAAAAGTAACCTTATATCTAGGAATTAGATGTGGAAAGCACTTGATTCCACCATGCTACTGGATACGAAATATAGTGAAGGAAATATGTAAAGTGAAAACAGAGGACTAAGAGTCCATAGCGAGATGGAGATATCTTGATAACCATACCCTATACCAATTCGATTAATGCTCACCAAATGCAAGCACATTTAGAGTAGTAATCAACAATCACCTACAAAATAAGGCCGTATATGTTCATGGAAATAAGCACCATCTATAAAATGGATAATCAGTATGTAGCGTACTGAGTAAGGCAACAATACAACCGAAGTAAGGTTACGTAGAAAATGTGAGTTCACATCAGAGGAGAAGCATACATGCATTACCATAAAGCAATACAAGGTAAATACTGATTTTAGAATTCATTATTAGGTATAAATATTATTTATTTTTTTATTTATTTTGAGTGTAGGGACCTCATTATTTTTAATCCCGTGGAACGGATTAAAATACCACTCAAGAAAAAATACACTTGAGACACTATTCTCGTTCAATGGAACAAACCCCATATACTTCAGCCCGACTCATGTGATTTTTTACTTTAAGCGATTAATATCTTATTTACTATCATTTATCTCAAGGTGATCATTCAGACACATAGATATGAGAGACACATAAACCAACTCAACATAATTATTCAAAACACATAAATCACAACCGTAAGGAGATCGGAACATTCCCTAAGGAAAATATCACAATTTCCCTAAGAAATCCCATTTCTCAATATACATATTACGCATTTATCTACCAATTTTAGCATACCTTTCTCAATTATTATTATTAACATATCTGAAAATCAAGGTCTAACTCCCGTTTCTTACACATGCAACAACATCCCTATCTCGAGTCCAGAGTTACTATTCACAACACTTATGAAACCCTTATTTCATAAGTTAGGTATATCTTTTATCATAAAACTCATGATCATCAAATTTAATATACATTCCTAAAATGATAATATTAACAACATATCCGAAAATCATGTCTAACTCCTACGTCTTACACATGCAATAATAACACCGCCTTTGCGGTTACTATTCTTAATTTAAGCTATTTTCTCATTTTATTTGGACTTAGGCTATTCATAACTACTGTAAGCATTTCAGATGATAATTCTTAGCACATTTTAAAACACTTAACACATTAAAATATCAAAATTTCCATATTAAATCCATATTAACGAAAATATCCTTAAGGATAGCCAAACGCCTTTATTTCATAAAAACCTTATATGTCTGATATCATTATTATCCAATCCTCAATTTATTACATCACCATACATCTTAATTATATTTATTTTCCACTTATCATACTTTATCAAACCCATATTACAATACCATATATCATACTAATTCACTTAGGGTTTACTAGATAAGTCTTATCGTAATAATATCGTATAAGTGCATGCTTTCTCATCTAACTCACTTTCCATCATATGATACCACATCATCACAACATAAAATTAACAACATGACATTATCAACATAATTGTAACAACATGATAATACACACACAATCATATATTACATTCAGAAGAAAATCTCTAACTATGATATGTATCATTGCCAAAAGGATACTAGTCTCTAAGCATATATAGCCTAACTCGGCTCTTTTGAAACCTCTAGAAAATCACCTAAGAAATAAGGGTAATATACAATTAGAACTGAAGAGTACAACCAATGAAAGGCTAAGGCAAAGGTGGGAGAAAATGGAGCAAAACCAAATCACACGAGTGTTGAATGGCTGCAGTAGAACTTCACACAACAACGAGGGGGAGGGAATGACACTTAATGTTGTTTCTTAAGAGGGAGCAATGGTACTCTTGGCTGCATCTAGGGGGTGGAAACATTGCTAGATGTCGTTGCTAAAGAGGGTGCAACGACACTTTGTGCTGAAGCCAAGTGATGTGGAACAGAGGTAGGTGATGGTGGGTTGGGTAGCGCTAGATGGGGGGGGGGTCTTTCGTGAGGGTTTGTGCCGCAAGTGAGGATGGGGGGGTGGTTGTGGTTGGTTGCTGGGGAAAAATGGTGGTGCTTGGTAGTCGGTGGTGATGAATGATGGGTGATGTTTGGTGTCGATGAACAGGAGAGGAAGGAAGGAGAAGAAGGGGGTGTTGTGTGGGCTGGGTGTTTGACAATAATGGAGGGAGTGAGGGACATGGGTGAGGAAATTAAATGAAGAGAGGAGAGAGAGTGAAGTATATATATAGGGAGAAGATGTGGTGCAAATGGTGAAGGATAATGGAGAAGGTAAAAGCTGGAAATTGGGCGCAGAGGAGAGGATCGAGGAAAAATTTTGGGGTAAAATTTTTAACATCCTATACTAGGGATTTGGGGGATGTGATGATGAAGGTAAGATATGTAGGTTTAGGGTGTAAGCATGGTAGAAGGGATTTGGTTGAGAGCGGAGAAAATTATGCCGGGAAAGAAGGAAGAAGAAGGAGAAGGAAGCCAGGAAGGAGAAAAAGGAAAAGAAAAAAAAAAGGAGAAGGAGAAAAATGAAAAAGGAGAAAAAAATAAATTTTAGGGTTAGGATTAAAATTAGGTTAAAATAATTTAGATTAGAGAATTAGAGTAAAATTAATTAGGTTTAGGTTAAAAATATTAGTGATCCAAAATAAAGATTATGAATAGGTTAAGATTTAGGATTAACGAATTAGGGTAAGGTAAAAATATCAAATTTTTGATATTAAGACTAGGTTAAGATATTAATTACTATGTATTAGGATTAGATAAAATTTGGGGTATTATAATAGATTTGTTTGTTGTTGAGAACATTATTAGGTAATTAGGTAAGGAAACTAGCATTCCCTTTCTCCTTTCTCTTCCTTAACCCTCCCTCCTGTTACAGTGTTGTACCAGGACATCCCTACTCACAAGAAAGAAAATACAAGGTAAGAAGACTTATCTTCACTTTTATACTTTGCAACCTTTTTATGTGTTTTACTTATATTGTTTCTAAAAATTGTGTTAAAAAAAAGTTTTTATAGAAAATTCAACGTCAACTTTCTATTTTTACCTTTATCTTTTCTCTTTCTTCTTCTATGCATTAATTTTTATGTTGTTTTTTAATAAAGGGTGTAATTATAACATTAGAAGTATATTTATGACCTCCTAAAATAGTGTGCAAATCACTAAAAGGACTTCCTTTTAAATGGAGAGAGTAACATTTAAACCTTGCCCCCTGTGCGAGCCCCCCCTCTCCCAACACACAATGGTAGCCAGAGAAAGGGGGGGGGATAAAAAGAACACACCAACAGCAAAAAAGATAACGGTTTTTTTTTTTTTTCCCTCTT
This sequence comes from Tamarix austromongolica, assembly GCA_039764185.1. Taxonomy (NCBI): domain Eukaryota; kingdom Viridiplantae; phylum Streptophyta; class Magnoliopsida; order Caryophyllales; family Tamaricaceae; genus Tamarix; species Tamarix austromongolica. The sequence goes on from CM077814.1 coordinate 43,035,396, forward strand.
TCTTTGTTTCTTATGCTTTGTTTCCTTTCAGATTTGAATGGAGCCTCAATCCTCAAGGCTATATTTATGTGTGACATTATACTTGATTAGGCTAATATTTAACCTTGGCAACTTGTCCTTTTATTGTGAATTTTATGTCAGTGCGAGAGAATATATATGAAAAAGGATTTTTGATTCTAATAGTCTGTCAATGAAACAATGATTTGGGGGTTTGCTGTTTAAACAATAAACACGGTCATAATGCCCAGCAAGCTTATGTTTAATATCTTGGATTATGCTACTTTGAATAATATAATAAGATACTGGAATATGAAAATGAAAGTATGTCATTTTGCAAATATTATCTTTGTGCCACATTGTTTGTAAGAGTTTGAAAACTATCAAGATTAGAAAGAAATAGTCAACACAGCGTTAACTACAATGACTCATCATAAGGATATAGTTGTATTTCTTATCTTCCCCGTTATTAACGAGCTTCTTCGTTGGGTGTATAAATTCTTAATAAATAAGGGCATATAAAGAAAGTAAAATTTAATGCCTTATGAACCAAAGCTGTACAAACATTTTTAGACAACTTAAAAATACTGACTTGCAAACTGGGGGGGGGGGGACGGAGGGAGTAGCATTTGAGGAGGGGGGGACTTACATAAATGGCTAGATTCCACTACATTCAAATTTAAAATATAAGGCTTTTCTTGGAACTTCAAAGATATCTTGGCTTTTATGATGGGGAAAGTGTCGAGCTAAGATGAGTAAATTAACACCCAAGGAAATGCAACATTTGGGCTGTTATGCCAACTTCTAGGTTAAACCATTTTTTTAGCGTTGATGGAGCATATAGAATAATATGATATTGTGTGAAAACTCTTTGTATTATTCAATTAAATATTATTGACTGATGATTTGAATCCTGAAATGCTGGTAGGATAGGATCTGTAAATGTATCTTATCATGTCATGTTCACATGTTGAGGATATAACACGCCAAGCCCTATCTATCTCGTGTGGAGGTTAGAAGTGTTGGAAAGAGATGAATGGAGGTAGGTGAAGGGAAGTTAGGTAACTTAGGTAAGTGGAGGTGAAAATTTAAGACAGAAAGTGAGGTGACAAAGAGAGGATAAGAAATATGGCAGATGGGTGAAGGTTGAACATATATAGTTATTAGGTGAAATTGGGAGCAGAGACACAAAGGTTGACAACAGAGAATGGCTGGGAGAGGGAGTGGAATAAAGCAGGGTGGGTTTCGGGGAGAGTTTGGGGCAGCCAATAAAACCACAGTTGTGGCCATCTTTGGGGTAGTGGTCTTGGCTTTACTGTATTGGGGTGTCGTGAAGGATATTATATATGTTGCAGTTGTTGCAACGTGATTTGTTATTATGTTTCACAACAAATATCGATAAATATTGATATATATCAACATAATGTATCGTGTCGGCAATAAATATGTGATTTTTAAAAACCATCATGTTTCTGCCGTGTTGCGTATTGGCTGGCCCAAAAACTGTAAAATATCTGCCGATTTATTGTATGGTTTGGGGTTGCTGAGTCAAGGCTTGTCACGCTGAAAGCTTGCATCACAGCTGAGCTTGAGTCATATGATACATGCATGGAGGCAAAATGAAGTAAAGCGGCGAGGAAGGAAAGGTAAAATGAGATGTAAAATAAGTAAATAACTAAGTATGGCTATATCTGAATAGACCTTTGCAATGTTATATGTTCATCTTAACTGGATTTTTAAGATCTTACTAACTTCGATTCCTGAAGTGAAAGTATAAGAGCATCATTTGTGACATGTCATCGAGCTAAACTCTGGCCCTACAACAAGCAAATTACCTAAGACGACAGGGTTTTCCCTGAAGGAAATGGGTAGATGTTGTATCGTCTTTTTATACATGAAAATACAATATGTTTGTAGTTGTTCTTGGTTTGCTTTTCTTTTTCTTTCATGTCAGTATTCATGTTGATTTATCACACTTTGTATTCGACAATGCTCTAAATGAGCAAGACTTCATGTTGAAATTATGTTGCTGGAAACAGGTGCGAGGTATGAGTAGATCTTCCCTTGATCAGAAAAAGGAATTCATTTTTATGATAAGATTCATATATGTTCAACCGGTCAAACCAGTCATCTTAGATCAAAAGCCTGGCATCTAATATCTTTGAAAATGTCTCTGCTTCGATGGAAAAGGAAAGAAGATGAAATCAAGTATCATGGTATAACCATGGTTCTCTTCAGTCAGTTTGTGTGGAATTGTGGCTTGGACTGAGGTGATGTGGGGGTCTCAAAACAGTATTGAATCTACCAATTTTTGAACACTTCTTGGTTATTGTTTGTTATAGATTACTTGAAATGCTGATTACACTATAAGACGTTAATATTGAGTAGCAGTTTCATCTTTAAATTATAATCAGATTTGATTTTGTTGCACTTTACAGGCTTCACATCCCTCCCGGGCAGGAATCGTGGCCGCAGGAAGTCCATCTCGGTTTGCCCCCCCTGGGAATCAAGGTCAGCCTCCGAACCTGCCGACCGTGTCTGTCACTGGAACGAATTACATTGCCTCTTCGCCTTCCCCCGCAGCATCTGGTGGCAGCTCAGCTTTCAGAGATTCTCGACATCTTAGTCCATGGAATTGAATCTACCCCGCATCCTACCCCTCCAACGCCCCCTGGTTGCACTCTCTTTTTTTGGAGGCAACAATTTCACTGATTTTTGTTGATTGTGAACTGAAATTGAGAAGGGCGATCCTTCATATATATTTATATAACGAATTACTATGGGCTCTGGGGCTCAGACTCAAGTGTTGTATAGGAAACGTCTGCTTAGAGATTGCTGTTATGTGTCGATTATACTTGTGGTCTAAATTATGTGCATGACTGCATACCGTTGTACGTAACTGGTGATTAGAACTTCCAAGATAAGATAGTTTTCTTTTATTAATTAGAAGGTAAATTATGCCCGAACAACGCAGCGGGGATGAACTTTTGATGGGTCAAAACTCGAAACTGACTACAACGAACTTTGGGAATCGTGGAAATAGAATGTGGGGAAGTACCAAGAGGTGAGAATGTTAGGTTGAATAGTTGACCACTTGTTTTAGTTATTGTATGTGGCCATTACTTTGACTTTGTGATCAAACGAATTTAGATGACGACTTGACTTGTACTAGTTACTCGCAAGCAGATTTATTTAATAAACGAGTATCGATTGAACTAGAGATTGAACGCCGATGGTAGACTCGTTGAATAACTGAGGTGGCTCGGCTGTCAAATCTATCTATTGAGTCTAGTGTGAACGAAGAATGGGTGAGTATAGATTTTTAAGACCATCAACGAATATATAAGTCGGTTCTTCACGCATTCTAATATATCACATCAGTAGAAAAGTATATTAATTATCACGTCCGCTCATTTTCATCTCTGCATCAATAATACTGCAATAATTTGTCTTACATTTTATGGTAATTAATTCTTATATTTAATTAATAAGTATTTAATTGATATAGCTGTAAATAAACTTACTATAAATATTTTAGTAATACTACAGGATAAATTTTGAGTTCAAAGTAGCATGTTATTTTTGAAAAAAATCATATATATAGATATATATATAACATATCTAGTGAGAATTGTTTTTTATGGTGAGAATTGAGAACATTATTAGTTTTCAAATATATTTACAGTAGTTTTTACCACCTACCGTAAATAGTTTTTATCATCTAGTATAGCTAGTTCTCTAATTTAAAATATGAATATCAATATTTTTAAAAATACCATCGTATTTTTTTCTAATATTTAAATACTCTAGTTTTTTAAAAGAATTACAATAGTTTTTTTACACCCATTGGAAGTAGTTTTCACCACTTACTGTAGGTAGTTTCATATTATGAAACATAAATAACTAATATTTATAAAAATGCCATCGTTTTTTCTTCTTCTAATATTCAAATATTATAGTTTCCTTAGAGACTTATAATAGTTTATTATACCTAAGAAGAGTAGTTTCCACAACTCATGGTAGGTAGTTTCCAAAGCAAAATATAACTACATAAAATTTACAAAAATGCTACTGTCTTTTTTTTTTTAATACTCAAATACGATAATTTTTTTTAAATTGCTTGCTGTGGTTTTTTCTATCTACTAACAGTAGTTTCTGCCACCTATTGTGGGTAGTTTCTTCAACTCGAGATACAACTTCTCAGTTCTCATTGAGAGAACTAGTTCTCATTAGATATTCCCTATATATCTAGTAGAACTAGAATTAGGGTTTACAAGATTAATAAAGAAACAACCATGAAGACAATTAAAGAAAAATTAATGATCTTATTATACATAGAAGTAGAGTATAGGAAGAATGAAAATTAATCTTTTGATTATATAAGTTTTCTATCAAGTCTCTCTTTAGAACAATGGAAAACTAATTGAGGAATAACATTATAAAGGGGGGTAAACATAAGAAGCACAAACATATAGAGTTTTTGGGAAAAAGGGGAGGAAAGAAATGAGTTTGAGGAGGTGCAATGCTTTCATTGACATGGGACTGTTGACCAACATAGGTTATCTATGTTCATCAACATGACTATATATGCTAATACGACCTAGTCCTATTGAGCCTCAATTGTCTCTTCTTCTTTTTTTTTTTTGTAGCTTTTGATAACATAGGTGTGTTGGTCAAGGAGCTATGTTCATTAATATAACTAGGATTATGCAAAAAATTGTGATATGAAAAATTGATTTGGTATCTAGAACAAAAATATGATATGGGAATATATGGTTGCAACTAGATTAAATATTATATTCAATTTTTAATCGAACAATCCAAAATCGGTATAAAATCTTATTTTCAATGTATTTTACTATATTTGGAGTATATCACATTGTATTTAAAAAATATTATTCTATATTTGAATGTATGAAAGTATAATATATTATATTAATATGTATTAGAGCATATTATAATGTATTTTTGGTGTATTATACTGCATTATATAGTATATTGTAATATATATTTTTCCAAATATATGCATCTAATTATAAATATTAGTATAATTGAATATTTTGAAAATATTTGGTATACAATCCAGTCTAAGAGACATGGAGAAAATATTTAATCTAGTATATGAAAATATTCACTTTTATAAAGGTATTCAATTTTAAACACCCCTAAACACAACCTTGTCGATCACCATTGGAGGTAAGGTTGATGAATAACTCATGCATTCTTCATTCATTCTTTCCAAAACTTCACAAAACTATATATCTCAACACTACCAACTAATATAATTTTGGAACAACCTCTAAATCATTTCAAAAAACATGTACACATAATCACCCATGCTCTACGATATATCAAATACGAGTTATACACTCATAATTCTCCACCTGGATAAAGTATTTGAAACAACCAGTACCAACAACATAAGACCATAAATACAAACATGCCTCAAAGGGTCTTATTCCTTATGAAAATAAGTCAAGTCTATGCCTTTCTAAACTTGATGACTCCATTATTACACATGTTGGATTGTTCTCAATAGTTACTCCTCATCCTAACCCAAACTCATGAGCTAACATTCCAAACCAAACATTATCATCACAAACTCTGCTCATAGCTATGCATGCAACATTAGAACCTCCATAGCACCACACGAACACACTAATGATCCTCTACTAATTAGGATCACTACCAAAATTATAGCCTACAAAAGTAGAGAACCAATCAATGAACACTCCATACAAGTATATGTTGTACACTCCAAGTACCTTAGAATCCACTCTACACCTAGCCATTATGACTTCATATGACTCACCATCTACTCGCTCACAATAATCACATCTTGAGTAATATTAGGTATAATACTAGCTGCAGCATACATCAAACATCCTATAACTTCAAAGTATGTAATGGTGACTAATGTTGTTTATGTTATTCGATACTTATTGATCCAATTAGATATCTTGCTCAATCTGATTAAAAAAAACAAATAATTCATTTGGTCAACAAAAAGTCAAACGAATGAGATATCCAATTTAATAAATACACATAATATTTAATTTATAGAAAATTTGTATTTGAAGTAAGATTATAAATGATAACCCTTTATGATCATATAAAATATTATTTATAATTTTAAAATAATTATAGTGTTACTCTAGTAACTACATAGTTCTTAGGGGGTTAACATTCGATAATATATTTTAACACTATTTTGGGATAACATAAAACACTTATATAAATATGGGCATGAATGTTATCTGAATTTCTAACCTTATTTTAAATATTTTATTATAAATTTTTTTATAATTGATTAATTAGAACACTCATACAAAAATTATATATTTTATCTGATCTAATTGATATCCAATATATTTTTGTACATATTTGAAATTTTGGATACCTAATTTAATAGAGAGGATCATATATTTGATTTGACATATACTATTATTTGTGTTTGAACACCCTAACCATCGATATGCAAACCATCTCAACTACATTAGATTTTAGCACATTTGATGTTTTTGGCTTGTTCGTCTTAGACATATCTTTTTCTATGACAAACATATCATAAACATTCAACAAAATATTAAATAGTAAATCAATATATATCAATACCTGAGTCCTTTTGAAGAGAACACATATCTTGAATCATTATAGCTCTCCACAAGGCAAAATCAACACCAACAATAACATATTAGTTTGATATTGGTTTCAACATACCAATCCTATTGCCTAAAATATACAAGGCATAACCAACTAATTCCTCTAAGCCATCACCAGTAAGAGCCTCCACATGTTGTCCCCAATTCTATAAATCAAAAGAATATATACCATTCAAATCAACTACCACCTCTGCTTCATCCAACAAATCTAAATTTACCTATGCTCCACCTCTTTAGACAATGAGTCAACGAACATCTTAGTATGAAGAAGTTATTTAGACTGAATGGAGGTACCTGTAACAAGTTTGGGTGTATTCGGGTCACCTAACCTAGCTCCCTCATTTTCAATCATGCCTCTAACACTTTCGTGTCCCAATCACATCTACACAAGGCTAATAACATCTAAGTCAAACATCCTTAATTTCATCTCAACTACACAATCAATGACTCAAGCCGTTTACCCACACTCACAACCACAACCCCTCCAACATCCTTTCGTGTTACATTTTTAATACTAAATCTATACCCTTGGTATCCAAGGAACCGAGGAAAATCAAGATGTTAGTCATCTCAGGAACATGGAGAAAATTAAATAGTGTCCTACCCATGTCATCAAGCATCATCACCTTCACAACCCCAATCCCAACAACTCTATAAGAAGCATCATTATCTAAAACAACAACTTCACCACAAAAAGATGTCATATGTGTGGAAACACTTTTATTTGTACTAATATGGCATGTACACCTAACATCCATAATCTACCTATCATTTAATCTAATATGTCTATATATGATATTCAATATTTCACCACCTTTATCTTTAACCATAGTAGCATCATCCTCATTAGATGCATTTTCAACTCTATTTGTAGGTTGCTTATTAGGGAAATATTTTCTAATAGGGACTTTCTTATGAAATCCATGAAAAACAACATTTTTGAATTTATTTTTCTTAGATTTGGACTTCTTATCACCCAAGCCCTTACTACAAGGTCCTCACCATATGAGTTAACTAATTTTCACTGGTTAATTGATTATCAATTAGTTCACTTTGTAGTAAAGAAATCTTGATATCCTCAAGAACCAATTCATCCTTACCATACAAATAAACCATATGGTAAATCTCATTATTTTCTCATTATCTAATAATATATACTTTAACTCATTTGTTTTACCCTTTCTTTCCATATCATTGTAATCTCATTATCCATAATTTATTTACACCTTATTATTATTCATAAGTAGATCCCACCAATTTTAGCTAAATACGAAAGAATCCTCATACTATTTACTTTTTTACAAAAATATAATTTATGTTAATTACCCCACCAACCTCATCCACATTTCTAAAATTATCATTATATATCAATTCATTTCATTCCATACATGTTATCAAACACTATTATTATTATTATTATTATTATTATTATTATTATTATTATTATTATTATTATTATTATTATTATTATTATTATTATTATTATTTCAGACACAATCATATATAAATAATGCGTGTATGTCAAATATTTCACCATATTATTACTTTATATATTATTAATTCAAATCATGTATTAAGTTACCCAAATGATACCAAAATAGTCTCATTAAAATACTTTAAATCAATAGGTAAAGAGATCAACAATTTAATAGCCAAATCCTTATCATCTAACTTAACATCTATATTTTCCAAATCCATAATAATAGAGTCAAATCTATCAAGATAAGATTTAAGTGATCATCCCCCACCTAGCTTCAATTCATGTAATCTAATCTTCAATAAAAAATGATTTGTATTAGACTTTATCATGTAGAGTGATTCCAAGTTCATCCATAAAGCTTATGCAATTATCTATTTCACAACCTCTCACAAGACCTCAGTACAAAATATAATTGTTTGGTAGATAAAGGCATTATATCAATATCCTCAAAATTCTTTCATTCATCGTTGTACATTTTTAAAAATTTTCATATGAAGTGTTCTCTAATCCATTCCAAACTAAGATCGCCTTCATTTTCGACTTCCAAAAGCCAAATTTTATGGAACAATCTAACTTCTCCATATCAAATCTTGTATATGTCATTGTAAAAATCCACACTTTTATACAAGTTTGTTGGGAATTTAATGACGTCAACACATAATATCTAATTCTATAGAATTAAAGTATGTAAAATTTAATAGAGAAAAGCAAACACAATTTGGGGGAAATCAATGATCTTATCATGTGTAGAATAAAAAAACATATAGAGATAATAAGACTTAATATCTTAATTATACAAGTTTTCTCTTAAGTATCTCTATATAACAATGGAATTGAGGATAACACAATGATGGATACGAATACCAAAAGCACAAATATATAGTGTTTTAGGAAAAATGTAGTGAAAATAAACAAGTTTGAAGTGGACCATCTCTCCTATTGACATGGGCATATTGACCAACATGGGATGATCGTGTCCATCAACATGGTAGTGTCAGCTAACATGGCTTGGTCACATTAAGTGTAGCATCCCATCTTTTCTAAAACCTTATCACCAAGTAATTAGGCTTTCTAGCCATTTCTAAAATTTTTAATGTTAATTTGCGGACCATTCATCTTAAATTCAATCTTTTTCGAAAACCTAATCACTAAATAAGTAGTCTTGCAAGCCATTTCTAAAATTTATAATGTTAATTTTTAGACCATTCATATTAAATTCAATCCTTGTGCAATTTATTTTATTCTTTTTTGGAAAGTTGCATTTTCTGTGATTTATGCAATTTTGGTGTTTTCACTTGTTTTTCATGCGTTGAGCTTTAAAGCAACTCTGTTACCCTATATATATATATGTGTGATTTATGGATTTTTAAAATTATTATACACCTACCCTTAAAATTTCATAATTTTTAGGATTTATTTGATATTTTTTCAATAAAACCCTAACTAGCTATTTTTTGCACCTTTTAATTTCCAATACAATGTGAAATGAATACTTTACCCCTCCTACATGATACACCCATCACCTTCCCAACTAGATTTTTCCTTCCTAGTCATATTACACAACTAAAACCTAACTATGCCACAAAACCCACTTAACATCCATTTATTGTCTCACATCATTAAACACCCTCTTTTATTTTAAGTAAACCACATACTACTTGTAACACCCCAAATTTTAACTAACTCTAATCCCGATAATTAATATCATTACATAGTTCTAATCTTGAGAATTTTTCATTTCTATTTTACCCTATCCTAAATTATCTTAACTTAATTCTAAATCTAACACCCAAAACTAATTTCTTCCTCTTCCCCCTTTCCTTTTCCTTTTCTTCCCCACCTACCTAGATTCTTTTTCTTTCTTCTCCCTGGGCTTGTGTGAAGATGTTCTTTCCCTCGACCAAATCACCCTACTCCCATCCTATGACCACCCACTACCCTCACCATCACCCATCAACTCTCCTTTCTGCATGATGGGTTACATTGACAAACATGCTGATCACCTCACCTTCCTTCTCTCTCTCTCTCTCTTTGCTCACACAACCTATTCGTGTACACACACACACACACAAAAACTTATGCACCAAGCCACTCCTTCTCCTTCTCCCTCTACTTTTATGTTGAAACATCACCAACACAACTTCTTCTCCTCCTTATCATTGCCAAAACAACCTCAATAATCCACCATCGATAAGCCTAACCAAATCACCTACATCAACTTCAGTCACCTTTACCTTTCCTTCACCTATAGCATCAACAAAATCCTCTGTAACTACCCCCATTCACTGGCCGCCAAACACACCGCAATCCTCTTTCCCTTTTGTCCCTTAGTTGTGGCAACAACCACTACACTACACCATCCCTCTTCGACAACTTCCACCGCAACTCACACTCTACCATTGACCAACCACACTGTAGCAACCCCTTTTTCTTTTTCTTCCCTTGGTTGCAACACCAACAACCGAACACCACTCCCACCATTCAGCCACAACAACCACACCACACCTTCCACCTTTGGTTACATCCACTGAAACCCATTCCCTTGCTTTGACCATTTCCATAGGTGCACACCCCGTTCTTCTATCAATACCATCAATGCATACCACCTAGAAACAACAGTATGTGCTGTTGCTACCACTCCTCTTGGCTCGACACCTTGCCGCTCCTCCTCTCTTTTTTTGTGTAAGTTCTCCCAAAGTGGTTTGTCTCAGTTTAATCCTCCGTTTGTTCACCCTTCCATATCCTTAACATTTCCTTAATTATGTGGTTTAATTATAATGGTGTTTAATTATGGTTTCTGAGGTGATTTTTCTAAGGTTTCAGAGAAGGTTGAATAGGATTTGCATGCTTAGAGACCATATTTATTTTTTTAAGGATACTTATCGTAGTCTAGGGTTTTTGATTTCTAAGTGTTATGCATGTTTTTGTGTTATACCATGTTATTTTTATCATGTGATTTAATTTATGATTGTTAATGCTATGATATATGGTTGATATTATATGATAGAAAATGAGTAAGTGAAGATTATGCAATATTGTTATTATATGTGGAAAACCCTTGGTGTGATATATGATTATAACATGGGTTTATTAAGGCATGACAAGTGTGAAATGATTATAATAAGGTATATGGAGATAAATGGAGTGTAACAGCCCCAAATTTCATAATTAAAATTTTTCGTTTATACTAAAACCATACACTAAGACAAGGGATGCTACCACCGTGATTGGCACAAGTCTGGCCCCCGGCCAGTCTCGTACCAATCACAAGACTAGAAAATTCACAAGATATAAAATTGATTAGGGCATAAAACCATGAGGATTCAAATAATTCATAATTAAAATAAAATTAGAGTGTACGATAAAAGATTTACTATAGAAATAGAAACGAGTACAGTGTCACAACCCTTGTGGGGAAAACAATACGATCTGCAAAATATGGTAAAAATAGGAAGAGATGAGTCTGGACAACACCCTCTCTTGGGCCCCATACTAGGTCTAACAGGCCATCACTCAACTCCGCCCCATGCATCGAATGCATCATAGTCATCAAATACAACATCTCCTACCTACAATAACTCAGAAGGGCCCGCTGCTCGTGGGGATGAGCAACACCCATGAAACGGGTGATCGGTACGCTACGTACTGAGTAAGGTAACCATGCAGCTAAGGCCATACATAAAATAATGAGAATATAAATAGTGAATTAGTCCGGTTAAATATAATCATTAGATCTTTGACCATTATTTCCATTTTCACACAATTCTCAATTTAATTCCATGCAAGCACTGGAACCCCACTATTATAGTTGGTGGATCAGAAACATCCATGGCATAACACTCCCAGACACTATTATTCGCCGGTGGATGGGTCTCTAGGGTAAGGTACTCACGGCTACTATTATGCCAATGGATCAGTCTAGCCCTGCCTCCCATGGTGATCCACTATAAGTAATTAGTATATTGTTCATGGCTTATTATCAATTAAGGTTTGGTTTATTGAGCTCAAGATCCCCCATTATTATAGCCGGTGGATTGGAAACATCTAGGGCAACACGTACCTGACCACTATTATTTGCAAGTGGATCGATCTCTAGGGCACCCTGCACCTAGCCACTATTATGCCAGTGGATTGGTCTGGGCCGGGTTCAATAATCTTTTACTTTAAATGGTTAGTGTCTTATCCATGTATTATTCAATAGTTACTTTCATACTAGACATGCATGCCCATTGGACTTCCCATTCACTCCCTTTCATACCTGCTCTCCTAAAAAGCCTCATCCCATATCTTGGGACTTCTGCACAACCTAGAATTTCCCAGACATCTTCCCCCCCTTTTCTTACTCACCATGAAGGCCCAAACTCCTATGTATATGGGCCGAGACCCACTTTTCCATATCTCTGGTTTAACTCACCATTTCCCTCTAGGATTTTCCCTTAGAAACCCTAATTTAAACTATGTAGCCTAACCTCTCCCTATCCTACACAACCCATGCTCCCTTTTGCTTCCAATACCACCACTCCACTCAAACCACACCCAACATCACAAAATCACTTACCATCCTTCACATGCGCCCATGAAAACCCTAGTTAGTCCCTCAGTCCCTAGTACTTCTCCTTTCTTTTATGTCATACCCTTATCACCCACACACCAATCCTTTTTCCACTTGACTCACTTCCCCTCCATGTGACACCCTTCCACTCTTATTCTACACTCTAACCACTCCCATTAACTGTCCCTTCCATGCACACTTCCCCCACTTAGGATTTTCCTCACAAACCTTGGCCAAGTCCCCCATGCACCTTTGTACCAACATATGTATTATTTTTCACATATGGACTCCAATCACCCCCAACTACTCTTCCCTCACCTTAATTAACCATCAAGTTAACTTTTTCCATGTAAAGTTATCTCCATGCAAAGACTAACCACCCCATGTAAGATTTATTCCATCCTCTTATTTTATTCATATTATCCTTTTATTTGTCCACCCATAAATCATGAGATACTTAGGCTTTTCTCACTTCCCTCTTACCACTCCACTATCTTTACTTCTTTCATCTATCATTTCCATCTTATGCATTTTCATGTTGTTTTTTGGGCTTGATATAACCCTAGGTTGTAAACCTTAAACTTTTCCTACTTTTTATGTTATTTGTTTTTACTCTCTGTTTTTGCATTGTGTTGTTAGTTTTTGATACACAACATTGTGTCTACCATGAGACAGATGGTGGGATGTCTATCTCATATTAGATATGGTGGTAGCACCCATTTTCATAGGATGTTTTATGTTTTTGTTTTCATAAATATTTTAAATAAATATAATTTTTTGGTAATAAAAAATAGAGGTGTTACAGTAAGCTCCTAGTGCAACCTCCTAATCCTTTCTCTTTTCCCTTTTCTTTCTCTTTGATAAATTTATTATGTCCTAACTTGTTCTATCTTGTTGAAGATGAACAAGCTTGAGAAGTCAAGTGAAGTTTTAAGAATATTTGTTTGCTTGAAGGCTAGCATTTAGGTAATATGATTAACTCTTAGGACATAGGTTTTTATGTGTTCTTTTCCATGGCTAAATTGAGTACCATAATAATATGCAAATACATATTAATGCATGATTGTGAGATTTGAGTTTTTTTTATTCATGCAATGCTTGTCTTATCTTGTGTATGTTAAAAATGGCATGATAGGCTATGCCAAAAAAATTCTAAATTTATTTATGTTGTCCTCATTTTATATAGCATGTTTATTGTGTGTATTTTCATGTGTTTAAGAGTTGTCAAGAATATCATGAAGTTTGGTTAATGATTGATGGCCTTGTTGATGCTTTCAACTCCTTGGGTGTTGAGGCACCAAAGGGTTGATTTAATGTGTGGAATTATGTGTGTAAGTATGTTTTTGTGTTGGTGTAAATTTAGAGTAAATTGGAGTGTCTTTTTATAGTGTTGATCAATTTGTTTTAGCCACTATCCCAAGGTATTTTTGTCATTTTAGTGAGAATTTTCCAATTTTAGGTTCATCATTGTGTTTAGTACGTCTTTTACCTACAATTTGATACATAATATGATAGGGTTTAGAGTTGTATGGAATTAAATAAGAATTGTACAAATTTTAATCTTATTTTATGTAAATAAGGATATTTTCATCATTAAACATTAATTTTGGGAATTTGTGAATGAAGTAAGAATTATAATAAGAAAATGAGTTGAGTGTAATAAGTATATTAATTGGAATAATTATAATTAGAAAAAGTTGAGGTTTATGAGAAAAGGACTTAAAATGAGCATATAACACTTTAAGGGTAAAGTTATTATTTTATGTACTTAATTTTGAGTATAATTTCCATTTTTGGCTTAATCATGTTTAAAATGAACTGTTTAGGTGTTAGTCTTGAATTTGGTAAGATACCGAGTTTAATTGATGGTTTAATGGCTTAAATAAAAATTTTGGTCAATAAGGAATTTTTGGTCTTTTCATCCTTAATATAAGCATCTTAGGCCATGATTGGCTTTAATATAACCTTAAAAGATTTCCTAAGTTAAGTGACTTATTTAATTTAATTTGGTTATCATTAAGTTTTGGTTCATTGTTCTTAAGATCTTCCATTTCTTATTTCATGAGGAATTTTCTCTTAACCGATTTTAGTGTAATTTTAATTGCATGAATAAAATATAATTTTTGGTTCAAATTCATTTAAGTAATAAATGGATAGTAATGGTAATAAGTTCTAAGTAATAATAGTGAACTCTTGGTGTTAGCAATTTGGATGATATCCATTAAATAATATATTTATATGAAAGCGAAACATCACATAAGCTAGGATTGAGAAAGTTTATCCATTCTACCAGGAATAATAGTGGTCTCTAGGAGTGTCATGCCCTAGAAGGAGTTATATGTCATTAATTTTGGCTCTATTAGAACTAAAGTAACCATATATTTACTCTATATCAATCTGTTCAATTATCCTATAAGGGGTACATTCTACTTTTACACTCTCTATGAGCATATTGTCTTGGAAGAAGCTTTATGTTGTAAATTAGTTCTAGTAGATAAAAAATATTTTTTTCCCATGTGTGTTGTGCTCCAAAAGGAGATTTACATTGTTATCATTCCTGATACTCAATGAGAATAAAAAATAAGTTGTGTGAAAGCTGAGTAAAGATAACAACATGGCTCATACTCTAAGTTTTACCTTGTGTTATAATTTTGATCATATTGTGTGTTATCATATGTTTTATTGGATATGTATTATGATGTATGTGTATCATGATAAGACTTTAGAATAATCATGTTATGGGTACTATGATTTGTGTGCAATATGTTATGTCTTTTAAATTAATCATATTACTCCCGACGCAAGTATCAACCATGTTATAGACATCTGCTTATTCCCATGGTCAAAGGCTTCTTTATTATCGCATATGTTGTTGATATCGTACTGTATTTTGATCCATGCAATAGAGAGTTGTGTTTCGGTTATGGGTTTAGTGTTAAAGTTATTTAGATTCTCCTCTTACTGCTTATATATAAAATGCTCTCCTTTATTTATTGCATTTGTTTTGTAATCTTGTATCCCAAAATCAAGTGTTTCCTACATTTGATCTCTAGTTATAAGTTAATGTTTTTAGTATTGCACCCAACATGAATTTGGTATAAAGATTACATTTTCTATCCTAGATGCAGCAATAACACCTTTCGTTTTATTATTATACTTTGGCAAAATAAATTTTTTTAGTAGTAAATTTAAGGGGTGTTACATTGAGCCTTTATTTATTTTCATTAATATTGTAGCTTCTAAAAACTGGATGTGTGGGTCGATAAGGGATCATGTTCATCAACATTTGGGGGATAGTGTTGGTGAATAACTCCTCTAATTTTTTCTCATTCTTTTAGAATTTTTGATGTAGTTATATATCTCAACACCGCTAACAAATATAACCCAAGAACACCCTTTGAATCACTCCAAGTTATCTATACATAATTATCTATGCTTCACCACGCATCAAATATAAATCACAAGCTCATATGGTGCTCTATTTATAAAGTTTTTTTTTTCTATTTAGTTTAAAAAATAATTTATCATTAATATTATTATGGTTATAAAGTTTGTTGAATTTTTAATTTTGCATGGTGTTGTAAATAACCTAAGTTTAACCAAAGAGCCACGCTCAAGGAGGTAGGCAATTTTGTTTACTTGAAGAGTCTAAATATCGGTTTTCAAGCTTGATTTTGTTGATAAAAAGGGCAACCCAATTTAAATGAGTTGGCTAATGAGCTGGTTGTAATAATAGAAATAGGTTGAGTTGTCTATATTTATTATATCATAAATTTGATTATTAATTTAATTTATATATGTAATTTTTTTTTACTGAATATAACATTATAATAAGAAGCCTCATTTTCTTATCTCCATCATACATCATACACAACACATTATTTAGTTGGCTAGTATCTTATGCTGTATACTAAAAGGCATTAAAATGTTTTGTTTGAAACTAATTGCTATAAATGTGTATATAACAACTATTTATATATAATATGATATTTATAAATTAGATTCCTACAAGTATCTAAATGAATTATCAAATAAGCTTTAAAATGAGTCTATAAATAAGTTAGCTATGATCCTACCTCATATAATATTTTGTAGTTACTTACTTTATCGAGGCATGTCTAGTGGTTTGTATTTATTCTTTATTGTATATATATTATTCCTCTTAACATATATATATATTCTGACTATAATTTTCCCTATTCACTCTTTTAAGATATTAAAAGTTTAAAAATAAAGCTTAATTTTAACTTTTCTTAATTAAAAAAATTGTATAAAAAACCAATGGTTAGGACTATTAGCATATTGTCACATCTTAACTCTTCCCATATAGTATTATGTGGCACTTGTTTAGTCATGACTATTATGTGAGGCTAAGTCAAGTTATTCTAACTCGAGTTAATGGCAAGATAAAAGTGCGAGTATTATTAAACATAACAAAATTATGAAGACAAAAGCTTTGTATTATATGAGAACGTGTACAAAGGTAGAGAGCTTATGACACTTAAGACATGTTGGAGGAGCTAATAGGGTGCAACTCTATTTATAGTTGGGCCCCCTTAGTCCCTTCCATGAGAGAGAATGTTGGAGAATTTCCATACAATACAAGATAAGTGTAGATATTTATCTTTTACATTATTCTACCGCCTTTCCACACTAAGGATTATAGGACATTCCCTTGAAATATATCCTATATACAAGAGTAGTCTAGACCATTCTACTTACTTCCCATTTCTTCTACAATATTCCATAACATTCTAGAATATTCCATACATATCTAGAACTTTCTAGAACTTTTTAGGATACTTTGGAAAATCCTAGAGTGTACTAGATCTCTTTGGTACTTTTCTACCAAATTAACTGTCCCAAGCACATCTAGCTTAGTCTTGATCAACCCCATAGGACCTAAAGTTGCAACACCCTCATTGTGAGTCTTCAATGCTTGGCCTTGATATCCCTTGCCTATTATTTCTATAACCTCTCAGAGATAGAGGTTGTTGCTTCCATGATCCTGGTGTTGTCTTGATTCGATGCACTCCCATTGATTTACATCTCATCCTTCGAATGGATTTGACCTTCTTTAATAGGGACTTCCTTCCTTTCATAACTAATTCCCAAAGGAACTCCACCATGTACAAGTCCACTCCATAAAATTTGCACATGGTCTAATCCCTAGGCACATCTTGGGCGATTTCATTTGTTGGTTGCAGACTATAGCTCCCTACCTTAATGATAGACTTGTTCCCTTCAATCCTTAACTTGTGCTTTTGAGCGAGCCCTAAAGACATGAAGTTTTGAAAGGCTATTTTATTCACTAGTGCTATAGTTAGTTTTCCATAGAAATCCATATCCAGATGTGCTAACCCCTCACCTAGTGTCCCTTTAGGGGCTGATTGAATCATGTAGAGCTATTGCATGGATCCCATGAGTCGTGACTCCTCAGACTCCTTGGATCTCTTAAATATTAAACCCGTGAGTTTACTTATTTATGGGAATTACCTAGCAAAGTGTGGCTTTCCACTTAGGAAACAACCTAGGTTATTTTTGTTACTTCCTTCACTAGTGACCCATTTACCCTTATCCTTCCCTTTGTGTCAACCATGGTCTTTGCACAACCTTTTATCTTGATGAAAATCTTAAGGACTCTTTTAAAGGCTTCGGTCTCATCACCCCTTGGATTCTTCTCCCCCACCTTTCTTCTTGCCGCCCTATAGAGCCTCTTGGGTAAGGGTGAGGTCCATGAATGATTTTGTCACAGCCATAGCATCATCAACTTTAGTAACACCCTGCCTCTCAACTTCATCCTAGACCTTAGGTTAGAGACCCATCATAAATTTGAAGTATAAATCCTCCTTTTTCATGCGCAATACCTCTAACTTTAGTGCTACAAAATCCTTTTCATAATCCCTCATTGAACCTTTCTATTTGAGTTTGTGTATATTTACTTGGGTCAGGAACTCAACATTCCTTAGATAAAATTGTTTCTTAATTTCTTGCTTAAACTCTTCTCAAGTGGTGATGGTAGCTTGTCCCAACTCCATATTGTTAAACTTGTTTCACCACCATACCATAACAATATATACAAGAAAAAGAGAGGTAGGGCATACATTTCCTCTTTCATCAATGATATTTGAGTTCTCAAGGAAATGTTCCATGTGAAAAATAAAGTTGTCAAGTACCTTCATGTCCTATACACCTTGAAAAGGTGTAAACCTTGGTATATCCACCACCTTAGGGGCTTCGGAGATGGTGTCGTGTGCCACACTTTTCTTATATTCAACCATGTCCTCCTATATGGTAGAAACTTCGTTTGATAACTCCTTCACCATATCTTTTAACTTCCCTATAGTTTGTTGCATGGCATCTTGAAAAGGATTATGTCTTCATTCACTGCCTTAGTGTTATCCTCCATCATGGTCACTAAGGTTTCCTGGGTTGCCTCAAAGTCTCCATTTAGTTTGGTCGTAGTATTCCTCACTTCATCAAGGTCTTCTTTTATATCCTTGATGTCTCCCATGCACTCCTCTACCTTTACCAAACTAGCCTAAAATTGGCAAGGAAATCCTTAGGCTTCCCATGATTTCCATTCTTTACTTGTGCATTTACTACATCGCTAACATCGATGTATTCACCTGCCATGCTACTACTCTTAAAACTTTATCCCCTATAACGAACTTGCATGATACGTGGCTCCTTTTAAACCCAATATGATATCAACTATCATGACTTGACTCTTCCTATAGAGTCCCATCCGGTACTTATTTAGTCACAACCCTTGTGTGAGTCTAAGTTAAGAAAGCCTAACCCGAGTTAATGGAAAGATAATAGTGCGAGTAATGTGGAACACAATATAATTATAAAGAAGGAATATTTGTATTATAAGAGAATGTGTACAAAGGTAGAGAGCTTACAATACTTAGAACATGTTAGATGGTGGCAGCTAATGGGGTGCACCTTTGTTTATAGCAGTGATGCATGGGTACGACAGTTGGGTGTCGTCCCCCATCCCCGAAACGTCCCAGGGATGTTTCCTAAATTTTTTAAAAATGACATTTTTGCATTTCTCCCTATCCTCATTTCCCCGTCCCCATCCTTATCCCTGTGCAATCCTGGTTTATAGTTGAACCCCCCTTAGTCTCTTTTAGGGAAGAGAAGGTTCTAGAATTTCTATACAATACAAGGTAAGCCTAGCTATTTATATTATACACTATTCTATTATCTTTTTACACTTAGAATTCTAGGTAGGGATGGTGATGGATCATGGACCCAACCCAGACTTGATAGACCTGCCTCATTTTTAGTGGGTCTAGGTCTATGATTTTTGGACCTAAAGGATATATTGAGTCTGGGTCTATATATGTCTAAATGAGTCTGGGTTCAGTAGTCTCAGACCTAGATCCGACCCATATATATATATATATATGTGTGTGTGTGTGTGTGTGTGTGTGTATAAATGATGTTTTTGCGTTTCTCCCTATCCCCGTTTCCCTGTCCCCATCCCCGTGCAATGCTGGTTTATAGTTGAACCCCCCTTAGTCTCTTTCAGGGAAGAGAAGGTTCTAGAATTTCTATACAATACAAGGTAAGCCTAGATATTTATATTATACACTATTCTATTATCTTTTTACACTTAGAATTCTAGGTAGGGATGGCGATGGATCCTGGACCCAAGCCAGACTCTCTAGACCTTCCTCATTTTTAGCGGGTCTAGATCTATAATTTTTGGACTCGAAGGATCTAGATTGAGTTTGGGTCTATATATGTCTAAATGGGTCTGGGTTTAGTAGTCTATATATATGTGTGTGTGTATTAAATATACACTAATATTATGTTTGTCATATTTTTCATAATTACGATTGAGATCCTTATCTATTTTTTTAATTTTAATTCTATGTATTTATTTTATAGACATTATTTATAATATTATATTCCAAAAGTATTAAAACACCATTTAAAAAGTTAAAGTAACTATTTTAAAATATTTATCTTTTTACTCAAAGATTTTCTTTTAAAAATATATATATATTAAGTTATATAAAATATAAATGTATTTATATTTACATAGATTATTAAAAACAATTCAAAAATAGTTGGACCAATTTAAGACTTATTTATCTACTAGACCTAGTGGATTTAGATCTGAACTTTTGAGATCCGATGGGTCTGGTTCTACATAATATAAACGAATCTAGGTTTGGCTAGATCTGACCCAAACCCAACCTATTATCATCTCTAATTCTAAGACAATTCATTAAAAAATTTCCAAAATACAAGAGTAATCTAGATTATTTTACTTCATTCTCTTTTGTTCTACAATATATATCTAATTTTTTTTAGAATATATGAAAATATCAAACACATATAATTCAGTCTTGATCCACCTTTAAATTTATCAATCAGGGACAATATGGTAGAAAGAAAGAACGAGTATTTTTTTTTTTGGTAAGTAAGTAAAGTATTATTACTTCCAAAATTACATCATAAACATACGTCAGAAGAAACACAAATACCAACTAGAAGACTATCTCAGGATATTGACATAGGATAGTAATACTCTATACGATTTATAATAGGACATACTAGTTATCCTAGTAGCTAACTCCTTGACAATCAAAAGAAAGATATGTTGTGGCTGGCATATCTTTTGATAGAAGATTCTCTGGTTTCTTTCATGCCATAAGTGGTAGGCAGTCGTTGCAAATAAATAATGAAGGACCAACCTCCTACAAATCGAGACACACCCACCTCTTTGCATCCTGCTCAACACCACACTAAAAGAGGTAGCATCATGAACACATCTAAACTTTCTGATCAGATTTAACCATACTTTCTTGGAGAAGGAGCATTCAAAAAATAAATGCTCAATTGTTTCCTTATCAGCTTCACACAAAACACGTGTTTCATCCACGACAAGTCCCATTACTATCAATCTATCCTTGGTAAATAGTCTGTTGTGAACTGCAAACCAAAGGTGAAGCTTATGCTTGGGAATAGAGATAGGGTTCCATACCACCTTATGCCAATAAACAATTTCTCCATGAGACCTCAACATATCATACACCTTTGAAATGTTGTAATCAACCAGACTACCATCATGATCTTGTGCACTGGAGTGAAATATAGGCAGCAACAAATCCCTTAATTTCACTAACCTTCTTAAGCACCACAAACAGACATGGATATATGCATGTTCCAAAGATCTCTACCTTTAATAAAGTACATGTGTAGCCATTTAACCCATAAAGTATCATTCTTTTGACGTAAGTTCCAGAGCAGTCTCCCCACAGCTGCAACATTCCACCATTCTAGATTAAAAATCCCAAATCCGCCTTCTTTCTTAGGTCTGCTTATAGTATCCCAAGCAATAGGAAAATTTCTTGTGTTAAGTTGATTGCCAGACCACATAAAAGTTCTGCACTTAGTAGTGATAGCAACAATAAAATTTTTTGGTATCAAATACATGAGGCTCCAATAGGCTTGAATACCAAAAATGACTGATTTAACCAGTTGTAATCTCCTCGCATAGCTGAGGAATCTGGTACTCTAAGAGTTGAGCCTGATAGTGAACTTGGCCAGGAGTTCTTGGTACTCCACAACTTTTAAAGAGCTACCAGTTAGAGGAAGCCCCAAATATCTAATTGGTAGTACCCTAGTGGGTATATGTAGAAGATTAAATAGGGATTGTTTAGTCTCATCATCCACTGAACCACCATAATAAATAGAGCTCTTATTAGCATTAAGTTGCAAGCCCGAGATATTAGAAAACTTCATGAAAGCATCATACAAAATCATCACAGAAGGGATATCACATCTACTAAAGAGCAAAACATCATTAGCAAAAATAAGGGAGATTGATTTGACCTTCTTACACTTAGGGCGTGGATGATAAATTTGATTATACCATAAAATACCAAGTAGTCTATTAAGGTATTCTATCATAATCACAAACAAATAGGGTGAGATGGGGTTACCCTATCCCAGTCCCTTTTTTTCTCGAAACGGAGGATGTAAAACACCATTTAATACCAAGGAGTAACTCACAATGGTTACACAAACCATTACTAGCTTTACAAAGTGCGCTGGGAATTTTAGTGCAAGTAGCATCTTCTCTAAGAAATCCCAGCTTATAGAATCATAAGCCTTCTTCATGTCTTACTTCATCATGCATCTAGGAGAAACACTTGTTATAATAGCCCCAAAAAAGTTCAGAAGCCATTAGAATGGTGTCTCTAATGGACCTCCTTGAAATGAAAGTAGTTTGGGCTTCTCTAACTATACCAGGTAGCTAGGGTTGCATTTTATGAGTTATCACTTTGGCAATCAGTTTATACAGGGTGTTACAACATGCACTGCAATTGGTCTATAATCCCTAAGGCCAACAACATTAAGGACCTTGGGGATGGTATTCAAAATAGTAATGTTAAGAGGGCTATACATCTCACCAATTATGAAGAAATATCTAACAACCTGCCACACCTCCTCACCAATAACACTCCATGTAGTCTTGAAGAAGAAAGCATTGTACCCATCTGGACCAGGGGCCTTCTCATTACCCATGGAGAATAAAGCCTGTTTGACTTCCACCTTAGTTACTGGCATCAATAGATCCTTACTTGCTTCTAGTGGCATCCGTGGCCCACTATTAACAATCTTAGAAGAGAAAAAACCAGAGGTGGCATCAGTTGTGCCCTATAGCTGCTTAAAGAAGTCTTGGAAGCTATGAAAAATATCTAATTGGCTAGTATGAATTTGACCATTGACGTCTATAATTGAGTGAATATGATTGAAAGTATGTCTCCTCTTCAGTATGGAATGGAAATACTTTGATGTACTGTCTCCTAGTTTAAGCCAGTTTAAGCTCTCTTTACAAGTCAAGAGCTGCAACCTCTGTCTACTCTATTGCTCAAGTTGTACCACATTTGCATCAAGTGGAGAAGTATCAAGTTAGAGCTGTAATGCAGAAAGATCCTGTCTTGCACTCTGAACTTACTTTGATATACTACCAAATTTGTGCTTGTTGAGTTATTTTAATGGTACTTTTAACTATAGTTTTAAAAACTAGACCGATAATTGAACCGGTATCATAACTGGTTCACCGGTTCACTGGTTTAGTAGTCAGGCTAGTGGTTTGGACTGGTCGGACTAGTAATACATATTAAGTTAAAAATTATGAAATATATAAAAAATTAAACTACACATGAATTTGACCGGCTTCCAACTGATTTTTTGACTGGTTTATCGATTTTTACTAGTTTGATCAATTTTCACTGATTCCGAGATCCTAAAAATTAGTACATGAAATCTAACCGATGACCCGACCGACTGGTCCTATCCGATTTTTAATACTATGCTTTTAACGGTTTAAGTTTATACCATATTTGTTACAACTTTGAACCTCGAGTACTATGCTCCCAAGTATCTTGAATTAACTTCATAAAGCCAGGGTCAGACACCCATATATTGAAAAATCTAAAAGGTTTGGGTCCTGACTGAGGGAGTATTCGAATGGTAACTGTCATAGAAGCATGATCAGAAATAAAAAGGGCATGAAAGTGAGCATTTGGTCCCCCATAAACCTCCACCCACCTTTCATTACACAAAACTCTGTCTAGCTTGAAAGCGATTCTATGTTGAGCATCTTTCCTATTAGTCCACGTGTATTGCAGACCAGTATACTTCAGATCTTTCAATTGGAGATGCTGAAGACAGTTGTGGAATTCTAGAGAATCTTGTTCATACCACAAACCTTTAACCTTTTCATGCACATGTAACACCACATTAAAATCACCAAGGATAATCCATGGCTCATTAAATACTTGATTGACCAGTAACCAATGCCACAGATCCCTACGCTGAATCCCAGTGTTAAAAGCATAGATGATACACACACAAACAGATTCAATACCATTGAACTCCATCACCTTTATGAGAATTACCTAATCACACTGAGCTATAGTGGTGACTCGCCAAGTATTAGCCAACCAACCAAACCAAATATGCCCATTAGGGTGGCACTGAGAATTAGTGACCCAATTCCAGCCTGAGGGAAGAGAATTTTGTACCTTATTCATATTATAAGCTTTTATTATAGTCTCAACAATCCTTTCTAGAGACAAATTATTCTTATTAACCTAGTTCCTAATTTCTTTATGATTTAAAGGGTCATTTAACCCTCTAATATTCCAGCAGCCAAGCATCGGTATAAATTGATGTCAAATTGGGGTAATTAAACCTCATGAACTAGTCTTCTACCCTTTGTAATTCTAGTCCATGGATACCCATTACCTTCAAGGTCAGTGAGTAGCTCCTCTCCCCGCAAAGAAGCATCAAAGGGCACTGGGTTTAAGAAATTATTAGAAGTAGCACATTGATAGGTAGTTCCTTTATGAGCCTTAGGATTCTGTCCTGACTCAAGCA